>CM069154.1:10428151-10840651 GCA_035221665.1 Okamejei kenojei
CATAGATAACTTAACTAACAAAAGGAAAAGTTTCAATATATTTTTAAAACACAATTTAAAAACAATTCATTAACTTGACCAAACCTTCGATTAATATATCAATTTATCTTTATGCCACACATAGTGAATGAATGAATGAATAAGTTTGTTGGCCAAGTATTCACATACAAGGAATTTGCCTTGGTGCTCCGCCCGCAAGTGACAACGTGACATACAGTGACAGTTAGGAATGACACATAAAACATTAAACATTATTAATAAAACATTGTCGATTAAGCAAATGTTGGTTTCTAATTCCCCTGAAATCATATGTTGGATAAGAGCTCGCTATTAATGTTGTTCAATTTTTAGTTTAGTTTAGAGATACAGCGCGGAAACAGGCCCTCTGGCCCACCGTGTCCGCACCGACCAGTGATCGCCGCACACTAACATTATCCTATGCACACTAGCATTATTATAGTTGATCCACAACTGATCAATCATAATATTAACGATGGTCGTCTTCTTTTTGCGTATGGCATGCACAGCCTAGAGTTGTAGGTCAACTTGTCTGTTTGTGCACATCGGGTTGATTGCATTAGTCGAAACAGAGCGGACCACATGAAGGTTGCAATCTCCCACCCCATTAACAATAGTGATTTTTCACCCAGAGAGTTGTGAATTTGTGGAATTCCCTGCCACAGAGGGTAGTGGAGGCCAAATCTCTGGATGGATTTAACAGAGAGTTGGATAGAGCTCTAGGGGCTAGTGGAATCAAGGGATATGGGGAGAAGGCAGGCACGGGTTATTGATTGGGGACGATCAGCCATGATCACAATGAATGGCGGTGCTGGCTCGAAGGGCCGAATGGCCTCCTCCTGCACCTATTTTCTATGTTTCTATAAGGAACTTAAAGCTGTAATCCATTTCCACTTTGGCACCATAGATTGTCACCACACTTACTGAAGTCAATGGCTCGTTCCCATTTCATCTTTTAGTGTATTCCATACTTGGGATTTACAGAAGAGAAATAGGTCACACAGTTGAATTGGTTGGCAATGGTTCCTAATATTCCACTCATTCTACAATATTCAGCTCAACCTTTCAACATTTCCTTCTATTCCCTTTTCTCCCATAATATTCATTTGTTTTCCATTTTGACTACATCTATTTCATCTGTTATTATGACCATTCCCCTAGTGACACGTTTCATATTCAAACTGTTTGCCAGGAAGTTACTTCCTATTTTTGGATTAGTTTTTAGTTTAGAGGTGCAGTGTGGAAACAGGCCCTTCGGCCCACCCAGTCTGCGCCAACCACGATCCTCGCGCACTACGGGGTGGCGGATTGCAACCTTCACGTGGTCCGCCCGGTTTCGACAAATGCAATCAACCCGGCGTGTACAATCAAATAGGATCAAATAGAACAAGTTGTCCTACAACTTTAGGCCGTGCATGCCATACGCAAGAAGAGGTGCACCACCATCCTACACACTAGGGATAATTTTCAATTTTCTTACCAAAAAGCTAAATTGGCCTAAAAACCTGCACGTCTTTGGCGCGTGGGAGGAAACCGGAGCACCCAGGGGAAACCCACAAGGTCACAGGGAGAACGTGCAAACTCCGTAAAGACAGCACCCATAGACAGGATCAAACCCCGGGTCTCTGGCACAGTAAGGCAGCAGCTCTGTGGCTATGCACTATGTGGCCACTATTTCTATGCAATAAATGCAAGAGTCAAGAGTGTTTTATTGTCACATGCCCAGAAAGAACAATGACATTCTTACTTGTTATTACAATTTAATTCTAATTAAGAAGAATGACTATTTATTTGTGACCTTCCTCCATTTATTTACTACAGTTTTGTATTCTCTCAAAATGGAAGCATCTTCCTTGCATCTTTAATACAATCATAACATAACTCACTCCAGGGACTGTGGTATGCGAGAAGTTTAAATTAAGTAGAGTCTATGTCAACTCTAAGTCTGTGTTTATTTTTAAATATCTGTTCTATTTCTTTGGCTTCAATTTCCACAAGGCTTTACCACTGACGAGCATTAATGTCGACTCCATTTCTCTTTTCGCATTTTTTCCAGGATTCAATCCTGAACTCGGGAGCTGACTATGTGGAGTTTGCATGTTCTTTCTGTGACCAGGTGAGTTTCCTTGGGTGCTCCGATCTCATAGACTCATGGAGTCCCAGAGTTACACAGCATGGAAACGGGTCCATGCCGACCAATATGCCCCATTTACACTAGTCCCACCTGCCTGTGCTTGGCCCATATCCTTCTAAACCTATCCTATCCATGTACCGGTCCAGTTGTGATAGCACGTGTCTCAATGAGGTTAATTCCCAGGATGGCGGGACTGTCATATATGGAAAGAATGGAGCGACTGGGCTTGTATACACTGGAATTTAGAAGGATGAGAGGGGATCTTATTGAAACGTATAAGATTACTAAGGTAGTGGACATGCTAGAGGCAGAAAACATGTTCCTGATGTAGGGGGAGCCCAGAACCAGGGGCCACAGTTTAAGAATAAGGGGTAGGCCATTTGGAACTGAGATGATGAAAATAAAATTCACCCAGAGAGATGTGAATCTGTGGAATTATCTGCCTCGGAAGGCAGCGGAGGCCGATTCTCTTGTTGCTTTCACAAAAGAGTTAGATAGAGCTCTTAAAGATAGCAGAATCGGGGGATATGGGGAGAAGGCAGGAACAGGGTGCTGATTGTGGATGATCAGCAATGATCACAATGAATGGCGGTGCTGGCTCGAAAGACCTAATGGCCTACACCTGTACCTATTGTCTATTGTGTTCAACTACCTCCTCTGGCAGCTCATTACATATATCCATCACACATTGTATAAAAGATGTTGCACCTCAGATTCCTATTAAATCTTTTCCTCTCTCTGCCTTAAACTATCAGTGGTGTGGGTGTCAGGTATTATGGGGGGGAAAGGCAGGAGGATGGGGTTTGGCAGGAGAAAGAGATCAGCCATGACTGAATGTTTAAGAAAGAACTGCAGATGCTGGAAAAATCGAAGGTAGACCAAAATGCTGGAGAAACTCAGCGGGTGAGGCGGCATCTATGGAGCAAAGGAATAGGTGGTGATTTGGGTTGAGACCCTTCTTCAGAGGGTCTTGACCCGAAACGTCACCTATTCCTTTGGCCCATAGATGCCACCTCACCCACTGAGTTTCTCCAGCATTTTTGTCAGCCATGATTGAATGGTGGAGTAGGCCCGATGGGCTGAATGGTCTAATTCTTCTCCTATCGCTTATGAACTTATGAATATATGAAGTGCACCGCAGTGCCCCATTCTTTGTTACGCCTCTTGCTGAGTATGAAACGGAAGGAGCACATTCACTGAGCCCATGCTGGTCCACAACTGAACCCTACCTTGAAATGCTTCTCGTAAGGTTGGTGTCTTACAGATCCAGCAGTGCTCCTTGCATCTCCTTTCATGTCATTGCGATGAAGTTCTAAAGTGATGTCTCAGCCCATTCGGACATTTTAACGTTACTGAAGGCAAACGGAGCATTTTCTAGTTTCTGTTAATAACAACAAAAGCTTTTCTCTGTACCTAGTTAGAAATCTACAAGGGACCAGTAAATCCAACGGAGAACCTAGGATTAAATAATTTTGCTGGCTAGTGGTATGGAAGGTAAGAGACATGGAAATATAAATAAATAGTTGCAGGAGTTGGCCATTCGGCCCTTCGAGCCAGCACCGCCATTCAATGTGATCGTGGATGATCATCCAAAAGCAGTACACCGTTCCTGCCTTCTCCCCATATCCCGTGATTCCGTTAGCCCCAAGAGCTATATCTAACTCTCTCTTGAAAACACCTGCACACATGACAATAAACCAAACTGAACTGAAATGGAACTGGTTAATATGCCTGACGGAGGAAATTTCTCAAAGCCCAAATTATTTCTGTCCATCATTTTACTTGCCCATTCCTTCTCTCCAGAGATGCTGCCTGTCCCGCTGAGTTACTCCAGCGTCTTGTGTCTACATCTAGATTCAGGGACAGTTTCTTCCCAATTGTAGCGCAGTGCTGACTGCCCATCTGCCTCTTTGGAGACCATCGAACTATCTTTAATTGGACTTTATTGGACTTTATCTTGCACTAAACGTTATACCCTTTATCCTGTATCTGTACGCTGTGGGATGGCTTAATCGTAATCATACACAGTCTTTTTGCTGACTAGTTTGCACGAAACAAAAGGCTTTTCACTGTACCTCGGTGCACGTGACAATGATGAACAAAACTAAACTAGAGGGACAAAGGATATAATGGCATTGGGATAGTTTGGAGCAGGCAGGAGGGAGACATGGGAAGGAGTATAAGAATATTTAGGTAAAGAAAAACATTTTGATCATAATCAGTAAGTTGGCTAGCGTCAGCAGACAGCTAAACAGTAAATAATTTACACTGATGAGCTTTCATCGGAATGTTCCAACAAAAAAAATCACAACCTGGAACTGAGCTTCTCTCTGTCCACAGATGCTGCCTGACCCGCAAAGCATTCTCAGAATTCCTGTTTTAATTTCGGATTTCCAGCATCTGCAGTTTTATGCTGCTTGACAAGGGTTGTTGCCGGGCAGGCACGGTTGGCACAACGGTAGAGTTGTTGCCCTACAGAGCTTACGGCGCCAGTGCCCTGGGTTCGATCCCCACTACGGGTGCAGTCTGTATGAAGTTTGTACTTTCTCCCCGTGACCTGCGTGGCTTTTCTCCGAGACGCTCCGGTTTCCCCCCCATTTCAAAGACGTACAGGTTTGTAGGTTAATTTGCTCGGTATAGATGTAAATTGTCCCTGGTGTGGTAGGATGGTGTTAATGTGCGGGGATCGCTGGTTGGCACGGACAAGGTGGGCCGAATGGCCTGCTTCTGCACTCTATCTCTATTGGCATTGCAAATATAAGTTAGCCTTGCACATGAGCGTAGGGTAAACAGGTTAGGATCCAAACAGCAGAGTTTTAAATAATCACAAGTTTATGTAGAAAGTGCTCTGCATATTCAAGTAATACTGTAATATCCTCCCCAGTCACCAGTTTGTCCAACATTAAATGCGAACATTTAAAGGGAATTCATCACTGTCTCTATGCACCTTAATGATTTATAACCATAGAAAATTCCAATTCATCAGCACAACAACCTTACAGCAGCAATAAAGCAAATGTTAAGACTACTTTAACACCGAAATTGAATACAAATAAATCCTGGGGACCATTTTCTCTGAGATTTTCATTCATCGCAGGGAAATATCACATTATTTAAACCAGCTCCTTGTCAGCCCTGCCTTATGTGTGCACAAAGGCAAAAAGTGCTGTATGATTTGAAAATGATTTCCCCCCCCCCTTTGTTGTGTGTCAAGCCGTGTTCTGACGAGCAATAAAAACCATTGTTAGTAATTCTCCTGTCAGAAGCTGGACTCGGAATTCACAGCTCAATGAGGTCTTTAATTGGGACTGCAAATGTTATGTCTTGGCCATTGTGCGTGAACATTGATGGCTTCTGGAGGCAGAGTCTGGTGACGTTTGCTGCGAACGGGAGTCAAAACCCGTCAGACACGACAAAGAAGACGTCGGTGGCGGTATGTGTCTGTCAAGGGATGTGTGTGTGTGTGTAACAATAAGACAGACCCATAATGCTGGAGTAACTCAGCGGGTCAGGCAGCGTCCCTGGGGAGAAGGAATCAATGACACTTCGGGCAGAGAGCCTTTTTCAGACCCAGACGCTGTCTGATGAAGGGTCTCGACCCGAAGTATCATCTATTTCTTTTATCCAGAGATGCAGCCTGACCTGTTGAGTTACTACAGTATTTGTGCAGATCTTCAGTGTAAAACAGCATCTGCATCCTTCATACGCACTGTGTGTAACAATAGACTATGTAGTGGCCAGATCGGAGCATGGTCTACTGCCAGAAGGAACTAATATAGTCAGAGATGGGTGTGCAAACAGACTCCTATTATATGGCCCTGGGCGTTATCCCCTGGAACTTCAGTCTTCCCTGGGCACATCATCAGGAGGGTTATAGAGTCATAGGCCCTTCAGATCCAATTTGCCCACACCAACCAACTAACCATCTACACTAGTCCCACCTGCCTGCCTTTGGCCCATATGCCTCTAAACCTACCCTATCCGTGTACCTGGGGTGGGAGATTGCAACCTTCACGTGGTCCGCCCTGTTTCGACGAATGCAACCAACCCGGCGTACGCAATCAAATAAGGTCAAATAGAACAAGTTGTCCGACAACCTTAGGTTGCGCACGCCATACGCAAGAAGAAGAGATCCATGTACCTGTCTAAAATGTTTCTTAAATGCTGCGATATTATGGCGGACCTGTGGCGCAGTGGTAGAGTTGCTGCTTTATAGCGCATAGAGTGGCAGAGACGGGTTCGATCCCAACTAAATCCACCTAGGAGTGCTGTCTGTACGGAGGTTTGTGCGTTCTCCCCGTGACCATGTGGGCTCTCTCCGAGATCATCAGCTTCCACCCACACTACGAAGATGTACATGTTTGTAAGTTACTGTAATTGACTTGGTATAAATGTAAAATTGTCCCTTGTGTGTGCAGGATAGTGTTATTGTGTGGTTGGTGCGGACTCGTGGGCTGAAGGGCCTGGTTCCGCGCTTTATTTCTAAACTAAACTAAAGTACCTGCCACAACAACCATCTCCGGCAGCTCGTTCCATACACCTACCACCCTTTGTGTAAAGAAATTACACCAGATTTCCATATAAACGTTCTGCCCTCACTTCAAACCTATGTCCTCTGGTTCTCTATTCCCCTAATCTGGGCAAAAGACTCGCTGCTTTTTACCCGATCTATTCCTCTCATGATTATGTACACCTCTATAAATCTCTCCTCATCCTCCTGAGCTCCAAGGAATAAAGCCCCAGCCTGCTCAACCACTCCCTATAGCTCAGTCCATCGAGTCCTGCCAACGTCCTGGCAAATCTTCTCTGAATGGTGGTGAATCTGCGGAATTCTTCGGCTGTGGAGGCCAAGTCAATGGATATGTTTAAGGCAGAGATAGTTAGATTCATGATTACAGAACGATACGATAAAACTTTATTTAATTGGTCTGCCGGCAGTCACAACGCACAAGGGACACAAAAACTTGAAATTAAAAGTTAAAACAAAAAGAAAAAGTCGTGCTGCTGTGTGCACAGCGCCTTCACTGGAACAAATGAACAAACAAACAAACTAACACAGACTTATACCCTGGGCAGAGGATTGTTTTAGTACGGGCATCAAGGGTAATGGGGAGAATGGGGTTAAGAGGGAAGGATAGATCAGCCGTGATTGAATGACAGAGTAGACTTGATGGGCCGAATGGTCAAATTCTGCTCCTATCACTTATGAACTTATGAACCTTTCCAAGCTTGACAACATCGTTCCAACAACATGATGATCCAAACTGACCACAATACTCTAAATGTTGCCTCACCAACATCTTATATAACTGTAACATGACCTCCCAACTTCAAACATATAGGTTTGAAGATTAGGTCACTGAAAGACCTTAAATGTAGAGGAAAGAGAACAAACTATTGCAAGTAAGAATTTTACTGTTCCATTGTCGGTATAGATGACAATTAAATACTCTTGACTCTCTCTGGAAGTGAGAATGGAAGTGAGAATGGAAGTGAGAATGGAAGCAAGGCTTGAGATTGGTAGTAGAAAGCTGAAATGGCTGCAGGTCACGGTGGCGCAGCGGTAGAGTTGCTGCCTTACAGCGAATGCAGCGCCGGAGACCCGGGTTCGATCTCAACTACGGGTGCTGTCTGTAGGGAGTTTGTACGTTCTCCCCGCGATCTGCGTGGGTTTTCTCTGCGATCTTCGATTTCCTCCCACACTCCAAAGACGAACAGGTTCGTAGGTTAATTGGCTTGGTAAATGTAAAAATTGACCCTAGTGGGTGTGGGATAGGGTACGCGTGCAGGGATCGCTGATCGGCGTGGGCCAAAGGGCCTGTTTCCGCGCTGTATCTCTAAACTAAACTAAACATGCAAGAGTTGAGAACGATTGAGTCTGAGGTTGTGAGAGCATTGATGTCAGGGTAGTGTACTGGTTTGATGGATTTGCAACAGTCCTCTTGCTTTGAATACAGAGTTTAAAGGAATTAACTCAGCAGTTGCAGCTTCAAAAAGCCCTTTAATGGAGGATAGACACAAAGTGCTGGAGCAACTCAGCGGGCCAAGCAGTATCTTTTAGTTTCGAGATACAGCGCGGAAACAGGCCCTTCAGCCCATCGAATCCGCGCCGACCAGCGATCCCCACATATTAATGCTACCCTACACACACCGGGGACAATTTATACTTATACCCAGCCCTTATACCACACATGGGCACTATCCTATACTACATTAGGGACAACTTGCATTTATACCAAACCTGTACGTCTTTGGAGTGTGGGAGGAAACCGAAGATCTCGGAGAAAACCCGTGTGAACGTACAAACTCCCTACAGACAGCACCCGTAGTCGAGATCGAATCGGGGTCTCCGGCACGAGCGCTGTAAGGCAGCAGCTCTACCACTGCACCACTCTGCTACCCCTGGAGAAAGGGGATGGGTGATGTTTTGGGTTGGTCCTTCAGACCCTGAAGAAGGGTCCCAACCCGAAACACCACCTTTTCCTATTTCTCCAGAGATACTGCCTGACCCGTTGAGTTACTCCGGCACTTTGTGACTCTCTTCAGTGTGAGCCAGCATCTGCAGTTCTTTCCTACTCCTTTAGTGGAGGGCAGTTTCCCCGCAGTGTAGTCCAATGTTGAGGTGAAGGCTTAGCAGGCTCCAGACCCCTTTGCACACATACAAGGTTTAACTCTTGGGTCTCTAAGCTTCTATTCCAGCCAGCATGAATTTTGTAGTGGGGAAGTTGTAATTCATGATGAGTATGGTACCAACATTGAAGAGTTTTACTGCCTCACAAAGGCAGCCAACATCATCAGAGACTCACACTACCCAGGCCACACTCATCTCACCCCCTGCCACTGGGAAGAAGGTACAGGAGCCTGAAATCTGTAACGTCCAGCTTCTTCCCTCCAGCCATTCGGTTATTAAACACTACATCCTCAAATAAGCTCTGAACTACATCGACTATTGTTGTTAGTATTGCGCTATTAGAGTTTGTTTTTTTGTGTATATGTATGCGTGCCTATGTGCGTGTGTTGGGTTTGTTTGTTCACTTGTTCCGGCGAAGGCGCTGTGCACACACCAACATGACATTTTCTTTTTGTTTTCACTTTTAATTTCAAGTTTTGTGTCCCTTGTGCGTTGTGACTGTCGTCCGACCAATTTCCCTCTGGGGATGAATAAAGTATTATCGTATCGTAATCATGAATCTATCTATCTCTGCCTTAAACATATCCATTGACTTTTCTCCAGAGAGGCTGCCTGACTTGCAGAGTTACTTCAGCATTTTGTGTCTATCTTAAGAATAAAATGCCATAACGTTACTAAACATTACTGAACCTTCCTGATCACCTGGTTGTTAAACACGTTAATTCTCCTTACCGTTCCTACACAGGCCTTTCTGTCCTGGGCCGCCTCCATTGTCAGAGTGAGGCTAAATGCAAATTGGAGGAACAGCATCTCATATTTTGCTTGGGCAGCTTACAGTCCAGTGGTGTGAATATTGATTTCTTTAACTTCACGTAACCCCGGCATTTCCTCTCTCTCTATCCCTCCCCCACCCAAGTCACACCAGCTTCTCATTTTTACCCAACAAACAGCTAACAATGGCCTGTTTCCTTTATCATCCTTACGTTTTGTATATCATTCATTGTTCTTTATCTCCTTCCATCATTGCTTTTTTCTCTCGTTTCCTTCATCCCTAACTAGTCTGAAGAAGGGTCTCGACCCAAAATGTCGCCCATTCCTTCTCTCCAGAGATGCTGCCTGTCCCGCTGAGTTTCTGCAGCTTTTTGTGTCTATCTTTGTTACTAAACACAATCTTGTTGCTGCATTGAAAATTAGATTATCCGAGGACAATGAAAGCCGTGGATAAATTCTTCAAGTATCAACAACGTGAAATGTTCAATAGACAATAGAGAATGGGTGCAGGAGTAGGCCATTCGGATCCCAGTCGGAGCAACAAAACACTCGAGGACAACAGCCAAACTGATAAATTAAACCTCCTCTTGCTATTGCCTGAATGTTCTCTCTCCAGGGGTTCCAGAGGAAAATGAAAGCTTTTTCTTTAAGTCACACGTTATCGCCTCTCAGGAATCTCCGAACGCACACTTGCAAAGCAGTCAATTACTTTGTTCTTCAAGTAACTGCTAACAGGAGCAATTCTCCCTACACACAGCAAAAGTCATCAAACACTAGTGAAACGATTGACTGTTCAAAGGGAGGTTATAAAGTCACATGGTCATAAGTGATCGGAGCAGAATTAGGCCATTCGGCCCATCAAGTCTACGCCATTCAATCATTCCCGATCTATCTAGAGAGAGTACAGAGGAGATTTACTAGAATGTTGCCAGGGTTCCATCAACTATGTTACAGAGAAAGGTTGAACAAGTTAGGTCTTTATTCTTTGGAGCGCAGAAGGTTAAGGGGGGACTTGATTGAGGTCTTTAAAATGATGAAAGGGATAGACAGAGTTGACGTGGATAAGCTTTTCCCATTGAGGGTAGGGAAGATTCAAACAAGAGGGCATGACATGAGAATTAAGGGACAGAAGTTTAGGGGTAACGTGAGGGGGAATTTCTTTACTCAGAGGGTGGTGGCTGTGTGGAATGAGCTTCCAGCAGAGGTGGTGGAGGCAGGATTGATTTTAACATTTAAAAGTAAAGTGGATAGGTATATGGACGTGAAGGGAATGGAGGGGTATGGTCTGAGTGCAGGTAGATGGGACTAGGGGAAAACAAATGGTCGGCACGGACTGGAAGGGCCGAGAGGGCCTGTCTCCGTGCTGTAATTGTTATATGGTTATATGGTTATATGGTTATATGGTTATCTCTCCCACCTCTCCCCATTCCCCATAACCCTTGACACCCATACATCTATCTCTACCTTAACAATATCCACTGAGTTGGCCGCCACAGCCTTCTGTGGCAAAGAATTTGCACAGATTCACCACCCTCTGACCAAAATAATTCCTCCTCATCTTCTTCCTAAACAATGAGCGTTGTATCATTATGGTAGTGTCATCTGCTTACTGAGATCATTGATATCAACATCATTCTCTCACTTTATTCAACTATCTATTTTTTTTTCACACAGAGGCACGGTGGTGCAGAGGTAGCGTTGCTGCGTTACAGCACCAGAGACCCAGGTTTGATCCTGACTACGGGCGCTGTCAGTGCGCACTTTGCACTTTCTCCCCGTGACCTGCGTGGGTTTTTTTCCCGAGATCTTCAGTTTCCTCCCACGCTCCAAAGACGTACAGGTTTGTAGGTTAATTGGCTTGGTGTAAATGTAAATTATCCCTAATGTAGTACAGGATAGAGCTCATGTGCGGGGGATCACTGGTCGGCGTGGGCCGAAGGGCCTGTTTCCACGCTGTAGCTCTAAACTAAACTTAACAAAACGACAACATGTTTAGTTTAGTTTAGTTCAGAGATACAGCGCGGAATCAGATACTTAGGCCCACCGAGTCCGTGCCGACCAGAGATTAACCGCACACTAACACTATCCCACATACACGAGGGACAATTTGCAATTTTATCAAAGCCAATTAACCTACAAACCTGTGCGTCTTTAGAGTGTCGGAGGAAACCGGAGCACCTGGAGCAAACCCACGCAGGTCACAGGGAGAACGTACAAATTCCATACTGACAGGATCGAATCTGGGCCTCTGACGTTGTGAGGCAGCAACTCCACTGCTGCGCCTACGCGCCGCCTCCTTTAATATTGCAACCTAACTAGATTACAGCTGACAAAAACATTGGGTGGTGCATCTGGTAGAGGTGCGGTGTCGCAGCACCAGAGGCCCGAGTACGATCCTGATTTTGTGTGCTGTCTGTGTGGAGTTTGCACGCTCTCCCTGTGACCGCCTGAGTTTCCTTCGGGTGTTACAGGTTCCTCCCACATCTCAAAGATGTGCGGGGTTGTAGACTAATTCCCTCTGTAAGTACTGTGTTCCTCCAGCACTTTGTATTTGGTTCGATTACAGCACCTACAGTTTCTTGTGTTGCCTTTATTTTACTGAATGTTGCATCAATATTGTGTTCAACTTTCTATCAATGCAGCTATCATTAAAGTATTTCCTCTTGTCAGAATTTCATCTTGAAGTGCATTTTCAGAGGATGTGCTGTCTAGAATTTGCACTATTGGAATCATGGAATGACACAAATGCATCATTTGATCTTTCATGACTGTGCCATATTTTTCAGCAATCTATCCAATTAACCACACTCTTTTCCATGGTTCAAATGTGCTCTTTTAAGTACAGAAATTCTTCAGAGTTACTCTGAAATTTCTTACACTGCCATTTGATTTCACCTGATGTGTCTTAGATGAAAATTGTTCTTTTCAAATATTCACTCGCCCATCCATTGGTTATTTTGTAAATCACCTTCTCATTGCCATTCGCCTCGAGGGTGGTGTGTACATGGAAGGAACTGCTAGAGGAGGTAGTTGATGCAGGTGCCGTAACCGCATTTAAAAGACCTTCGAACAGGCACATGGACAGGACAGGTTTAGCGGGGTATGGGCCACATATGGAGAGATGGGAGATCGACACAAAAACCTGGAATACCTCAGTGGATCAAACCTCTTCCTTCTCTCCAGAGATGCTGTCTGACCCGGTGAATTACTCCAGCTTTTTGTGTCTATCTTCAGTTTAAACCAGCATCTGCAGTTCCTTCCTACACATATGGGCACATGGGACTAGCTTAATTGGGGAAGCTTGGTCAACATCGGCTGGTTGGGCCGAAGGGCCTGTTTCCGTGCTGTTTGGCTCTACGACTCTACGACCTCTCTTCCAAAGTTTCTCTGCATCCTATCGCAACCAGGTATGATATTGATCATTTACAACATCTTCTCCCAGCTATTTGGAAACAAAATAACCAACTTCTCCAATCTACAGGGAGCACCTTCAAGGCATGGTTTACTTCCAATGGTTTCTTCTCCCTACATTTGTGCCTGCAAGGCATCAACCTTGGAGAGAAGCTCAGATGGGATGGTAGCTAAAAATTCACAAAGACGTGCGGGGCAGTAGGTGAACCAGTCTCTGTAGATTTGCCCCGGTGTGTAATGAGTGGATGAGAACGTGGGATAACAAAGAAGTAGCCCGAATGGATGATCGATGGTCAGTGTGGGCCGAAGGATGTGGTGGCATAAGGGTTAGCATTTCTCACTAGGATGTTGCCAGGGCTTGAGGGCCTGAGCTATAGGGAGAGGTTGAGCATTCCGGGACTTTATTCCTTGGAGCGCAGGATGATGAGGAGTGATTTTATAGAGGTGTATAAGATCATGAGAGGAATAGATTGGGTAGACGCACAGAGTCTTTTATCCAGAGAAATGCAATCAAGAACCAGAGGATATAGGTTTAAGGTGAGGGGGTGGGGGAAGATTGAAGAGGAACCTGAGGAGCATTTTTTTACATGAAGGGTAGTGGGTGTATGTGACAGGCTACCAGAGGAGGTACTTGAGGCAGGTACTATCGCAACATTTATGAAACATTTGTACAGGTATATCGATAGGAAATATATGAAGGGATATGGGCCAAACGCAGGCAGGTTGGACTAGTGTAGATGGAGTAAGTTGGGCGGCGTGGGTGAGTTGGGCCGAAGGGCCTGTTTACACATTGTATGACTCTATAATGCTTTGACCCTATAATCTGTTTCCATGCTGTATCTGTCAAAGAAAAACAACTTGCATTTCCGTAGCACCATTCATGATTCACACAAAGGATGGTGGATGTATGGAACGAGCTGCCAGAGGAGGTAATTGCAGCGGGGAATAGTTGTTTCGTGCGGGCGAGTTGGGCTGAAGGGCCTGTTTCCACGCTGTATGACTTTCTGACACCATCTCAAGGCATCCATTGCAATCCAGGAAACCAGCTGGTGCAGAGCAATGAGCTGATGTCCATTGTGCTTGGACTCGAGGATTAATCCTCCCACTTTTCTTTGAAATAGACTGCACCTACTTGGTGTACTCAACAGAAGATGATATATTCAAGTATCTGGAATGGGTTTTGAACCTGACAGAGTCAAGAGCAAACATTCCACGCAGCGAGCCGTGGCTGATGATCCAATGTCCCTGCGTGAAAGGGGGGTGGTAAACAGAAAGACAGGAGCTGATTCAACAGCCATAACATTCACCAAGCTCCCACATAAAGGATGATAATAGGATGGGTAACAGTTAGGGGGAGGAGATGGTGTATTGAGAAGTGGGGAAAAGGAAATAACTTAGAGTTATGGATTTAGACTTTTAAGATATAGTGCGGAATCAGGCCCATCGACCGGCCGCGTCCGGCTGACCATCAATCGCCCCATACACCAACACTATCCTACACACTAAGGACAATTTTATAACTTACCAAAGCCAATTAACCCACAAACCTGTTCATGTTATCCCGTTATCCCAGGGGTTATGAGGAGAAGGCATGAGGATGGGATTTAGATGGCAGGATTGATCAGCCATGTTCGAATGGCAGCGTAGACTTGATGGGCCAAATAACCTAATTCTGTTCCTACTACTTCTGCTCCCATCACTTATTTTGCATCCCACACACTCGGGACAATTTACAGAAACCTATTAAACTACAGACCTGCACTTTTTTGGGGGGGGAAACCAGAGCACACGGAGGAAACCCACCCGGTCACAGGGAGAACGCACAAACTCCGTACATACGGCACCCAAGGTCAGGATCGAACCCAGATCTCTGACGCTGTGAGGCAGCAGCCCCACGGCTGCGCCATTGTGCTGCCCTTAAAGTGTGTTTAAAGTGCAACCAATGATATAACATAACTCAAATTTTTTTTTTAGTTTAGTTTAGAGATGCAGTGCGGAAACAGACCCTTCGGCCCACCAAATCCGTGCAAACCTGCGATCACGGCACATTAATGCAAACTAGGGACAATTTACAGTCATGCCAAACCAATTGACCTACAAACCTGTATGTCTTTGGAGTGTGGGAGGAAACCGAAGATCTCAGACAAAACACATGCAGGTCACGGGGAGAACGTACAAACTCCGTAAAGACAGCGCCCGTAGTCAGGATCAAATCCGGGTCTCTGGCGCGGTGTGGAAGCATCTCCACCGCTGCGCCACTGTGTTGCCCCTATGAGCCAGGAATGAACGGGTAAAAAAGATTGCAAAGCATTGGTGCAAAGTACAATGCCGTACTTAATGATTTTGTTATGAATGATGGTGTTATGGGGCTTGATAGAGACAGGCTGATTTACAAAGTATGGACTCGGTGAGTTTTATTATTTATGGCTTGAGTCAAAAATGCTGGAAGTAAAGACTCTAAAACTTAAATTATCGGAACAGTAATAACTTTTTCTCCAAGCATAGGGCAACAGTGGCTGAATAATTAGTGGTCTCTGACTGAAATATGAGCAAGCTGGGCCAGAACTGCTTTAAGCATCACAATGCTTTACATGTTGAAGCGCGGATCAATTTTCTATCATATTCGTTGCACTAGTAAAACTCATTTCTAATTATTTCCCACCAAATTTGTTCCAGTTTATGTTTCCCTTTGGCTCGGGAGTCAATGGGTTGGGTGTTGTTATGTGTAGGAAGGAACTGCAGATGCTGGTTTACACCGAAGATAGACACACGAAGCTGGAGTAACTCAGCGGGTCAGGCAGCATCTCTTGGAAAAAGGATTGGGTGACATCTCGGGTCGAGACCCT
The DNA here is from genome assembly GCA_035221665.1 of Okamejei kenojei. Lineage (NCBI taxonomy): Eukaryota > Metazoa > Chordata > Chondrichthyes > Rajiformes > Rajidae > Okamejei > Okamejei kenojei. The sequence continues at coordinate 10,443,963 of CM069154.1, forward strand.
TCTTCAGACTGAGAGTCGAGGGAGGGGGAGACACACAGAAGGTACATAGAACAAATTAATGAAAGATATGCAAAAAAGCAACGATGATCAAGGAAAGGTGGAGCCCACAATGGTCCATTGTTGGCTGTGGGGTTGATGATGACGAGTTATACAGACAGTGAAACTCAACAGGACGACATGACCAGATTGCAGGGTGGACTGTGCGAGAGGGGATGCAAGAGTTACTTGAAGTTCGAGATATTATTATTCATGATTTGTTTTCCCCTAGTCCCATCTACCTGCACTCAGACCATACCCCTCCATTCCCTTCACGTCCATATACCTATCCACTTTACTCTTAAATGTTAAAATCGATCCTGCCTCCACCACTTCTGCTGGAAGCTGATTCCACACAGCCACCACCCTCTGAGTAAAGAAGTTCCCCCTCACGTTACCCCGAAACCTCTGTCCCTTAATTCTCATGTCATGCCCTCTTGTTTGAATCTTCCCTACCCTCAATGGGAAAAACGTATCCACGTCAACTCTGTCTATCCCTTTCATCATTTTAAAGACCTCAATCAAGTCCCCCCTTAACCTTCTGCGCTCCAAAGAATAAAGACCTAACTTGTTCAACCTTTCTCTGTAACATAGTTGCTGGAACCCTGGCAACATTCTAGTAAATCTCCTCTGTACTCTCTCTATTTTGTTGACATCCTTCCTATAACTAGGCGACCAAAATTGTGAAGGGAATGGAGGGGTATGGTCTGAGTGCAGGTAGATGGGACTAGGGAAAAACAAATGGTCGGCACGGACTGGAAGGGCCGAGAGGGCCTGTTTCCGTGCTGTAATTGTTATATGGTTATATGGTTATATGATGCTGGGTGATTGCATTTTGTGTCTAGCTGAGATGTTAAGTTTGTTTAGTTTATTGTCACGTGCACCGAGGTACAGTGAAAGCTTTTTGTTGCGTGCTAACCAGTCAACAGAAAGGCAATACATGATTACAAGCGAGCTTTGAAGTCCCTTCAAAGATAGTCCGAGTGTCTCAATGAGGTGTATAGCAGTTCAGGAATGTTCTCTAATTGAGAACAAAAGATGGTTCAGTTGCCTGATAACAGCTGGGAAGAAACTGTCCCTGAATCTGTCGGCACGGTGGCGCAGCGGTAGAGTTGCGGCCTTGCAGCGTTTGCAGTGCCAGAGACCCAGGTTCGATCCTGACCATGGATGCTCGTCTGTATCACTGGTCAGCGCTGACCCGGTGGGCGGAAAGGGCCTGTTTCCGCACTGTATCTCTAAACTAAACATAAACTAAACTAATCTGGTGGTTTCACACTTCTATGCCCTGTGCCCGATGTGAGAGGGGAGAAGAGGGTGTGACATCCTTTGAGAATGCTGCTGGCCTTGCCGAGGCAGCGTGAAGTGTAGATGGAGTCAATGGAAGGGAGATGGTTTGCGTGATGATCTGTGCTGCGTCCAACTCTCTGCAGTTTCTTGGATGGAGCTATTCCCAAACCTCACAGAGAGTGCTGAGTCTGTGGAATTCTCTGCCTCAGGGGGCGGTGGAGGCAGGTTCTGTGGATGCTTTCAAGAGAGAGCTGGATAGGGCTCTTAAAAATAGCAGAGTCCGGATATATAAGGGGAGAAGGCAGGAACGGGGTACTGATTGGGGATGATCAGCCCATGATCACATTGAATGGCGGTGCTGGCTCGAAGGGCCAAATGGCTTACTCCTGCACCTATTGTCTATTGTCTAAACCAGGCTGTGATGCAAACTGATAAAATGCATCATCGATAAAATGCATGCGAGGGGAATGTCACACTGATACAATTCAATTTGATCTTCTGAGATCAGGTTGAAGGAGCATTGTTGGGCAATATGACATCATAGCTGTAGGGTGGGGGGGATCACCTTACAGAGGATGGGTGGAAAGTGTGGCATGTTGAGATAATGGACCTGGTCAGGTTAATTATTTATGGGTTGAGTCAAAGATGCTGGAAGCAAAAGCACCAAGATTGAAATGATCAAAACTAAACCGGTTAGAAATATGCAATGGAGTTACGCCTTTTTGTCACCATAAAGAACCCTTTGATCTGCCATTCAGCTCAGTTTATATCGGCCATTAAAGAGAGATATTTCCTTTTGTAGTCCAAATGCTTCCAGAGGTTGCTGCATGGACAATGGTCTTCCCTATAACTGATGACAGTTAGTGCAAATAACGTATTTTTTCTAGGGAAGGACTTTCCCTTCATCTACACGGGCATACTTTAAAACTGTGTGAAACTTTCAACTAAGCAAGTCTTGTAAAACAGATTAGAAATCATTAGCCAGTCAAGAACTGTTATTAAATTCTAGAGGCAGTAGAAAGCACCTAGAACTGCAGGCCATTATAAGTCACGTAGTGGAGATAAGGAAAATGGATTGGTTCTGTTACATCCGAGGTGCTTAGAAATGCAATAAATGATGGTTATTATAATAAATGACTAGTGTTGTGATTGTATGGCCTAATAGTTCCTAGCCATGATTATTTCTGACTGAAGATCACATCAACTTAAAGTTTCTTTTATTTTCTCCAAGGTGAATTGCTTTAATTAAGAAGATGTATGGGCAACATTTCCGGGGAGGCAAAATTGTTCTCATCCATCCACCCATTTTGCCGAGATTTATTTGCCTAGCCTTTAGATTTTCTTCCAATTGCACTGGCATACAGTGTTCCTAATTTCAGAAGTTCATAAGTGTCAGGAGCGGAGTTAGGCCATTCGGCCCATCAAGTCTACTCCGCCATTCAATCATGGCTGATCTGTCTCTCCCTCCTAACCCCATTCTCCTGCCTTCTCCCCCTAACCTCTGACACCCATACTAATCAAGAATCTATCTATAGCTCTGCCTTAGAAATATCCACTCATTTCCATCAAGAACCAACACAACCCATCAGTAATGAATGGCGAAGATAGACACAAAATGCTGGAGTAACTCAGCGGGACAGGCACGATCTCTGGGGGGAAAAGGAAGAGGTGATGTTTTGGGGCTGGAACCCTTCTTCAGAGTGAAAGATACAGTTGGGGGGGGGGGGGGTGGAAACTGGAGGTAAGAAAAGGCCAGAACAAATAAGGGCCGGCAACAGATGACCTCAGGAAGGGTGGCCCATTGTTCGCTGGGGAGGATGTGCTAAAGAGAGGGATACAAGGATCTGAACAGTGGAACTGGTAGGATGACTGGGGTGGGGGTGGGGGGTGTAAGGGGAGGGGGGTGGAGGTAGTGTGGGAATTACTTGACATTAGAGAAATCAATGTTAATGCCATTGGGTTGTGAGCTGTCAAAGCAAATTATGAGGTGCTGTTCTTCCAATTTGTGCTTAGCCTCACTCTGACAGTGAAGGAGGCCCAGGACAGAAAGATCAGTGTGGGAAGAGGAGTTAAAGTGTTTGGCAACCGGGAGATTGCGCAGGGCTAGGCCCAACACCTGCCCAACACCTCTGTCTATCAGTCCAAAGCCAGTTCCAACCGAAAACATAAACTATTCCTTCTCTCCAGAAATGCTGCCTGACTCCAGCATTTTGGATCTATATTTGGCATAAACCAGCATCTGCAGTTCCTTACTGCACATTTGCACATCTGCCCCAGCCTCGAGCACTGCTATTTTCTATTTCCACTGATGCTACCTGACATACTGAGCATTTCCCACAGTTTCTGTTGTTATTTCATATTTCCTGCTTCTTCAGCAATTTGATTGTCAACCCAGACCTGTAATTCTTTAGACTTCCCATTGAGAGGTATTAGCATTTAAGGGGGTGACCTGGGGTGATGACGGGGCTTTCGTTCTCTCTCTACCATTTCTTTCATCTTCCCCTATTTCATACTGCATTCTCCCTTTGCTGCCATGTGGCGCAGCGGTAGAGTTGCTGCCTTGCAGCGCCAGAGACCCGGGTTCGATCCTGACTACGGGTGTTGTCTGTATGCAGTTTGTACGTTCTCCTCGCGACCGCGTGGGTTTTCTCTGGAAGCTCCGGTTTCCTCCCACACTCCAAAGATGTGCAGGTTTGTGGGTTCATCGGCTTGGTTTAATTGTAAATTGTCCCTAGTGTGTAGGATAGTATAATGCCCCTGTCCCACTTAGGCACTTTTTAGGTGACAACAGGTGACTAGGCGCCGGGTTGTCGGGTGTATGGTCGTGAGTAGTCTCCTCAGTCGCCCAAAGAATCGCGGCGTTTTTCTGGTCGGCGCTGGATTTTGAAATGTTCAACCCTTTTCGGCAACAGTTGGCTTGTCATAAGTTGTTGCCGCGATGACGTAGGTTGTCGCCGGGTGCTGACTTCGATGCATTCCATTGGCGACTACCTACGTCAACTGGCGACAGGTACCGGCGACTGAATTGTCTGACCTTGTCGTAGCTTGTCGCAGGTGGACGCAGGTTGTCATAGATGTGGCCATAGGCGGACATCCCAATGGATCGCCGGCTGTCGGTAGCTTGCCGTAGCTAGACGTCGACCAGGTTATAGGTTGTTGTAGACATTGTCGTAGACATTGTTGTAGGGGCGGTCCAGTCACGTTTTTTTGGCGACCTGCTACAACTGCGACTGCCTCCAGCAGTCGCCGAAAAAAATCGCCTAAGTGGGACAGGCCCATTAGTGTGCGGGGATTGCTGGTCGGAGCAGACTCGGCGGACCGAAGGTCCTGTATCTGTGCTGTAACGCCCCTGTCCCAGTTAGGAAACCTGAACGGAACCTCTGGACACTTTGCGCCCCTCCCAAGGTTTCCGTCCGAAAGTCCGAAAGTCCGAAAGTGAAATAACAACAGAAACTTCTTCAATGTTCCGGCGATTATGTCAAAAAATTCAAAACCGGCTGCGACTAAAAATAGATTGCCGTTTTAAAAATCGGTAATTTTTTAGTCGAAGCCGGTTGCGATGCTAGTTGAAGGTGGTTGCCGGAGGTTGCAGGTAGTGGAAGGTAAGACCTTTTTTTTCACCCAGTTTTATTCCACCAGGGTGGTCTTACCTTCCACTACCGGCAACCTCCGGCAACCACTTTCAACTAGCATCACAACCGGCTTTGACTAAAAAATTACCAATTTTTAAAACGGCAACCTATTTTTAGTTGCGGCCGGTTTTTAATTTTTTTAAATAATCGCCCGAACATAGAAGAAGCGGAAACCACTTTCGACCATTAGGGAGACTGACAAAAACCTCCGGGAACCGCACGGAAACCTTGGGTGGGGCGCAAAGTCTCCAGAGGTTTCCGTTCAGGTTTCCTAAGTGGGACAGGGGCATTACTCCAAACCAAACTAAAACCTGCGTGTGAAATGATTACGCTGATCACAGTGAGATTGGGTGCAATGCTGGAACGCTAACATTAGCCTGAAGCTGCGGAGAACTGTGTCAAATGTCCGGAAGTGCTATGTTTCATTTTGAGACCATGCTAGAAGCTGCTCAATAGGATTATAGCACTCCGAGACTGGTAAAGAAATTGGATTTTTAATAATTGCTGTCTCATATTTGCCATGTGCATGTAAATTTGGATCCGGCAAAAAAAATTGCTGCAAGTAAGCACTTAAACTTAAACTGGTATGAAAAATTTCCTAAAAGTACAACTTAAAAAAAAGTTAAATAGGCTTGCTGGTGGCTTGGCAGCTGAAACCTTCTGGACTGGATTTCGTTCATTTAATTTTGAATTTGCTGTTTGAAATATTTCCCCCTCATTCTCCCAGGCAGCCTTATTAACTTAGAAGCATGAACTTGGTTTCTCAAAAATCAGTTGTGACGTCTATTCATAGCAAGCAATTATTTTGCAACATTCTGTAGGAAATTTCCAGTCGAGGGTTTTGTGTTAATTTAAAGCTCAGTAAACCCATGAATGCAGCCGGCTCCATTTGCATTATTCCGATCTTTATGCTTGCCTCAGTCTCTGGGTGCACTTTGGATGCACAAACTTTGATCATTATTTTTCATCACAAAACTTTTTCTTGAAGCTTAAGAAGTGGCAGAAGTGCGGTGCGGCGGTGCAGTTGTTGCCTTTCCAGCACCAGAGACCGGGTTTCGATCCTGACCACGGCTGCTGTCCGTACGAGGTTTGTACGTTTTCCCCGTGACCACGAGGGTTTTCTCTGGGAGCTCCGGTTTCCTCCCACACTCCAAAGACGTACAGGCTTGTAGGTTAATTGGCTTTAGTAAAATTGTGAAATTGTCCCTCGTATGTGGGATATTATTAGTGTACGAGATGATCACAGGTCGACGCGGACTCGGTGGGCTAAAGGGGCTGTTTCCGTATTGTATCTCTAAAGTCTAAAGAGTAAAACGATCATTACCAGAATTCCTCCATTTACTGTCAGCATGGCTCAATTAGATGGGATTCAGATTCCACTCCTAAGAATACAGTGCAAAGTCCTGGCTGAATCTCCCAGTTTAATACTGAGGGTGTTACAGACAGGATCTTGCTGTTCCAATGTAAATGTAAAGCCAAGGTCCTCCTTGACTGAAGGCAAGCATCCCAAGACCTCACTTAGGTGAAATGTAAGCTCCACGCGACAAGTTGGCAAAATTATTTCTTGACCCATTTGGAGTTTTATGTTCATTTTTTTGTCACCTGCTGATACACAGGGATGTCATTAAGCCGGAATGATTGCAGGGTGGCAAAGTGGTGTAGTGGTAGAGCTGCTGCCGTAAGGGGCTGTCCCACTTGGGCGACCTAATCAGCGAGCTCTGGCGGGTTTGCTGTCGGCTCGCAGCATGGTCGACACGAGGTCGTAGGAGGTCTTTGTAACTCTCCTTCATGCTCGAGAGTAGTCCCCTGTGAACTCGAGCCCTCAGCTACATCGTGGCGTATTTTTCAACATGTTGAAAAATGCCCGCGAGTAAAAATAGGTCGCCATGGAAATAGCGATAGGTTTAGTCGAAGTAGGTCGTAGTAGGTCGGCATGTTAGTCGTAGGTAATCGAGGGTAGTCGAAGGTGGTGGTAGATAGCCTTCATCATAGTCGAAGGGAGATCGAAGGAGATCGTCCTCACTCTCCACTATTCGGTGTCCAATTTTCCCGAAGTTAGTCGTAGCTAGTCGAAGCTGATCTTCAACATAGTCGAAGGAGGTCTTCAACATGACATCCCTGGTGTGCTGCCTCCCTGGTCAGTGTGGGCAAATTGGGCCAAGGAGCCTAGTTTCATTATTGGTCATTATTGCTCAAGGCAGGCAATTTTAGAAACAAGGACCTGCAGAGGCGGATTTACAAAAAAAAAAAAACACACAAAGTGCTGGAGTAATTCAGCAGGTCAGGCAGCATCTCTGGGGAACACGAGTAGGTGACGTCCCGGATCATGACCGTTCTTCAGACTCTGAATCTGCAGACCTTCTGATCTGATAGAAGCGTACAAAATCATGAGAGGATCAGATCGGGGAGACGCACAGTCCCATTCGCAGAGCAGGGAAATCAAGAACCAGAGGACATGGGTTTAAGGCAAGAGGGCAAAGATTTAAAGGGAACCTGAGGGGCAAATTTTTTTACTCAGAAGGTGGTGGGTATTTGGAACGAGCTTCCAGAGGAGGTGTTTAAGGTAGGTGCTATAAGAACATTAAAAGCACGTGGACAGATACATTGGATAGGAAAGGTTCAGAGTGTTATGGGTCAAAGATGGGCAAATGGGACTAACTAAGATGGGGCATCTTAGGCCGATGGGCTTGTTTCCGTATTCTATGATTCTATGATTCTGGGACTATGACTAATATAATGCAAATAGATAATCAAGTTTCTTTTGCATGAGTGCATGCAGAGCTTCCTACGATGAATTGTCTTCAGCATTTATTATCAACAATTATATTTGTAATTAATTTGCCATAACGTATTCTGGCATATTCTGAGCTTGGAAAAGGTGCAAATCAATACATGACTTTATTTAGAACTCAGACAAAATGAGCAATGATGATTTATCCCATTCTTGGCTCTCATTTGTATAAAATATTAGCTACAATGCAATCATTGTACAGTGTGTCGTAAGAGACCAGCTCACTATATGTGCAGGAAGGAGCTGCAGATGCTGGTTAAAACCGAAGGTAGGCACAAAATGCCGGAGTAACTTAGCGGGACAGGCAGCATCTCTGGAGAGAAGGAAGGGGTGACGTTTCGGGTTGGAAGAAAGATGCTGCCTGCCCCGTTGTGATACTCCAGCATTTTGTGCCCATCTTCAGCTCACTGTTTTAGCTTCAGCTAACCTTCAGTGTCATCCTCATACGTATGTGTAGCACCAACTCCACGGCTAATATACCTGTTCCAATGCGCAGTACCTAAACTAAACGTGGTATCCATGCATTGCCATATTCTAAGAGTTGCCGGGTATAGCAATGTTTGCACGGCATTGCACAAATGCTGAAGTCCAGAGGTCGCTGACCTACGCAACAGTGGCAAAGCGGTGGAGTTGTGGCCTTACAACGCCAGAGACCCGGGTTCAATCCTGACTATGGGTGTTGGCGGCATGGAGTGTGCACGCTCACCCCGTGACCGCGTGGGTTTTTCTCCGGGTGCCCCAGTTTCCCCCCACATTCTAAAGACATTCAGGTTTGTAGGTTAATTGGCTTTGGTGAATTGTCCCTAGTGTGTAGGATAGTGCTAGTGTACGGGGCGATCGCTGGTCGGCGCGGACTCGGTGGTTCGAAGGGCCTGCTTCCGCGCTGTATCTCCTAAGTCTAAAGTCTAAATGACTGGACTTTTCTAGAATGTTGCTAGAAAATTACCACCTTTCCCACTTCACCACAGCCCCCTTCCACTTGCATCCCTTCTCTAGCTTCATATTTCACTCCTCCTCTCCTCTTACCTTACCGACTTTTATCTTATTTTCATCTCAGGCCTTTGTACAACCATCTATGTCCGATGATTCTCCACATCTCCCCTCCAAACTCTCCTGTGGACAGGTATCCACTGGTCAGCATAGAGGTGGAGGGCCGATTGGCCTGTTCCATGCTGTATGACTCCGAATCTATGTCGTTGCAGCTATTACTGACGCAACTCAACGCGCCTGCTGTAAATTGCAATGAGGTGCTTAAACGAGTTGGTAAGAAGGGTCTTGACTCGAAACGCCTCCCATTCCTTCTCTCCAGAGATGCTGCCTGTCCTGCTGAGTTACTCCAGCTTTTTGTGTCTATCTTTGGTACCTAACCTTTTGTTCAATGCCCAACCTGGTAATAAGGAGAACACTACCGTCATGCGATGGGTAAAATACTCTGGAGAAGGGTCCCAACCCGAAAGGTCACCTACTGCTTCTCTCCAGAGATGCTGTCTGACCCTCTGAGTTACTCCAACTTTTTGCGTCTATCTTCTGGATAAAGTGAAGGCTGGAATGGTAACACTCGAGTGTGCTGACCTGTGGAGCTGAAGGATTTAGCTAACTTTGACACTATCTTGGTTGTGTTTCTTCATTGTTTTGTTGGATTAAGAATGTTGCAGAGAAAGCTCATGGGGCATTAACTTCTGGATGATGCCTTTGTCGGTTGCCTCCTTAGGAAGATTAAACGTGTTGGCGGGAGTCGTGGCAGGTCTTAAGACACAGCTGACCTCGTGTCCAAGAAACAACATCACAGCAATTCCAAGGCTGTAATTCCACAAAAAAAGTTTGACAGGTCTTGAGGAGGTCCATTACCAGTACAATTTCTCTATTTCCTCTCCTGTGACACTTGTCTCTCTTTCAATGCTCAATGGATTTCCATTATCACATGTTCATAGGTTATAAGAGTAGAATTAGGCCATTCGGCCCATCACGTCTACTCCACCATTCAATCATGGCTGATCCATCTTTCCCTCTCAACCCCATTCTCCTGCCTTTGCCCCACAACCCCTGACACCCATACTAATGTACAGAAGTACAGTGAAATTGTTTTTTTTTTTTTTGCTTACAGTAAAGTTTTGCTATAATTGCCACAATCGCAGATTAGTACAAAGTGTATAGAAATAGCCGACTGAGACCGCTTGCAAGAATCGCCAGGTTTTGGTGCCATTTTCAGAGTCCAGTCTCTCGATCTTCTGGAACTGAAGCCAAAAGATGTCCAGAACTAAGAACATAGAACATAAAATAGTACAGCACAAAAACTAGGCCCGCCGGTCCCCAGTGTCTGTGCCGAACCATTAGGGACAAAGGAGGACCCGACGTGAGGGAACTGCCGGGAGGGGGGGAGAACAAAGGAGGACCTGCCGTGAGATAGTTTGTTACTTTATCGGTGCCCTTTATGTGGTAACTCTTTGCATACCTTGTGTGTGCAAAACAAGGAATAGCACTGTGACGTGTGACAATAATATATTCATTCATTTATCTAGCAATACATAACCCATATCCACTACCTGCATTCCCATATGCCTACACAAAAGTATTTTAAATGCAACGTATCTGCTTCAACCTCCCCCAAAAGACTGCCTTGAAAATTCAAAACTGTGATATTCTCAAGATCAGAACGTTAATATTATTGTATTATATGCTGTAGGTCCGTAACAGATAGGTAAATAAATTATAATTTCTAGCAATAGACCAAGTCTTTATGGAGAAGATCAGTTGCTAGCTGGTACATTGGCATATCATAATCAGTGGCATCATCATACTCCTCAGATTGTAACCAATAAGCAACTCTGTACACCTTGTTTTTCCCTCAACTTTTCAATTTTGGCATTGTAAACTACAGGCTTTTGCTCTTCAAACCACGCATGACATGCCTTTCTGCCCACTACTTTCCCATTAAGAATGTCCTGTAGATTCCATTTCTTAAGAAAAGGATATTTTTTTTAAATAGCCTAAGTATCCAAATAACAAACTAATCCCATTCACACAAGAATTCACAATATAACATGATTTTAAAATCTCACTGTCATGAATTCATATGCCAGATGGAAGGAATTTGATGTTTAATTCCCATTAATTAATCCAGAAACATCCACTCAATATAATCAACATTTTAATTTTTTTGCACAATACATGGGACTAAAATTGATATTTAGTATAAAAATATTGACTATGTGTGGGCAATAACACAAAATATAACTGATTTAGATGCTCTTATGACATGGTTGTCCAAAAAAAAAGAGCATTTAAATCATCTTGCGAGTGGGTTTTTCTGGAACGTGATCGATTCGAACTTTGCATTTGCGGTGAATTTGAACCCCATATCAGCAGGAAAAACACTGCTGGTTGCTGCCAAATCACATTTTAGCAACGTAAAATTTGATTAAAGCCATCCCAAGAAGCAAGTTTATATGTAAAATAAAAGATTTATCCGGTGTTTTGTCCCGTTCATGCGATCTGTCACGTTGTAGGCGTTGAGGGTGTTAGTAGTCGCTTTTTATTTTAATAAAATCATTAAATTGTCTCGCGATTAACAAAAAAAAAAAAAATCGGGAACGGAAGTCGGATCGATTATTCTTCAGCAGCTAGCAGCTCGAGGAAGTCCGCCTCCAATAAGCAGGGGAAAACGGCATTTTAATCACCCCCCCCCCAAAGGCGCCAAAGTCACGTACATGGCCAGTGGCAGAACTGCAGCGCCGCTGAAGGTACGATTTGTAACATCGCTACGATAAGTTCTCTGCTGTACACCTGCAGAGGACCAAGAGAATATTCGGTGAATCTCCACAATCTTCCAGAGGCAATGATGGACCTTCTTCATGATTACATATGGATACGCAGGGAGCGGAAGGATATGAATCAGATGCAGGCAATCAAGATGAGTTTATTTTTGGCATCATGTTCAGCTCTGACATTGTGGGCCGAAGGGCCTGTTCGCGTTCTGTACTGTTCTGTGTTCTATGTTCTGTGTAAGTACTGTAGTTGTGGGCAAGCCTGGGCTGCAAAATTCAGGTAACATTAACCCTGATATCAAAAGAACATAAGTGATAGGAGCAGGATTAGGCCATTCGACCCATCAAATCTACTCCGCCATTCAATCATGGCTGATCTATATCTCCCTCCTAACCCCATTCTCCTGCCTTCTCCCCATAACCCCTGACACCCGTATCTGTGGTGTTTCTCTTCATCATTTTGTTGGGGTAGGCATGTCACTGGGAAAATTCATAGGGCTTCAACCTGGAGATAATGTCCCCATCAGTCATCACCCTGGGAAGATTAAACGTGTTAGTGGGAGGGATGACAGGTCATTAGACGTGGCTTGCAGCACACCTATGAAGCACTAGCACTGCGATTCCGGTTTAGTTTAGAGATGCAGCGCAGAAACAGGCCCTTCGGCCCACCGAGTCCGCACCTACCAGCGATCCCCTAGCACTATCCTACACACACTAGGGACAATTTACAATTCCACCAAGCCAGTTGCCCAACAAACCTGCACACCTTTGGAGTGTGGGAGGAAACCGGAGATCCCGGAGAAAACCCACTCATGTCAGGGGGAGAACGTACGATAAGATACGATACAACTTTATTTATCCCAGGAGGGAAATAGATCTGCCAAGTCATAAAAACACAAAACACACAAACTCCGTACAGCCAGCACCCGTAGTCAGGATCGAACCTGGGTCTCTGGCGCTGTAAGGCAGCAACTCTACCGCTGCGCCTCCGTGCGAATCAGGTGAAAACTGTTGACTATGTGAAACGGAAGGCTTGCACACCTTGGTTTGTGTGTGGTGAAAGGTCCCACTGGTACTGCTTGGCAACCTTCATCCAAGCAGAGGCATTGAGGGACTTCTGTGCGAGAAGATAAAATTAACTTATTTAGCCCTGCGATCTGCAGTTGGAGTTTCAATGTTCCCAGGAGCACGAGAGGCATTTAATTATCACAAGCCCTCAAACCCCGCATTGGCACAGATATTTAACAAACCTTTTAATGTTCTGTAGAGAAGGGACAAGTTGATCAACAAAGCAATAAAGAGGCTTTGTTTGCAATAAAATAATAATAATATTGCCTGGCGATGGAAAAGAGAAAATTATATTAATGCAACTTCAAAAACACAGCCCATGGAAATATGAATTAAATTATTTTAAGTTTTCGTGGGTGGGTAATAGGACAGACATTTTGTGAGCAACAAGATCTCATGTACAGTAATGAGACCAAATGATCATTTTTTATCATTATTGCTCGCGTTTTTGCGGCAATTTTAGAAACAAGGAACTGCAGATGCTGGTTTACGAAACAAGACACAAATTGCTGGAGTAACTCAGCGGGTCAGGCCGCACCCCCCGGGAACGTGGATAGGTGACGTTTCAGTTTTCGGATGAACAGACATATCCTGGCCTGGCCTGGATGGAGTGGATGTGGAGAGGATGCTTCCACGAGTGGAAGAGACTAGGACCAGAGGTCTTCGCCTCAGAATTAAATTAAAGGACGTTCCGTTAGGAAAGAGGTGAGGAAGAATTTCTTTAGTCAGAGGGTGGTGAATCTGTGGAATTTGTTGTCATAGTAGGCTGTGACCTCTGGTCCTGGACTCCCTCACTAGTGGAAACATCCACACCCACTCGATCCAAGTCAGTGGATATTTTTAAGGGAGAAATAGATAGATTAATGATTAGTACAGGTGTCAGGGGTTATGGGGAGAAGGCAGGAGAATGGGGTTAGGAGGAAGAGATAGATCAGCCATGATTGAATGGCAGAGCAGACTTGATGGGCCGAATGGTCAAATTTTGCTCCTTTATGACCTAATGACCTTATAGAAACATAGAAAATAGGTGCAGGAGTAGGCCATTAGGCCCTTCGAGCATGCACTGCCATTCAATATGATCATGGCTGATCATTCAACTCAGTATCCTGTACCTGCCTTCACTCCATACCCCCTGATCCCTTTAGCCACAAGGGATATAGCCAATGAACTGGTCTCAACTACCTTCTGTGGCAGAGAATTCCACAGATTCACCACTCTGTGTGAAAAATGATTTTCTCATCTCGTTCCTAAAAAAAAAAAGACTCCCCTCTTATCCTTAAACTGTGACCCCTTGTTCTGGACTTCCCCAACATCGGCAACAATCTTCCTGCATCTACCCTGTCCAAACCCTTAAGAATTTTGTAAGTCTCTATAAGATCCCCCCTCAATCTTCTAAATTCTAGCGAGTACAAGCCAAGTCTATCCAGTCTTTCTTCATATGAAATTCCTGCCATCCCAGGAATCCAGTCTTGTGAACCTTCTCTGTACTCCCTCTATGGCAAGAATGCCTTTCCTCAGATTAGGAGACCCAAACTATACGCAATACTCCAGATGTGGCCTCACCAAGTCCCTGTACAATTGCAGTAGAACTCCCTGCTCTTGTACTCAAATCCTTTATTTATACTTGTATCCCACGTCTCAGACGTTTGGTTGTGGGCAATGTTCTGTCCCTTAGAACTCAGCATTGCAATAGTTCTTGCGCCGTCCCTCATATCCCAGAATAAGAGCGCTTTTAAATATCTATTTCTGGTGATGCTGGGAATAAACGCAATCCTTGTCAGTGTGTCCATTTTACCAGATTCATCATGCGCCACAGTGTAATTTTTTTTTTTTTTGACACGGAAAGGCAGAAAACGAGACAGACGATTTGTCAGGCTGTGGATTATGCCTTTAACTATCAGGCAGATTTATCAAGCAGCGAGCAGATAAATCAATGGCAGCAAAAGCAAACAATAGATTTGCGGTAATTATAGAACTGAGGGTCAGTTCGGTGGGGAGCGCTCTCAAGTCTAGGTCAGGTATACGAGCAAAGAGGTCCTTCTGCAGTTATGTAGGTGGTGCTGGCTCGTAGGGCCGAATGGCCTACTCCTGCAACTATTGTCTATTGTCAAAAGGCTGTGGGTTAATTGTCCACTTTGGGGACTTCAGCACAGAATCCAGATTCACTTTACTCCAGCATTTTGCATCTATCGCTATGGTGTAAACCAGCAAATCTGCAGCTCTTTCCTATCAGATTAATGCGAACAGTCTGGTACCAAGGAGGAAGCTACTCAGTCTGGGACACAATAGACAACAGACAATAGGTGCAGGAGTAGGCCATTCAGCCCTTCGAGCCAGCACCGCCATTCAATGTGATCATGGCTGATCATCCCCAATCAGTACCCCATTCCTGCCTTCTCCCCATATCTCTGCTATCTTTAAGAGCCCTATCTAGCTCCCTCTTGGAAGTATCCAGAGAAGCAGCCTCCACCGCCCTCTGTGGCAGAGAATTCCACCGACTCACAACTCTCTGTGAGAAAAAAAAATGTTCCTCGTCTCCGTTCTAAATGGCTTAAGGGCCTGTCCCACTTGGGCGACCTAATCCGAGGGTTCTGGCGAGTTTGCCCTCGACTCGCATCACGGTCGACACGAGGTCGTAGGAGGTCTTCGCAACTCTCCTTCATGCTCGAGAGCGGTCTCCGCGTACTCGAGGCCTCAGCTAGGTCGCCATATATTTTTCAATATGTTAACAAAAAGCCCGCTAGTAAAAAAAGGTCGCCATGGAAAAAATGATACTTCTTTTACTCGTAGGTTTAGTCGTAGTAGGTTGGCATGTTAGTCGTAATTGAGGGTAGTCGTAGATAGACTTCATCATAGTTGAAGGGAGATCGAAGGTCATCTTCACACTCCACTATTCAGTGTCCAATTTTCCTGAAGTTAGTCGTAGCTAGTCGAAGGAGGTCTTCAACGTCATTTTTTCCAAACTCTTCTAAACTCGCCAATTAGGTGGTGCAGCTGGTAAAGTCGCTGCCTCAGCTCCAGAGGCCCATGCAGGTCACGGGGAGAACATACTAACTCTGTACCGACAGCACCCATGGTCAGCATAGAACCCGGGTTGCAAGGCAGCAACTCTACCGCTGAGCCACTCATTATCTTTTTGCTGTTCGTGGGTGTTTAGCAGACACAAACCTACATGCACCTAACGTCAGTACTCAGACTTCAAAAACAGGTCATTAAATAGTTTTATGTTTTAGAGATACAGCGTGGAAACAGGCCCTTTGGCCCACCCAGTCCACACCGACCAGCGATCACCTGCACATTAGTTCCATCCGAACACATTAGGGACCATTTACAGCCAATTAGCCTACAAACTTGTACATTCTGGAGTTTAGAAGGATGAGAGGGGATCTCATTGAAACATATAAGATTTTTTAAGGGTTTGGACACGCTAGAGGCAGGAAACGTGTTCCTGGTGTTGGGGGAGTCCAGAACCAGGGGCCACAGTTTAAGAATAAGGAGTAAGCCATTTAGAACGGAGACGAGGAAACAATTTTTCTCATAGAGAGTGGTGAGTGTGTAATTCTCTGCCTCAGAGGGCGGTGGAGGCAGGTTCTCTGGATGCTTTCAAGAGGGAGCTAGATGGGGCTCTTAAAAATAGCGGAGTCAGGGGATATGGGGAGAAGGCAGGAACGGGGTACTGATTGGGGATGATCAGCAATGATCACATTGAATGGCGGTGCTGGCTCGAAGGGCCAAATGGCCTCCTCCTGCGACTATATTCGATGTTTCAATTTAACCGGAGCACTTGGAGAAAACCCACGCAGGTCACAGGGATAGAACATACAAACTCCGCTCAGACAGCACCCGAGATCAGGATCAAACCCGGCTCTCTGGCGCTGTAAGGCAGCAGCTCCACCCCCCTGCCACTTCTAAAAAGAGAAAATGCTTTGTGATATTCGGCGGATGTGAAAGATTTGGTGTCTCATTAATTACTCCCAAGACTCTAGCCTGCCCTTTTCAGAGCGACTGCTGGCTTGGAAATGGCAGCTTCCGTGTCTTCACCAATTCAACTGGGGAAAACAGAAAGTTGATCACAGCTCACAGTCGGAGAGGTTTCTTTTCAGACGAAAACCCTTCAAAATGTCCGGAGGGATGGTTGAGTTTGAAAGAACAGTTTGACTCGCTACTTGGGGACTCATTATATTATCGCACCTGACCGGAAACTAAGAAATGGAGCAGGTCGTCCAGTCTGTTCTGTCACTCGTCTGGTCTGTGACTGATGCAGAACTTTGCTTCATTCATTCATTCATTCAATGCTAACTTTCTCAGTTCAGTTCAGCTCCGTTTATTGTCACGTGTACCGAGGGTTTGATGCTGCATTTAAGAGAGCGAACTAGGGCGGCAGGACACTCTTGTTCCTCTCTCTGCCATTTCTTTCTTCTCTTTCTCATCTTCCATTCTCTCTTTACTGCCACCAACTGACACGGTGGCTCAACGGTAGACCTGGTGACTTACAGAACCAGAGACCCTGGTTCGATCCTGGCTGCGGGTGCTGCCTGTACACAGTTTGCGCATTCTCCCTGTGACCGAGTGGGTTTTCTCCGGGTGCTCTGGTTTCCTCAAACATTCCAATGGCGTACAGGTTTGCATGTTCATTGTAAATCGTCCATAGTGTGCAGGAGAGTGCTAGTGTAAAGTGTATGTATCGCTGGTCGGCGAGGACTCGGTGGGTCGACGGGGCAGTTTCCGCATTGTGCCTCTAAAGATTGGAGATATAGGAAGTCAGCAGGGACTTGTTCATAAAGGTCGAAATTTGGGACTCTTTCTTCCAACCCCACTCAAAAGGCCGTGGTTTTAGACTTTAATAGTGAAGTGGGTCTCAAGGACGAGTTACACCCTGGTCACTCCCTCTTCTCCCCTCTCCCATTGGGCAAAATATACCTGAAGTGTGAAAACTCACACCTCCAGATTCAGGGGCAGTTTCTTCCCAGCTGTTCTCTGAGGGCGGTGGAGGCAGGTTCTCTGGATGCTTTCAAGAGAGAGCTAGATAGGGCTCTTAAAAATAGGGGAGTCGGGGGATATGGGGAGAAAGCAGGAACGGGGGGGGGGGGGGGGGGGGTACTGATTGTGGATGATCAGCCATGATCACATTGAATGGCGGTGCTGGCTCGAAGGGCCAAATGGCCTCCTCCTGCACCTATTGTCCATTGTCTGTTATCAAGCAACTGAACCATCCCACCACAACCAGAGAGCAGTCTGAAACTACTATCTACCTGATCGGTGACCCTCGGAATCGGAGCCAATCCACAATTACAATCCAGTGGTGTAGGGATATATGATAAGGGGATAACGTTTAGTGCAAGGTAAAGCCTGTAGACCCCGATCACACCTAGTTCATCCTCTTAAATGCAACATTTAATTATTTTTAATGTATTACAGCACCCGTGGTCAGGATAGAACCCCAGTCTCTGTGGCAGTAAGGCAGCAACTGAACCGTTGCTGCCCCAGCATGTTCAACGTTATATCTTGTACCGACTGTGCATTGTGGACAGCTTCATTGTAAACATGTATAGTCTTTTTTCTGACTGGACAGGACGCAAACAAAAGCTTTTTCACTGTACCTCGGTACTGGTGACCACAACAAACTGAACTAGCTTTACTTTCCAGATGAAATTCCCTTGTTCCTCTTTTGGAGAAAGAATTGCTCAGGTCCATGGTGAGTTTCTACTATTTTAAATGCCCAGATTAGATATACCATCAATGATCCAAACCCTAGAGAATACAAACTAACTTGGGATAGTTCAAGTTCACATTTATTGTCACATGCGGTAATTAAGGTACAGTGCTACAGCCTGTGTACTTATCATTGAATGCTTGTTCTCTGCTTTAATGCTGACGAATCTGCGTTGTATCCTCTCCTGGGCCAGTGCGTTTCCTGAAGAACATTGTCTAAAGCCTTGCCAACTCGAATCACCTCTCGTTTTATCACACACATCTCCCCCATGACCCCAAAATGCAATGTGGAGAGCGCACTGCCTGAAGTCAATGGTGACTTTCAAACGGGGAACACTTTTTTTTCTTCAGTTTTTAGTTTGACAGATACAGCTAGGTTTCACTCAGACCAGTTTAGGGATGTAGTGTGGAAACGAGGCCTTCTGCCCACCGAGTTCACGTTTACCGAGCAACGTTTACCCTGCACGCTGGTTCTATCCTATACACTCAGTCCCTGCAGTTTCTGCAGTGTACCTCTACACTAAACAAAAGTAAAATTAAGACTTGGGGTTTGAGGAAGGACATTCCTGCTATTGAGGGAGTGCAGCGTAGGTTTACAAGGTTAATTCCCGGGATGGCGGGACTGTCATATGCTGAGAGAATGGAGCAGCTGGGCTTGTACACTCTGGAGTTTAGAAGGATGAGAGGAGATCTCATTGAAATATATAAGATTGTTAAGGGCTTGGACACACTAGAGGCAGGAAACATGTTCCCGATGTTGGGGGAGTCCAGAACCAGGGGCCACAGTTCAAGAATAAGGAGTAAGCCATTTAGAACGGAGACGAGGAAACACTTTTTCTCACAGAGAGTGGTGAGTCTGTGGATTTCTCTGCCTCAGAGGGCGGTGTAGGCCGGTTCTCTGGATGCTTTCAAGAGAGAGCTAGATAGGGCTCTTAAAAATAGTGGAGTGTGGGGATATGGGGAGAAGGCAGGAACGGGGTACTGATTTGGGATGATCAGCCATGATCACATTGAATGCTCGAAGGGCCAAATGGCCTACTCCTGCATCTGTTGTCTATTGTCTATTGGATTCAATTTCAAATGAAAAGAGAAGAGTGAAGTCATTGTGGACCTTCAGTTGAAATCCCTCTCTTTGCCTGCTATACCAAATGATTTCCAGAGCTGTATAAATGCAAGGATTAATAACTTTATTGAAGTAGCAGAAACACATTTCTGATTCTGTTAGCCAAAGCACACTACACACAGATTAATTCTAATCTATTAATATTGGGTCTCAAAGGGCATTCAAATTTAATTGACTAATTTGTTCCCCCTTAACACCTGGATGCTGCCTCATCCAAAGGGAGTAAATATTTGGGAAAATAGTTCTGCTGCGATACAACGGACAGCGATTTCATTGAATGAAAGATTATCGTAAATATCCATGTGTGATTTCTTGGCAATGGGAATGCTTATCTGTCTCAGTCTCAAATAATGTCATCTGTTTCTACAAGAATTATAATCTGATAGTCCTTTGTTCCCAATTTTCCCTGGCCGCAATGTCTATGTTGCTGAACAAAAGATGAGCTATTGTTTATGTGCCTGCAGGGGCAAACGTGGCAGGCTACTCGCCAGAGTTTGGCATTGAGAACATTTTTATTATAGTTTAGCTTACAGCACGGAAACGGGTCCTTCGACCTGGTCCACGCTGACCAGCGATCCCCGCACACGAACACTATCCTACACATACCAGGGCCAATTTTACAGTTTTACCAAAGACGACAAACCTGTACGTCTTTGGAGCGTGGGAGGAAACTGAAGATCCAGGAGAAAACCCGCGCAGGTCACGGGGAGACCGTACAAACTCGGTACAGACAGCGCCCGTAGTCAGGATCGAACCCGGGTCTCTGGCGCCGGAAGGCAGCATCTCTACCGTGAGTGAGGCGAGGACTAAACTAAACTAACGTGAATGAATTTGAATCGGTGATCTATCTCCAGCAGTTGGTACGCAAAAGGCTGGAGAAACTCAGCGGGTGCAGCAGCATCTAAGGAGCGAAGGAGATAGGCAACGTTTCGGGGCCAAAACCCTTCTTCAGACCTTTCAGATCCAGCAGTTCCTGGGGTGGGAGATTGCAACCTTCACTTGGTCCGCCCTGTTTCGACTAATGCAATCAACTCGACGTGCACAAACAGAAGATCAAATAGAACAAGTTGCCCAACAACTTTAGGCTGTGCACGTCACACGAAAGAAGACAAAGTCCAGCAGTTCCTGTGCGCCACAGCCACAATAAATCACCTATGCGCCATACCTGTCATTTAGTTTATTGAATTAGTAATTAACTTTTTCAAACCGCTATTTATAACTTCTAATTATAATTCAGTCCAGTTAATAATCTTGTTTGAGATTAAAAAAAATAAATTAGTTACATTTTTAGCTTTGGGTTGTTAATTAGAGTGAAACCCTTTAAAATGGAGTTGAAAGCTAGACAACTCACCGTTCAACTAATTGCCAACCTTCCTCCGATAACACACTCTCGGTGTTTTTCAAACTCTTCACCCGGGTTGCCGCCGTTATTAATTCGTCTTTTAACTATCAGTGCAGCAACGCTTTCCTGCGTGACCAGATTTCTTTGACTGCGGAGTGGAGTGGGAGATTGCAACCTTCACGTGGTCCGCCCTGTTTCGACTAATGCAATCAACCTCGCGTGCACAATCAAATCAGATCAAATAGAACAAGTTGTCTGACAACCTTTAGGTTGTGCACGCCATACGCAAGAAGACGAAGACAGCGGAGTGACCCAGCGAAGTTGTGGCGAGCCCGTAACCCCGAGGTCAATTGGATCAAAACCTTCCTCTGTTATTCGTCAGGTGAAAAACCCTAAAGGGCCTGTCCCACGTACGCGACCTTTACAGGCGACAGCCGGCACCCGTGATAGGTCGCCAAAACTTTCAACATGTTGAAAATTCAGCGGCGACCAGAAAGACGCTACGACTCTTTGGAGACCGCTCACGACCATAGGAGACTTCTCACGACCGTATGGTCGTGAGGGGTCTCCAATGGTCGTGAGAAGTCACTCGCGACATGTCGCCAGGGGTCGACCGTATGGTCGTGAGAAGTCTCCTATGGTCGTGAGAGGTCTCCAAAGAGTCGTAGCATCTTTCTGGTCGCCGCTGAATTTCCAACATGCTGAAAATTTCGACGACCTATCACGGGTGCCGGAGGTCGCCTGTAAAGATCGCGTAACGTGGGACAGGCCCTTTACTCAGCATCGAACCCCTGCAGACGTGTGCACTACTATGGTTGTTCTAGGTACTCTGATTTTTGCACGTTTGTGGTATGTCCATCAGGGGTACTGGCCCAGTTTACTTTGGTTCGGTTTAGTTTATTGTCATGTGTATTATATTGTCACGTTTTAGTTTATTGTCCGAAAGGACCTTTTTTCCGTGCTCTATGAATCTCTGACTATAAATGTACAAAGGGGTTCATTTCTGTTTATTGTCACGTGCACTGAGGTACAGTGAAAAGCTTTTGTTGTGTGCGAACCAGTCAGCGGAAAGACAATACATGTGTAACAAAGAACTGCAGATGCGGGTAAAATCGAAGGTAGACACAAAATGCAGGAGTAACTCAGCGGGTGAGGCAGCATCTATGGAGAGAAGGAATGGATGATGTTTCAGGTTGAGAGCCTTCTTCAGACTGATGACAATACATGATTGTAATCTAGCCATTTGCAGTGTACAGATAAAGGAATGATGTTTAGTGCAAGGTAAAGACAGGAAAGTCTGATCAAAGATAGTCCGAGGGTCACCAATGAGGTAGATAGTAGTTCAGAACTGCTCTCTAGTTGTGGTAGGATGATTCCATTGTCTGATAACAGCTGGGAAGAAACTGTCCCTGAATCTGGAGGTGTGCGTTTTCGCACTTCTATACCTTTGTGCAAGGGTGCGACCCATCCTTGATGCTGCTGCTGGCCTTGCCGAGGCAACATGAGGTGTAAATACAGTCAATGGAAAGGAGGTTGGTTTGTCTGATGGGCTGGGCTGTGCGCACAATTCGCTGGTGGGTAGCAGCTGCCGTATTGGAGGCCCAGGCCGCTGAGGTTGGCCTCCCGTTCCGACATCGGAGTTCCAACATCCCGGCGAGCAGGCCTGAGCGGTGGGCTGCACAGGGCTCCGGAGGACCCGACCACGGGTGAACATCAGGAACATCAGAGGAAGATGACTGACTTTGGTGCCTTCCCTCACAGTAGGAAACGTTTGATTCTGCTGTGTGGGGATGTTTTATGTTGGACTCTATCGTGTCTTGTGTTCTTTATTTTTTATTGTATGACTGTGTGGTGATCACATTTCACTGTGTCATCTGGCACTTGTGACAAATAAATGTATCTGGTGAGCTGTGATGCAGCCCGATATAATGACCTCCCCACCATCGAACGATCCACAGGAGTTGCTGCCTCAAAAAGGCAGCCAGCATCGTCAGAGGTCCACACCAATCTGGCCATATTCTCATCTCATCCCTGCCATCGGGGGGAGAAGGTTTTGGAGCCTGAAAACTGTAATGTTTTAGTTTAGTTTAGAGAAACAAGCCCGTCGGTCCACTGCGTCCGCAGCGAATAGCGATCCCCGCCCACTAACACACTCGGGACAATTGACGTTTATACCAAGCTATTAACCTACAAACCTGTACGTCTTGGGAGTGTGGGAGGAAACCGAAGTTCTTAGAGGAAATCCACGCAGGTCACGGGGAGAACGTACAAACTCCGTACAGACAGCACTCGTAGTCAGGATCAAACCCGGGTCGCTGCTGCTGTAAGGCAGTAACTCTCTAGCTGCGCCACCCCTCACCCCCCACCCCCATCTTGACTTTGATATTTCCACCCAGGAAAAAAAAGATTCTGACTCCCCACCCCATTTATGCAACGTCCAACTGTTCCTCACATCTAATGCCCTCAAACCCAGGCGGCGTTCTGGTAAACCTCTTCCGCACCCTCTCCAAAGCCCCCACATCCTTCCTGTAATGGAACAATCAGAACGGCACGCAATACTCCAAATGGGGCTGAACCGAAGTCCTATAAAACTGCAACGTGCTTTAAACTCAATGCCCCGATGTATGAAGGCAAACATGCCTTAAGGGCCTGTCCCACTAGATGATTTTTTTTTTAGGCGGCTGTCATAGCCGTAGCAGGTCGCCAAAAATACGGCGACTGGACTAATGGCCCCGTCCCACTGAATCAATTTGTGAGGCAACTTCCGGCGACTACGACAATGGAATTCACCAAAGTCAGCACCAGCGACAACCTACGTCACCTGGCGACAACCTACGACAGCACCTACGTCAGGGGAAGACAAGATACGACAAACCCACGGTCGACGACTGTCGCCGAAAAGTTTTGAACGTTTCAAAATCCAGCAGCGACCAGGAAAACTCTACGACTCTTTGGGCGACTGAGGACACGACTCAAGACCATGCAGGTGATTCCCCAGCGACCCGTGTGGCGACTATTGCCTAAGGCTTCCTTTACCAGGAAATATCAAGAACATTTGCAGGACAATAGAGAAAGAACACATTATTTAGCATTTGTAAAAAGCCCTTAACTGCAAGAAACACTGAGGCGGGTCGGCATGGCGACATGGCGGTAGAGCTACTGCCATTACAGCGCCAGACACTCGGGTTCGATCCTGACCGTGCTGTTTGTACGTTCTCCCTGTGACCTCGTGGGTTTTCTCCGGGTGCTCCAGTTTCCTACCACACTCCAAAGACGTGCAGATTTGTAGGTTAATTAGCTTCAGTAAAAATGTTAAATTGTCCCTCGTTTGTAGGATAATGCTCGTGTATGGGGTGACCTCTAGTCAGCGTGGACCCGGTGGTCCAAAGGTCCTGTTTCTGCACCGTATCTCTAGTGCCCCTGTCCCACTTAGGAAACCTGAACGGAAACCTCTGGAGACTTTGCGCCCCACCCAAGGTCAGTTCCCGGGGGTTTTTGTCCTCCGGCAACCACCTTCAACTAGCATCGCAACCGGCTTCGACTAAAAAATTACTGATTTTTTAAAACTGAAAATCACTTTCGACCATTAGGGAGACTGACAAAAACCTCTGGGAACCTCCGCGACCTTGGGTGGGGCGCAAAGTCTCCAGAGGTTTCCGTTCAGGTTTCCTAAGTGGGACAGGGGCATTAAGTAAAGTAAAAATATGCTGCCTGGCCTCATGAGTGTTTCCAGTATTTTCAGGGTTTTTTTCAGAAGTGCAGAGGGGTTTTATTTATTTACGTACAAAATCCGTACAGACAGCACCCGTCTACAAACGTTAAATCAATTTCTCTCTCAGTGAACGCTGTGTTTCTGTCTTATTATTTCAGATTTTTGACATGCTGTTGTATGAATTTATATTGATTATATGGACAGTTTCTCTTGATGATATTGCAAATGAGAAAGACGTGTCTTTAGCCAGCGGGTGGTGAATCTGTGGAATTCTTTGCCACAGGCGGCTGTGGAGGCCAAGCCATTGGGTAATTTTAAGGCAGGGGTTGACAGATACTTACTTGGTAATGGGGCTGTCCCACTGTACGAGGTAATCCAAGAGCTCTCCCGAGTTTAAAAAAAAAATCAAACTCGTGGTAAGCACGTAGAATGTATGTTGCGGGTACTTCGGCAGCTCGGGACGTCTCTTAGCGGCTCGTAACGCTAATGGCAGGTCCTCGGGAAACGTGGTAAGCTCGTGAAGATTTTTCAACATGTTGAAAAATGTCCATGAGAGCCCCGAGTACCTTCGAGCGGCCATTACCGTAATTCACCGAGTTCAAATCAGGGGAAAACTCAGGAGAACTCTTGAATTAGCTCATACAGTGGGACAGCCCCATAAGGGTGTCAGGGGTTATGGTGAGAAGGCTGGAGAATGGGGTTGAGAGTTCAGTTTAGTTTATTGTCACGTGTAGCGAGGCACAGTGAAAGCCTTTTGTTACGTGCTATCCAGTCAGTGGACAGACAATACGTGATTACAATCAAGTTATTTACAGTGGGTGAAAGATAGATCAGCCATGATTGAATGGCGGAGTAGAATTGATGGGCCGAATGGCCTACTTCTGCTCCCATGACTTATGAATTTATTTTCATTGACATAAATCTAATTGTTGGGAGTCTTCAGATGGAACCATTTGCATTTAGGACAACGTTGGAAGACAAAGGAATTTGAAAGACCAATTAATTCAATTCACTTTGTGGGATCCATCACGTTCGTTTACTGAAGTCTCCTGCAAGAAATGGCTTTTAACATTAAAGGAGAATTCAAAAGAAATCCAGGCTAATTAGTTTCAGTTAACCGTACAGCGCAGAAACAGGCCCTTCGGCTCACCGAGACCGCACCGACCAGCAATCCCCGCACATTAACACTTTCTCACACACACTGGGAACAATTTACATTTTAACACTAAGCCGGTTAACCTACAAACCTGTGCGTCTTTGTAGTGTGGGAGGAAACCGAAGATCTCGGAGAAAACCCACGCAGGTCAAGGGGAGAAGGTACATACACCGTACAGATAGCGCCGGAAGTCAGGATCGAACCTGGGTCTCTGGCGCTGTAGGGCGGCAACTCTACCGCTGCACCACCGCACCGCCCATCTATAAATGTCTCTTGGCAGAATCATGTCTGGGTCTTTGTAACCCATGTACAGGAACCTTAGGCGATCGCGGGATTCCTTATAAAACAGAATTTAAACCGGATTCATCTGTTGGCTCATAATTCTCCTGCTTTATAAGCGCTGTGTGAATGGTCGTTGGAGAGATAACTAGTTTGCAAGGCCATGAATACTGCCACCTGACTGTCACTTCATCTTTCATAGAATCATAGAAAATAGGTGCAGGAGTAGGCCATTCGGCCCTTCGAGCCTGCACCGCCATTCAATATGATCATGGCTGATCATCCAACTCAGTATCCCGTACCTGCCTTCTCTCCATACCCCCTGATCCCTTTAGCCACAAGGGCCACATCTAACTCCCTCTTAAATATAGCCAATGAACTGGCCTCAACTACCTTCTGTGGCAGAGAATTCCACAGACTCACCACTCTCTGTGTGAAAAAAGATCTTCTCATCTCGGTCCTAAAAGACTTCCCCCTTATCCTTAAACTGTGACCCCTTGTTCTGGAGTTCCCCAACATCGAGAACAATCTTCCTGCATCTAGCCTGTCCAACCCCCTTAAGAATTTTGTAAGCCTCAATAAGGTCCCCCCTCAATCTCCTAAATTCCAGCGAGTACAAGCCGAGTCTATCCAGTCTTTTCTTCATATGGAAGTCCTGCCATCCCAGGAATCAGATTGTGCGTTCCAGGGCAAAGAATGCAAGCCACTTCTAAACGGTGCTTCTCACATCTCCTGGCTCTTAAAGTTATTGCCCCATTAACCCCAGGCCTCACTTAGATGTGCCGCTGTGAAAACTTAATTGAGAGCAACCCCAGAAACTAGAGTGTTTGTAGATATCGATGTGCCTTTCTCTTTGCGGTTCTCAACGAAATAGAGCTGAGAGATAAAGCTTGGTTGGAGGAATGTGTAGGAAGGAACTGCAGATGCTGGTTTAAAACAAAGATAGACACCAAAAGCTGGAGTGACCCAGCCGGACAGGCAGCATCTCTGGAGAGAAGGAATGGGTGACGTTTGGGGTCGAGACCCTTTCTTCAGAAGCAGGGGAGGGAAGTGACACTATTAAAACTGAAAGAGAACAAACAGATCATTTGCCTGCGTCTCAAGCGATGTTGATATGTTATCAAGCTGGAAAGGGTACAGAGGTTTTACAAGGATGTTGCCAGGACTCAATGGTTTGAGCTATAGGGAGAGGTTGAGTAGGCTGGGACCTTTCACAGGGCGCAGGAGGATGAGGGGTGATCTTATAGAGGTGCATAAAATCATGAGAGGAATAGATCGGGTAGATGCACAAGTCTCTTGCCCAGAGTTGGTGAATCGAGGACCAGAGCACATAGGTTTAAGGTGAAGGGGAAAGGATTTAATAGGAATCTGAGGGGTAACTTTTTCACACAAAAAAGGGTGGTGGGTGTATGGACAAGCTGCCAGAGGAGGTAGTTGTGGTTGGGACTATCCCAACGTTTCATAAACAGTTGGACAAGTACATGGATAGGACGGGGTTGGAGGGATATGGACCAAGCGCAGTCAGGTGGGACTGGTGTTGCTGGGATATGTTGACCGGTGTGGGCACGTCGGGCTGAAGGGCCTGTTTCTATCCTGTATCACTCTATGACCTTGTCAGAGACCCAGGTTCGATCCTGACTACAGATGCTGTCTGTACGGAGTTTGTACGTTCTCCCCGTGACCTGCGTGGGTTTTCTCCGAGATCTTCGGATTCCTCCGTCAGTCCAAAGACGTACAGGTTTGTAGGCTAATTGGCTTTGTATACAGTTTGTAGATTAATTGGCTTGGTATAAATGCAAAATTGTCCCTAGTGTGTGTAGAGAATATGTGGGTGTCACTTGGTGGGCTGAAGGGCCCATTTTTGCGCTGTATCTAAAATAAACTAACATATGATAGCCACTATTAAATCCATTTGAGAATGAGAAAAGGTTTTTCTAACCCAGACAATGATTTGATTGTTACCAAAAGCACACAATGTGCTGAAGTAACTCAGCAGGTTAGGCAGCACCTCTGGAGAACATCAATAGGTGATGTTTCAGATCGAGATCCTTCTTCAGAATTTAAATTATGGAGATTGTGTCCTGACCTGAAAAGTCACCTTTCCATGTTCACCCGGAGATGCTGCTAGATCCGCTGAGTTACTCCAGCACTTTGTATCTTATTTTTTGTTTGGTAAACCAGCACCTGCTGTTCCTTGTTTCTCCTCTTGAGATCTGCCTTATCAATCGCTCTCAGAGTACGTGCCACCCTAAGATGCTGAAAGTGTTTTGCAATCTGGGAGAATGAATTGAACAAGACTAAGGCCTAATAAACATTAAAGATTCTCATGACTGAAACAATTTGTTCTGATTACCATTTTGGCTCTTTGGAAAGCAGAGCTAAAAGCCTTCAGTCCAAGAGCCCAAGGGATTCCACTGATGGAATGGTTTTAGACTAATACCAACTTTCTTTGTTTACAGATTTTTATCTTCATCGCAGGACTGCAATTAGACCATGTCTCTGCAGTTAGTGGGCCCACTAACTTCATTTTCTAAAAGGCAATATCCAGGGACAATTTACAACATTTCTGCATTCCTCTCTTTAAAAAATGCCAAGCGCATTTTGAAAAGAAAAACAGACCACTTCTGCCCTCTGAGGGAGGGTTGTTGTTTCATTAATGAGTCGTGGCAGTCTGAGGATGTCGCAGCAACTGCGGTTATGCCATCTTTATTCCAGCAATTAATACAGAATCGCTACTTCAGAAATCCGTTCCCTTCCATCGCACTTTCAGTCACCACAACTTCTTCACGAAACTTGTTAATCTCTCCCAGTTTTCTGCCACCCCCACCCCAACCTGCCTTCCGCAGAATGAAATGTTCCCTGGGTCCATCTTTTAGTTTTAGTTCTGGAGGTACAGTGTGGCAACGGGCCCTTTGGCCCACCGAGTCACCCACACACTCGTTCTATCCTACACATGGGGCACAGTTCACAGAAGCCAATTTACCTACAAACCTGCGCGCCTTTGCAATGTGGGAGGAAAGTGGAGCACCCAAACTAAACTCACATGGTCATAAATCGAAGGTAGACACAAAGTGCTGGAGTAACTCAGCGGGACAGGCAGCATCTCTGGAGAGAAGGAATGGGCACCGTTTCGGATCGAGACCCTTCGTCAGTATTACTCGGAGTTACTCCAGCATTTTGTCTCTATCTGGGGAGTGTGCAAACTCCATACAGACAGCACCTATAGTCTGGATCGAACCCGGGACTCTGGCGCCCCTAGGCAACAACCCTACCACTGTGTCGCCCTTTTGTTTATTTTTAGTTGACTTTATTTTAGAGATACGGTGCGATAAAAGACCCTTCGGCCCACAGAGTCCATCACCCCGTACACTGGCACTGTCCGACACGCTACAAATTTACAATTTTAAAGCCCTGTCCCACGGTACGAGTCCATTCCAAGAGCTCTCCCGAGTTTAAAAAAAAAATCAAACTCGCGGTAAGCACGGAGAATGAACATTGCGTGTACATCAGAGCCCGGGGACGTCTCTTAGCGGCTCGTAACACTAACGGCAGGTACTCGGGAAGACTCGCTAATGGCAGGTAAGCACGGGAAGACTCGTGAAGATTTTTCAACATGTTGAAAAATGCGCACGAGAGCCCCGAGAACCGACGAGCGGCCATTACCATAAATCTCAGAGTTCGAATCAGGGCAAACTCGGGAGAACTCTTGGAATGAACTCGTACAGTGGATCAGGCATTTTACCAAAGCCAATTATCCCACAAATCTTTACGTCTTTGGAGTGTCAGAGGAAACCGAATCACACGGAGATATCTATCTATCTATCTATCTATCTATCTATCTATCTATCTATCTATCCATCTCTTAAAAAAACATCCATTGACTTGGCCTCCACAGCCTTTCTGTGGCATTGAATTCCACAGATTCACCACCCTCTGGCTAAAGGAATTCCTCATCTCCTTCCTGAAGGAACGTCCTTTACTTCTGGTCCTAGACTCTCCCACTAGTGGAAACATCCTCTCCACATCCACTCTATCCAGACCTTTCACTATTTGGTAAGTTTCAATGAGATGCCCCCCTCATCCTTCTAAACTCCAGCGGGTAGAGGCCCAGTGCTGTCAAACGTTCAGAAGGGAAAATATTCACACACGGACCAACATGGCTGAAATTTTCAGGAAAGAGCTGAACTTTTAATTTATTTACATATAACTCCTTTGAAAGCCTCAGTATTTCCTGGTCAACAAAACATCTGTTTTATTTAAGGTAGAAGCATCTGCACTCCCTTCTTAAACATCTTTTTCATTTATATAATTGATGGGTGGTGAAGAGCTAATTAAAAGTAAGTCCTTCCATTATGTTAGAAGGTTAATGCATGTGCATGGATAATTCAGTGGAACCCGATTCCTCTACCCTTCGGGCCATAGTCATAGTGGCGTACAGCATGGAAATTGGCCCTTTGGCCCAACTTGCCCACACCGATCAACGTGTCCCATCTACACTAGTCCTACCTAGCTGCATTTGGCCCATATCCCTCCAAACCTGTCCTATCCATGCACCTGTCTAATTGTTTCTTAAACACTGCAATCGTCCCTGCCCCAACCACCTTTTCCGGCAGCTCGTTCCATACGCCCACCGCCTTTAGACGTCCCTACCACTTCTCTGGCACGTCACCTATCCACTTTCTCCAATGATGCTGCCTGTTACCCGCTGAGTTACCCCAGCATTTTGCGTCCATCTTCCCTCAACTCTTTTTGCCTCAGCGTTTACTTTTACGACCTGGGTTTGTGTGACGTGAACAAATTCAAATAGTTTTTGAAATAGTTTCAAAGTCAAGAGATTAAAAAAAAATTGTTATCTGTCTTCCCCTGCCAGCTAAAGACCGCAGGGGGGCTACAATATTGGCCTGGTTCAGTGAAATGACAAGTTAGTTTGACAACTAAAGATAAAGTATAAACTTCCCGGTTGAATAGATCCGCTTAAAGTTTCCTCCAAGATCACTGGAGCAGAACAAACCAGTTTGTGCTTTCCTTAGAGAACTGAAGTTGGTCGTGAACAATATTTCTCAGTATATCAAAGCTACTGATAGACATGAAAAGCTGGAGTAACTCAGCGGGACAGACAGCATCTCTGGAGAGAAGGAGTGGGAGACATTTCGGGCTGAGACTCTTCTTCTAGGCTAGAGCTAAATAGAGAGTCAGGGGAAAAGGAAACGAGATATTTAGGCGGTGATGTACGGAGATATAGAAGAAATGAATGAAAGAAATGCAAAAAAATCACGATGATAAAGGAAACAGGCCATTGTTTGCTGTTTGCCAGGTGAGAACGAGAAGCTGGTGCGACTTGGATGGTGGGCCGGGGGGGGGGGGGGGGGGGGGGGGGGGGGGAGAGAGGGAAATGCAGAGGTTACTTTATATCTCTTGTTTCCCTTTCCTCTGAAGAAAGATCTCGATCCGAAACGTCACCCATTCCTTCTCTCCAGAGATGCTGCCTGTCCTGCTGAGTTACTCCAGCATTTGGTGTCTATCTTCCGTTCAAACCAGCATTTGCAGTTCCTTCCGACATATGTTATCTAAGTTTCAGTTTGTTATTAATGTCCTGTTGTCTGCCACTGGGAGCTCCTTTGTGTGCATTTGTTTACTGATATAATTCTATTGAAGATTAATCTCCTCAATATTGATTGATGGTGCAATGTCCTTTCTTGAATTTAAACAAGTCTTAAAGGTACGTAAGGTACTTAAAGCAACAGCATAATAAAGAGATAAACATTGTTACCTCTGTCCTGCATTAGATAGTTACCATAAACCAGAAACAAATTTTCATCCTGGTTTCCCTAATGTAAGCCTTTAAACTCATTTCAATATCACCCCAATCATGCGTGCTTTCCTTTATATTGTTTTTTTTCTATCACAATATTCTTGTCTCTTATCTTAAATGCCCAAAGCCATTGCATATGACATTGTAAGCAGCTTACCGCATTAACATACCTTGCTGTGTGCCCGTCTACACTCTGAGTGAATCTGATTTTATTGTTCGGCCCTTCCTACTTGGAGCGTATTTTGCGTCTGAATTTAAATCCTGTTAATTAAATAAAACCAGCATCGGTAATGGCAACAATGCTGATGACTGAATGATCATATCACTGCTACATAGTTCTTTCAGGGATGTCAATCTCCATCTTTTCCCACTTTGGCTTGTTCATGCTTTCATCTTCAGCATCATCAAAATGGTCGACTTTTAATCGCTGGTATGCACAGCTCGTGGCGAATAAATAGCCTGACCAGAGAGATATCATTCCCAAAAATGAATTTTCAGTAAAGTTGTTTATTGGTTGTGCAGATAAAGTCATAGTCACAGATCCTCTCATGATCTTATACACCTCTATAAGATCACCCCTCATCCTTCTGCCCTCCAAGGAATACAGTCCCAGCCTCCAAAGGTCCAAAGTTCAGTTTATTGTCGCATGTCCCAATTAAGGTGCAGTGAAACTCGAATTACCATAAAGCCATACTTTTAAAAAAAGCAACAAGACACACAACTACATAAAAGTTAACATAAACATCCACCACAGCGGATTCCCCACATTCCTCACTGTGATGGAAGGCAATAAAGTTTAATATACTTATTCACCCGTGGTTGGGGCAGTTGAACCATCCGCAGTCGGGGCGATCGAATATCCCGCAGCCGGCGATCGAAGCCCCCGCCTCGGGGCGATCAAAGCTCCCGCAACCGGGGCGGTCGATGCTCCCTAGGCTTGGAGCTCCCGTAGTCGGTCACTATCCAGGGACAGCGAGCTCCACGATGTTGAAGTCCGCAGGCTCCCATGGTTGGATCTCCAAAGTCGATCTCAGAAAGGGATCGCAAGCTCCGCGATGATGTCCGCAGGCTCTCGCAGTTGGAGCATCCGAAGTCGGCCTCCAGCAGAGTGGCCACAGTGCGGACGGAGATACGATACGGAAAAAATACGCATCCCCGTCGAGGCAAGAGATTAAAAAAAGTTTCCCCCACCCACATAATAAAAGATAAAGGACACTAAAAGATACATTTAACACATACTAAAAAAACAACAAAGACGGAAGGGACAGACAGACTGCTGGCGAGGCAGCCATTGCTGGCGCCACCTGGTGGTTACTTAACCTACTCAACCTCTCTCTGTATCTCAAACCTTCTAGCCCTGGCAACATCCGCGTAAATCTTCACTGTACCTCTTCCAGTTTGACAGCATCTATCCTATGAAAAGGTCCCCAGAACTGAACAAGATACTTTAACTGTGGCCTCACCAACGTCTTATACAACTGCAACATGACCTCCCTTCTTCGGCACGAGGGAGAATCTCTTGCAAAGGACCCAAAACGTCACCCATTCCTTCTCTCCAGAGATGCTGCCTGAGTTACTCCAGGGTTTCGTGTCTATCTAAATGATGGGTCGGATACTGTGCTCACTCGCTACTTGGTTAGATGGGCCAGTGATACTCAGCGAGCAGGGGAGAAGTGCCGCAAGGCATTGACGGTATCGACAGCCATAGTCTTTGCTCAACTTCAACGTTTTAAACTGGGACCTTTTTGGAACGTAGCCAAAAGCAAAACATATCTGAAGCATGTGATCAATTGTTACTGCACCAGATGGCTGAGGTGCAAAATGTTCCTCAGGTTTTATTGACCAGATGGCCATGGACTAGCATGTTTCGTAAACATTAGTGGTGCCCTTCTGTTAATGAGTATCTGTGTCTGCCAAGATGACTGTGAGGTGGGAGTGGGAGTGATTTAACATACTCTTATAAGTAAATTGTGCTCTTTGAAGCTAAAAGGCTTCATCAGGGGAGAAGGGTATTTTTTTTTTAAATATTGTTTTAATATCTCTCATTTTTTGAAAAAAATTATAGAAATCTTTGTGTGGCCTTCCCGAGGTGTAGAGTTTCTGACACGGCGCCAGAGACACGGGTTCGATCCTGACCGTGGATGCTGCCTCCATGGAGTTTGTCCGTTCTCCGGTAGACACAGAATGTTGGAATAACTCAGCGGGTGAGGCAGCATCTCTGGAGAGAAGGAATGGGTGACGTTTCGTGTCGAGACCCTTCTTCAGACTGAAGACATTTGTACGTTCTCCCTGTGACCCGAGTGGGTTTTCTCCGGGTGCTCCGGTTTCCTCCCGCACTCCAAATACGTACAGGTTTGTAGGTTAATTGGCTTGGTAAAAGATTTAAAATGTCCATAGTGTGTGTAGGATAGTGCTAGTGTGCGGGGATCGCTGGTCGGTGCGGACCTGGCTGGCCGAAGAGCTTGTTTCTGCGCTTTATCTCTAAACTAACACTAAAACTCTACTCCCAAGCCTTTCTTGATGTCCTCTGAGTGAGGGCTATATGTATGTAGTGATGTTTGTATTTAATCAATGAACCACTGTTGTTTGTTATACTATTCTTATACCAATGTAAAGCACTTTGGCTAACGAGAGTTGTTTTTTTAAATGTGCTATATAAATAAAACTGACTTGACTTGACTTGAAAACTCTTCGGAGCATGGTACGGTGAGGGAGCCACAGGAGACGTTGCATGCCAGGAGCAAGGGCTGGGAGGAGGATGAACCGGGATAACTCCTCCAGCGCCTTCAAAGTCGGCTGCAGGAGGCGCCCCCAGGGGGCACGAAGATAGCCGGGCGAGGAGAGGAGGGACGGAGGAAGGCCCTGCCGGAGCCTGGGGCTCGCCTGGATCAGAAGCAGCTCAAGTAGACTGAGCACGCGGGCCGACCGAAACCTGGACTCTACAAAATGGCACCAAAACATGGCGGCGCCTGCATGTGTAAATACGCAAAAATAATTCACAAAAAGAAAGCACTATCTGCGGATCCTTCTGCCCACTAATGTAGTTTACATTTAATCCACGAAGTGTAGCCGTGGAAATACAACCACATTATACCTTCAGGGTGCAGCCCGATTATAGTTTATCACCCAAAGATCATTCTGAACAATCTGTAGGCCTCAGATTGTCATAAGGTCATCAGGTCTTAAGGGATAGGGGTACAATTAGGCCATTTGGCCCATCAAGTCTACACCACCATTCAATCGTGGCTGATCTATCTCACCCTCCTAACCCAATTCTCCTGCCTTCTCCCCATAACCTCTGACACCCGTACTAATCAATAATCTATTTATCTCTGCCTTGAAAATATCCATTGACTTGGCCTCCATGGCCTTCTGTGGCAAATAATTCCACAGATTCAACACCCTCTGACAAAAGAAATGTCTTCTCATCCCCTTCCTAAAAGAACGTCCTTTAATTCTGAGGCAATTACCTCTAGTCCTAGACTCTTCCACTAGTGGAACCATCCTCTCCACATCCACTCTATCCAAGCATTTCATTATTCTGTACTCTTCAATGAGGTCCCCCCTCATTCTTCTAAACTCCAGCGAGTACAGGCCCAGTGCCGACAAACGTTCATCATAGGTTAACCTACTTATTCCTGGATCATTCTTGTCAACTTCATTCTTGATCATTCTTGTTTGTATCTCCTTCTTTGACTTCTTCACACCTTTTTGTTGACCTTTCTCTATAGAACTGAAATTATAATTGCCCATTTCAGTTGGTTACCTCGAGTTTAGACAAAATTGTTGGAGAAACTCAGCGGGTGCGGCAGCATCTATGGAGCGAAGGAAATAGGCAACGTTTCGGGCCGAAACCCTTCTTCAGACCTTCGAGTTTCTCTTCCCAGCCCATTTTCTTTATCCTGCACTGATGTCACAATGCAATTAGTTCTCAACGAGCCATCTCCAATGCAACTCCAGTATTTCACTGGATCTTAAAATTATTAATTCCTTAAATCTTGTAGCCTAAGAACTGTAGCACACTAGCTGCCTTATCCTGTAGAAACTGCAGATACTGCTTAATACAATAAAAAAAAAAAAAGGGCACAAAGTGCTGGAGTAACTCAGTGGGTCAGGCAGCATCTCTGGAGAACATGCTTCGGTGATGTTTTGGGTTGGGAACCTTCTTCAGACTTATCTTGTCCTCTTTCTGGTTTTTTATAACGAGGGGTGGAACCCTGAGCTGCAAATATTAGCTTTTCTAAAAAATCTTGCTCGTCATTATTCTTAAAAATTAAGATGAACAATTTCTAAAATTCTCGGTTGCAGTATGAATACATTTACTCTAGTTTTTTCTACTGCTGAAACTGCTGTTTTAATCACTCTATCCATAAATGTCATGTCTACTAATCATTAAACAATGAGTTGTCTCTTGTCTTGTCTGAACCAGTGCACTTGTTAGTGATGCCAGTGATAATGGAAAATGAGACGGAATAAATCATTTTCCCAGTGGATAAGGTGCCCAGCTGGACCAGTAACAAGATTGTCAAGGTGGACATCTATCATGAAACGGTAGGTAGACAAAAGTGCTGAAGAAACTCAGCGGGTGCAGCAGCATCTATGGAGTGAAGGAAATAGGCAACGTTTCGGCCGAAACCCTTCTTCAGACATAGATGCTGCTGCACCCATTGAGTTTCTCCAGTACTTTTGTCTACCTTCGATCTTCCAGCATATGCAGTTCCTTCTTAAACACAATATCATGAAATGGTGCAGATTCATAAACTTAAGGCCAAAGTAATCCTTCTCGTTCGACAAAGCCCAGAGGTGCAGCTGGTAGAGTTGCTACCTTACAGCGCTAGAGACACGAGTCCCATCCTGATCGGTTGTGAGTTTGCACTTTCTCCCAGTGATCATGTGGGTTTCCTCCGGGTGCTTCCGTTTCCTCCTACATCCCAAAGATGTGCAGGTTTGTAGGTTGATAGACCTCTGTAAAATTGCCCCGAGTGTGAATGGGCGATCAATGGTCGGTGTGGACTTGCTGGGTCGGTGGTCCTGTTTCCATGCTGTTTACATCTCTGAACTAAACTAAAGGTGGACACAAAATGCTGGAATATTCCAGAGGGTCAGGCAGCATCTCTGAAGTAAATAAATAGGTGACGTTTTGCGTAGAAGGGTTGCGATCCGAAATATCTTCTATTCCTTTCTTACCAGAGGTGCAGTCTGACCCCGCTGAGTTACACCAGCATTTTGTGTCTATCTTTGGTATAAACCAGCACCTGCAGTTCCTTCCTACACGTCTAAACTAAACTAACCAGAAAATGCTGGAAATATCAGCAGGTCACATAGGAGTGTAGGGTTGTTAGACCCAATGTCAGGGTCCCCACCCTGAAACATTAACTCTATTTCTCTTCCAACAGATGCACCCTGATTTGCCCATTTCCATTATTTACTGTTTTTGTTTCAGATTTCCAGCATCTGCAAGATCTTTGATTTTCATTCCTTCTTGTTTGTAGGCAAAACATTCTCTGACCAGAGGCCACAGCCTCAGAATAAAAGGACATTCCCTTAGAAAGGAGATGAGGGGGAGTTTTTTTAGTCAGAGGGTGGTGAATCTGTGGAACTCATTGCCACAGACGGCTGTGGAGTCCAAATCAATGGGTATTTTTAAGGCGCCGATCCATAGATCCATAGTCTGAAGAAACGTCACCTATTCCTTCACTCCATTGATGCTGCCTCACCCGCTGAGTTTCTCCAGCATTTTTGTCTACCTCCGATTTTTCCAGCATCTGCAGTTCTTTCTTAAACATAGATTCGTGATTAGTACGGGTGTCAGGAGTAACGGGGAGAAGGCAGGAGAATGGGGTTGAGAGGAAAAGATAGCTTAGCCATGATTGAATGGCACAAAAGACTTGATGGGCCCAAAGGCCTAATTCTACTCCGAGAATTTATGAACTTTAGGAAGTTTCTGCCTCCATCAGTTTTACAATGAGGGTGACGGGTACTAGGTTCAAAGTAAACAAGGCAGCCACTGTGGCAAAGGTGCTGCCATCTGACCACTGCCAACTTATCGCACAGTTTAATCACTTCAAGTGGCAGTAATCTAATCCAAGGTGCAAGAAGCAGGCAAATATAGTCTCCCCTTTCACTGAAATAAGAGCTCGGTGGCACAGTGGCGCATGAGTAGAGTTAGTGCCTCACAGCGCCAGAAACCCAGGTTCGATCCCGACGTTGCCCATTTCCTTCGCTCCATAGATGCTGCCGCACCCGCTGAGTTTCTCCAGCACTTTTGTCTACCTTCAGGTTTGTAGGTTAATTAGCTTCTGTAAATTGTAAATTGTCCCCTAGTGTGTAGGATAATGCTTGTGTACGGGGTGATCGCTGGTCTTTCTTTGTGTTGGAAGGAACTGCAGATACTGGTTTAAACCAAAAGATAGACACAAAATGCTGGAGTAATTCAGCAGGTCAGACGGCAACTCTGGAGAAAAGGAATAGGTAACATTTCGGGTCGCAACCCCTTCTTCAGACGGAGAGCGAGGGGAAAGGAAAAACGAGAGATGATATAAAGAGATATAGAACAAATAATGAAACCTTTGCTTGTATCTCTTTCCCAGTAACAAACATTGTGTGATCATTTCTGAACCCTATTGAATAGATCCTGATCAAAATAGATTTTAAAAATCCGCCCCTACATTCTGATTACTGTTAGCAACTTAAAGCGTTCGAAACAGCAAGTGATCTGGATACATTCTCGGGCAAATAAGGTAGATTGCTTTAATTATTTCTCAAATCATTGTCAGATATTCAAATACGACGCATGAATAATGGAATGAAAATTGTAATCTTTGCGTTCCAGATGCTTGGAATGCAGAATGTATCATTAGAAAGTCATTACCTGCAATGAACATTATTTATTCCTGTTTCTGTCACAAATCTGTATCCAGTGCCAGTATTATGTATTGGCTGTTCACAGGTTGAACATTGGTCAGTACTAGGAGGATGCTTTCATTCTGACTGAGAATTCAATGTAGTTTAGTCTAGTTTAGTTTAGAGATACAGGCTTTTCGGCCCACCGAGTCCGCGCTGACCAGCGACCACACACCAGCGACAATTTAGAATTATACCAAGCCAATTATCCTAGAAATCCAAGATAGACACAAAAAGCTGGAGTAACTCAGCGGGACAGTCAGCATCTCTGGAGAGAGGGAATGGGTGACATTTCGGGTCGAGACCCTTCCTCAGACTGAAAGACACGGGAAAGGGAAACGAAAGATATAGATGATGGTGTAGAGAGATATAGAACAATGAATGAATGCCAAAAACTAACAATGATTCAAGAGAGTTTATTAAGTTGTGAGTCTGTGGAATTCTCTGCCTCAGAGGGCGGTGGAGGCTGGTTCTCTGGGTACTTTCAAGAGAGAGCTGGATAGGGCTCTTAAAGATAGCGGAGTCAGGAGATATAGGGAGAAGGCAGGAACGGGGTACTGATTGTGGATGATCAGCCATGATCACATTGAATGGCGGTGCTGGCTCGAAGGGCCGAATGGCCTCCTCCTGCACCTATTGTCTATTGTTGCCGTGTGTCCCAGATAGGACAATGAAATTCTTGCTTTGCTTCAGCAAATGATCACGGAAACAGGTAATTGTTAGCTGTTTGCTGGGCGAGAACAGGAAGATGCATGAACTTGAAGTTAGAGCAATCGATGTTCATACCACTGGGCTGTAAGGCACCCAAGCGAAATATGAGGTGCTGTTCCTCCACTTTGTAACTCTATCTCTGCGCCACCTTGCCACCCACTCGGTGGATAATTTCACCGTGACTGTGCATTCAATGTAGTGACTCAGTCTGAAGAAGGGTCTCGGCCCGAAACGTCACCCATGCCTTCTCTCCAGGGATGCTGCCTGTCCCGCTGAGTTACTCCAGCATTTTGTGTCGGCCTTTGATTTAACCCAGCATCTGCAGTTCTGTCCTACACGCATCCAATGTGGTGGTTGACTGCGGGCCTGGACCTGCAACAAACCTCTTCTGCTTCTAGAGGTGACGCTGTGTGTTCCTCCTTAACCCATGTAGTACTAAAAGGTCTCTAAACCATGCAATCCTTCACGAGCAGTAACCTTTTCCCAGCTGAATGCACAGCATCTCCATATGGCCGCACAGTGCTCTTTCGACTAGCCCCGCTGCTTTAACGTTGCAGTTACACAGAGATTCGCCTTTACCCTGACGACTGAACACCAACTCCAGATGGTTTACTGAGTGAATGATCTGTACCCTGCTGAATCTGCAGCTACTCCACACAGCTTCACAGTGAGGAGCCCTCACCTTCCCAGGTAAACAAGCAGCGTGTACGGTTGCGTAGTGATTGATCCTTGCCCCTGATGAATAACAAGCTACTCTGCACAATTCATAAGCTTATTTTGCTGAGTGAGTGCAGTCTGTAACATTCACTGCCTTACGTAAACTGGAGCGTAGCAGTAGAACTGCTGACTTACAGCGCCTGAGACCCGGGTTCGATCCTGACTACTGGTGATTGTCTGTACGGAGTTTGTACGCTATCCCCACGACCTGCGTAGGTTTTCTCCTAGATCTTCGGTTTACTCCTGCACACCAAAGACATAATTGGCTTGGTAGAAATGTAAAATTGTCGCTGGTGTGTGTGGGGTAGTGTTAACGTGCGGAAATCGATGGTCAGTTCGGACTTGATCGGCTGAAGGGCCTGTTTCCACACTGTATCAGTAAACTAAACTAAATTAAACTAAACTAAACTATAATATACGTTTGGTCTCGCCGTTATACTGTAGTTTGACTGTGAATATCTTCAGCATCTCCCTTCTATAATTTCTGCATTTACGAGGATGAGTTACTTCAGCTTATAGAGTTGACCTACTGAGTATATCCGGCATTTTCTGTTTTTATTAGTATGTAAAATCATGAAAGGGATAGATCGGGTAGATGCACAGAGTCTCTTGCCCAGTGTACGGGAATCAAGAACCAGAGGACATGGGTTTAAGGTGAGGGCGGAAAGATTTAAAAGGAGCATGAGGGGAACATTTTTACGCACAGGCTGGTCATTATATGGAACGAGCTGCCGGAGGAGGTAGTTGAGATACTTCAAGTCAAATCAAGAGTCAAGAGAGTTTATTGTCATGTGTCCCAGATAGGACAATGAAATTCTTGCTTTGCATCAGCACAACGGAATATAGTAGGCACGAATACAGAACATGTCAGATCAGTGTGTCCATAGACCATTATATAAATGTATACACACATCAATAAATAAGCAGATAAAGTGCAAATAAACGGATAATAGTAAGATTAAATGAGAACTTACCAGTTTGAAGTTTGATCTTTATTTTATGAGGCGTTGCGATGAGGAATTATGTGAAGAACCCCAACTTCCCGCAGAGCGCGTCAATATTCAAAGCACCGGTGTGAAATCACAGGTAATAGTGACTGAAGTATAATAGTAAGAAAACAGAAGACTAGAACTACCAGATGACATTGATGAGGGTTTGGAGCAGAGGGCACGTAATCAGTAAATGAGATATTTACTGATTAACCTACTGGAACAATGCTGTACAATGTCTATCCATCATTGCGACTTTGACAGTTTCAGCTGATAATAGCAAAGTGGGTCGACCATGACCCACATGGCACTTTAGAGTGCTCCATTTAGGATGATTTCAATTCTCCCACTTGCACAGCTGAACCACATCCATTATATTGCCAATTAGTCTTAATGACTAGATTGCTGCTTTATAACAACAAAGCTGTAACAGGTTTCTATTGCCTACCATCTGTTGCCTAAGACGGCGTCACAAGCCAATTGATAACTAAATGTAAATCGTAATGACCTGATAGAGTGCGTGGAACCTCTGGCCAGCTTTCATGCTGCTACCAGCTTCAGTGAACCGCTTACCTTCATCCTCCAGGATTTGCCTGTTGAATAGGTCTTACCTGATGAACAGATTCAGCGGCTGGGTCTAATGTCCCCCTGATAGCGGTGTTCACTGCATATGTGTTGTGATGGCAAATCTTGCTGTCAGTAATGGTCTCTGACACGTGACCGTCATCCCCTTGGGTATGTTCACGGCTATACCATCAGACCCGGCATGCTCTCCTCCTTCATGAGAAAGCCATTAAACAGCCCTACTACAAGGCGCTGCTGGTGCGGCCTCTCAAATTGGCCGACACTGCCATGGACCCAACGTCAGACTAATACTGACCCGTCGGCTTTCATGTGTCGGGGTATGCTGCTCTGCAACATCTCCAACAAATCTATTTGATAACAGCTTTATTTTTAATTGAATAGAGTAGCCCAATTCTCAAACATGGTTTGAGACTGAAACAGTGGATTATAGTATTATATCCAATGATACTGTAAATGGGCACCACTATGACTCCAGTTGTTAATCGGCCATCTTTCATAATGAACAGGCCACACCTGTCATCCTTCGTGTCTGCCTTGAACGGCAACTCTGGCCCGATTCCTGAGCCTGTCTAGTAAGACAACCTGACCATAATAATGAACCTGTCTACTAATTTTAATTTGTCTAAAACAATTCTAGCCATAATTCTGACCTGTCTCGAAAGACAAGTCTGCCCATATTTCTGAACCTATCTTGAAGGCAACCCTGATCAAAGTACTGCGCTTACCTAAACACAATTCTGGCCCAATTCCAGCCTGCTTAGAATGCTAGTATTGTCCAATTTTGCATGGTTAGATGCCTCTAAATCGAATGTCTTGATCATTTGTATTGTTCAACCAAGTGTAAATCTTATCCACTTGTAAATGGTCCCTTGCTGTAGAACTTCAGTGTAAGAACAAACTGTCCTGGGAAGCTCACCTCTCCCATGAGGGAAACATTATGCAGCCCTTCTACAGATGTTGCTGCCTACATTAAGCAGCCCTGCTACAAGGTGCTGCTAGCATGGCTCTCCCATATGCCGGTGTTTCCATAGCCTCAGCCGCAATATAAAGCAGCCCTGGTACAAGGTGCTGCTGATGTGGCCTCTCCCGTAGGCCGGCGCTGCCATCACTGGGTATCTCATAAAGCAGCCCTGTGGAATAGGTGCTGCTGGCTCAGGCTTACCTATATGTCCGGCATTGCCACAGATTCGGCATCCCATAAAGCAGCCCTGTGGAATAGGTGCTGCTGGCTCAGGCTTACCTATATGTCCGGCACTGTCACAACTCATGTAGTTGGGATGTATCTAGATGGAGCCTCCTTTCCACAAGGGCTCCATCCTGGTCAATCTAAAATGTTTTTCATACCCGGAGGGGAACCGTCCCGGCATCAGGGCTGACCATATTGGTCGGTTCCCCCCCCCCCTATCCTATAACTACTGCGGTCTGGACACCGCATTGCTGCTGGGTTTCCCCTCCCTGGAGAAACCTAGTGTCTGTGTGCCTTACCAAGGGGAACCCCCCACGGCACCCGGGCTGACCGTTCTGGTCAGCTTCAGCCCCATATCGTGGGCCATTGGGGTCTAAAACCGCACTGCTGCACTTCCTAAACCGCACCCGGCACGAACCTCTGTGGAAGAAAAGGTTCCTGCAGAAAATCAAAAAACAGAGAAGAAATACAACTTACCTGGAGTTTCAACTTACCTCTGGCAGGAGCGACGTGCCTGCCAGTCCGGTGCTTCGCAATGCGTGCGTCGTAATGACGAGCTCTGCGGGCAGTCGGGGTTCTTCACATAGTCACTCATGTGACTCCGAAGTAAAATGGTCTATTAGTGTTCAGAGATTTGTTTCAGTTGAGTTTAATAGCCTGATGGCTGTGGGGAAGTAGCTATTTCTGAACCTGGACGTTGCAGTCTTCAGGCTCCTGTACCTTCTACCTGAAGGTAGCGGGGAGACGAGTGTGTGGCCAGGATGGTGTGGGTCCTTGATGATGCTGCCAGCCGTTTAAAAAACATTTGGACAGGTACATGGATAGGATAGGTTTAGATGGATATGGGCCAAATGCAGGCAGGTGAGACTAGTGTAGAGCAAGTCGGGATGAGCAGGTTGGACCAAAGGGCCTGTTTCCATGCTCCATGACTCTATGTCTCCCAGTTTAGTTAGTTCAGAGATACAGCATGGAAACAGGCCCTTCAACCCACTGAGCACACTCTGATCATTGATCACCCATTCACATTAGTTATCCCATTTTCTAATACATCCTCTACACACCAGGGGCAACTTTACAGACGGGAGAAGCAGGACAAAGCGTGGTAGATAATAAGTCGACACAAGCAAGAGGGTTTTTTAACAGGCAGACGGGTGGAACAAAAGGCAGAGATAAGAACAGTAGGTGTGAGACAGGTTTGAAGAGTTGCAGATTGACCTGCACATAATCCCTATCCCTCCACTCCCTGCATATTTATATGCCTATTCAAAATGTCTTAAATGCCAATATCACATCTGCTTCCAGATTCATGGATAGTTCATGTAGGAAGGAACTGTAGATGCTGGATTCAACCGAAAGGCTGAAGTAGG
Organism: Okamejei kenojei; assembly: GCA_035221665.1. Classification (NCBI taxonomy): domain Eukaryota; kingdom Metazoa; phylum Chordata; class Chondrichthyes; order Rajiformes; family Rajidae; genus Okamejei; species Okamejei kenojei. The sequence goes on from CM069154.1 coordinate 10,488,135, forward strand.
GTCTCGACCTGAAATGTTACCCGATCCTTCTATCCAGTGATGCTGCCTGTCCCGCTGAGTTACTCCAGCATTTTGTGTCTATCTTCTGGAGAAAGTGGAGGCTGGACTGCTTCAGCCACTGACCCAGCAGTACGTTCCAGGCGCTCGCCACCCTTGCTGTAAACAAAAGATTGCATTCCAGATCAGACAGCCTCTGAGTGAAGAAATATCTCTGTTTTTAGTTGAGATTCCGGGCGTCTTAACTCACGGGCAGCGTGGGGTGTAAAATAACAACTGTTACAGTGATAGTAAATAAGACAGCAACTTGGAACCTTTCCATCGCCTGCCCCAGGCTATCTCTCTCAGTGGCTATGAATTAAAGTACACATCCAACACCATGGTAAGTGGACACATAACTCCTAGAGAACCATAGAGTCATAGAATGATACAGTGTGAAAACAGGCCCTTCGGCCCAACTTGCCCACACTAGCCAACATGTCCCAGCTACACTAGTCCCACCTGCCAGCATTTGGTCCATATCCTTACAAACCTGTCCTATCCATGTACCTGTCTATCTTCTTATTAAATGTTAGGGTCGTCCCTTCCTCAACTATCTCCTCTGGCAGCTTGTTCCATACACCCACAACCCTTTGTGTGAAGAAAATTACCCCTCAGATTCCTATTAAATCTTTTCCCCTTCACCTTGAACCTTTGTCATCTGGTCCTCGATTCACCTACTCTGAGCAAGAGACTCTGTGCATCTACGCGATCTATTCCTCTCATGATCTCATGCACCTCTGCAAGATCACCCTTCACCCTCCTGCGCTCCAAGGAATAGAGTCCCAGCCTACTCAACTTCTGCCTACAGCTCAGACCCTCTAGTCCTGGCAACATCCTCTCAAATCTTCCGTGAACCCTGTCCTCTATACTCCCTTTGAACATTTAGCTCTGATTGCAATCACAATACACCCATTCCACTTTAACCAAGTAACAAATAAAACAGTTCAACCTAATTGAGTGTGGTGTTGTTGGAATTATCCAGTGTAAAGATCAATCTCAAAAGTCTTCCATTGATGAGCTGATTACGGTTTGAATATTTTATATTTTTATATCTTGATTAGTAAATTAATGTTTAATATATTAATATGCAGGCTGGTATTCAACCAGCAAATATATTGGCATACATATAAGAGTGTGAACGTTTAAAGTATAAGTGTGTGCAGATTAGAGTTTGTTTGTATGGATCAGAGAGTGAGTATTTAAGGTTCAAAAACGTAGCTATGTGTACAAATTCTCAGTGCTCTGTTTGTGTGTTAACCCTTACTAAATTAACAATAGGATAACATTTTGACTGATGCATTGTCAAACATATTAGGAGCTTACGATCCTAATATGATCGCCATTGGTATGCAAACGCAGATAGCACAATATTCAATAACAGATTTGTTGTTCAAATTGAATGAATTTTACTTTTTTTTAACACATGTGACAAGTCATAGTGAAATTCTTTGTTTTCCATAAGAGCTGTCCCACTGCGGTGACCTAATTAGCGAGTTTAGAAGAGTTTGCCCTCGACTCATACTCGCAGCATGGTCGACACGAGGTCCTAGGAGGTCTTTGTAACTCTCCTTCATGCTTGAGAGTAGTCCCCGCATACTACCATAGCCATATAACCATACAACAATTACAGCACGGAAACCAGCCATCTTGGCCCTTCTAGTCTGTGCCGAACACTTACTCTCACCTAGTCCCATCTACTTGCACTCAGACCATAACCCTCCATTCCTTTCCCGTCCATATACCTATCCAATTTATTTTTTAATGATAAAATCGAACTTGCCTCCACCACTTCCACTGGAAGCTCATTCCACACAGCTACCACTCTCTGAGTAAAGAAGTTCCCCAACATGTTACCCCTAAACTTTTGTCCCTTAATTCTCAAACCATGTCCTCTTGTTTGAATCTTCCCTATCCTCAATGGGAAAAGCTTATCCACGTCAACTCTGTCTATTCCTCCTATAATTTTAAAGACCTCTATCAAGTCCCCCCTTAACCTTCTGCGCTCCAAAGAATAAATATCTAACTTGTTCAACATTTCTCTGTAACAGGTGCTGAAACCCAGGCAACATTCTTGTAAATCTCCTCTGTACTCTCTCTATTTTGTTGACATCTTTCCTATAATTTGGCGACCAAAATTGTACACCATACTCCAGAATTGGCCTCACCAATGCCTTGTACAATTTTAACATTACATCCCAACTTCTATACTCAATACTCTGATTTATAAAGGCCAACACACCAAAAGCTTTCTTTACCACCCTATCTACATGAGATTCCACCTTCAGGGAACTATGCACAGTTATTCCTAGATCCCTCTGTTCCACAGCATTCCTCAATTCGCTACCATTTACCATGTACGTCCTATTTTGATTTGTCCTGGCAAGATGTAGCACCTCACACTTATCAGCATTAAACTCCATCTGCCATCTTTCAGCCCACTCGTCCAAATGGCCTAAATCTCTCTGTAGTCTTTGAAAATCTACTTCATTATCCACAACACCACCTATTTTAGTATCATCTGCATACTTACTAATCCAATTTAACACACCATCATCCAGATCATTGGCCTCAGCTAGGTCGCAGCGTATTTTTCAACATGCTGAAAAATGCGTGCGAGTAAAAAAAATCACCATTTTTTTAACTCGTGGGTTTAGTCGGAGTAGGTCGTAGTAGGTCGGCATGTTATTCGTAGGTAATCAAGGGTAGTCGAGGGTAGTCAAAGGTAGTCGTAGATAGTCTTCAACTTAGGCGAAGGAGGAATTCAACATGACACTTTTTCAAACTCTCCTAAACTCGCCAATTAGGTCGCCGCAGTGGGACAGCCCCTTTACATTGTTTTGTACGCATACTTTAGCTTGCATCCAAAGTATGCAAAGAGTCGCCACGTATAGAGACAGAACATCGGAAATAGTTGCAGGAGTAGGGCATTCAGCTCTTCGAACCAGCACTGCCATTCAATATGATGATGGCTAATCATCCAAAATCAGTACCCCGTTCATGCTTTCTCCCCATATCCCTTCATTCCGTTCGCTCTAAGAGCTATATCTAACTCGCTCTTGAAAACGTCCAGCGAATTGGCCTCTACCTCATCTCTGTGCCAGAGAATTTCACAGATCCACAATTCTCTGGGGGATAAAGTTTTTCCTCATCTCAGTCCTAAATGGCCTATACGGTGCTGAAAAAGTTAAAAAGTGTTCAAGGTAGTCCCCCAATGGTCCCTCTTCATTCTTGGTCCCGCCCCACCCCCAACACGCTGGGTTCAGACAGCATCCGTAGTCAGGATTGAACCTGGGTTTCTGGAGCTATGGGGCAGCAACCCCTCCGCTGTGCCACCGTGCCACCCCGGTTATAGTTGCAAGTTAATTAATTCCATCAAAGCGTTGAAGCATGTGCAGTATATCCTTTTCCTTGCCTGGCAATGATTAAGTTCACCCGCTGTGATGGCCTTTAAGCCACCATTTCCAGATCGGCCCAGCAAAGAGCTACCGCCTCCTGGAGGTGCCAGGGCTTTATTGCACATAAACTAGACCATGTTAAGCAGGCCCCTCAGTCCCAACGCCACGGAACACTGCCTTGCATTTCCACTGTGTATTTTCGGACATAGAAGCATAGAAACATACAAAATAGGTGCAGGAGTAGGCCATTCGACCCTTCGAGCCAGCACTGCCATTCAATATGATCATCCAAAATTAGCACATCATTCTTGCTTTCTCCCCATGTCCACGGGACGTCTCGCTGCGCTGTATGACCAATACGTATTTTTGGAACATAGTCAGAATTGCACGCAGCAAAACCCCACAAACTGCTACGACATCAATTTCGCTATGGTCCGAGAGGAGGGAACAAAATCATGGGAATTTCTGCACTTCTATCTCTAGTTTTTTTTGTTTCTTTTAGTTTAGAGATACAGAGCAGAAACAAGCCCTTTGGCCCACCGACGATAGGTACAAAATGCTGGTGTGACTCAGCGGGACAGGCAGCAGCCTCTCTGGGGAGAAGGAATGGCTGACGTTTCAAGTCTTGACCCGAAATGTCACCCATTCGTTCTCTCGAAAGTCTAATGCCTCGTGATTATGTGTCATCACCCTTCATCCGTCAGGGTATTGAGTGTCGAATGTGTTGCTGGTTTAAACCGAAGATACTGCTGGAGCAACTCAGACTGAAGAAGGGTCTCCACCCGAAACGTCACCCGTTCCTTCTCCCAGAGATGCTGCCTGTCCAGCGGAGTTACTCCAGAATTTTGTGTCTGTCTTGTGATTATGATCTGTTGCTAGGACAAAGTCTGGATTAGCCTGAACCCCAGCAGTGGAGCTAAGACAGGCTCGGCCTGGAATTGAGGTGGGCGTAGGGGGGATGGTGAGAGTGGAGTTGGGTACTAAGTGACCACATTGTACAGTCCCAACTTTCATTGTTCCCCCATTTTGCTGTTTGCTCTCTCTCAACCTTCTCTCCCCATCTCTGTTTTTCTCCAGGTCAGATTAACTTTAACAATTCAAGTTGTCCAAAATGTTGAACGTATAGATATGACCAGAGAAAAATAATAATATTAGTGGCTCCACGTTACTATCGTTTAATATTGCTCTCGTAAAAGTCCATTGCAGTAAAATGCTGATATACTGTAGGTTCATACGGAGTTACCTGCTGATAGTGTTCTCTGCTCTCCATAAAACCCAATGGAATTCCACCCTGACGGCGGGCGCTGTCTGTATAGAGTTTGTACGTTCTCCCCGTGACCGCGTGGGTTTTCTCCGAGAACTTCAGTGTCCCCTCACACTCCAAAGATGCACATACAGGTTTGTAGGCTAATTGGCTTAATAAATTAAAATTGTCCCTGATGTGTGTAGGATAGTGTTCGAGTGCGGGGATCGCTGGTCGGCAGGGATCCGGTGGGCCCAAGGGCCTCTTTCTGCGCTGTAGCTCTAAGCTAAAATATGACTAAGAATGCGAAATGTCTGTATTTCTGAGTCTTGTCTCAGTCTGAAGGCCAGGGTTACATCCGTGGGAACATGTCTGAATCCATGTCAATAAGTACTTGACTTCTTCGTCAAGCAGTATTTTGACCAAAGCCGGCACCACAGCTGGACACTGGGCTGCTGTTTCAGTACACTGCAGGCATGCATGCATCGCCCACTTACAGTACAGACTGATGACCCATAACCCATTAACTCATTCCTTGCTTCAAGAGCTTCAATCCCCCAGGGTGAAAAGACCGTCTCTTGCACCAGTGTGAGCTGATTATTAAAAAGCATTTTTTTTCTGAAAGTAAAATTGGGGAATAAATATAATATAATAGGGTCATTGGGTCATAGTGTGATTCAGCGTGGAAACAGGCCCTTCGGCCCAACTTGTCCACATCGGCCAACATGCCCAGGCTACATTCGTCCCACCTACCCGTGTTTGGCCCATTTCGCTCCAAACCTGTCCTATCCATGTACCTGTCTAACAGTTTCTTAAATGTTGGGATAGTCCCTGCCTCAACTATCTCCTTTGGCAATAGACACAAAAACTGGAGTAACTCAGCGGGACAGGCTGGAGTAACTCAGCATCTCTGGAGAGAAGGAATGGGTAACGTTTTGGTTCGAGGCCCTTCTTCAGACTGAATGTCACCCATTCCTTCTCTCCAGAGATGCTGTCTGTCCCTCTGAGTTACTCCAGTTTTTGTGTCTATCTTCAGTTTAAACCAGCATCTGCAGTTCCTTTTTATGCATACCTTGTTCCATACCCCCCCCCCCCCCCCACGCTTTGTGTGAGAACGTTACCCCTTAATAAGATTCCTATTAAATGATTTCCCCTTCACCTTAAACCTATGTCCTCTGGTCCTTGATTCACCCGATCTATTCCTCTCATGATTTTTACACCTTATAAAATATAATATAATATAATATAATGAAATAAAAAATAAATATTTTGGCCAGTCCAATCAGAATCATTATCTCAATGCGAAACGTCACTTATTCCTTTCCAGAGATGCTGCCTGACCCGTTGAGTTACTCCAGCATTTTGTGTCTATCTTCGGTGTAAAAGAGCATCAGCAGTTCCTTCCAAGACAGAATCACTGAACAATATTTAAGAACGCTTAATTCTTAATTTCTTAATTCTTAATTCAACATTTAAGAAATATTTAGACAGGTAGATGGTAAATGGATAGGATAGGTTTAGAGGGATATGGGCTAAATGCAGATGAGACTAGTGTAAATGGGACCCGTTGGTCGGTGTGTGCAAGTTGGGCCAAGGGGCCTGTTTCCACGCTGTATGACTCCATGACACTTATATTGGACCATGGGGCGGGAGATTGCAACCTTCACGTGGTCCGCCCTGTTTCGACGAATGCAATCAACCTGGCGTGCACAATCAAATAGGATCAAACAGAACAAGTTGACGTACAACTTTAGGCTGTGCACGCCATACGCAGGAAGAAGATATTGGACCATCTGCACAATGGTTGCACGATGACGTAGCTGTTAGAGCTGCTGCCTCAAAACGCCATTGACCCTGACCCGGGTATTAACTGTGTTGAGTTTGCATGTTCTCCCTGTGACAGCATGGCCTTCTTCAAGATGCTCCAGTTTCCTCCCTTATCCCAAAGATCTGCGGCTCTGTAGGTTAATTGGCTATCGTAACTTGCTCCTGGAGTTTCAGTTTAGTTTAGAGATACAGCGCGGAAACAGGCCCTTCAGCCCAAGAATCTGCGTCGACCAGTGATCCCCGAACATTAACACCATCCCACACACACTAGGGACAATTTACAATCCTACCAGCCAATTAGCCTACAAACCTGTACGTCTTTGGAGTGTGGCAGGAAACTGGAGCTCCCGGAGAAAACCCACGCAGGTCACGGGGTGAAAGTACGAACTCCGGACAAACATCGCCCGTAGTCTCGGATCGAACCCGGGTCTCTGGCGCTGTGAGGCAGCAGCTCAACCGCTCCACCATCATGGAGTGTAGGGAGTAGATGAGGAAGTGGGATAACATAGCAGTATTGTGAACAGGCGATCGACCGTTGGCATGGACTCAGTGGGCCGAAGGGCCTGTTTCCACGCTGCATCTCTAAAATACAGTAAACTAAACTAAAACATACAGGACATTACGTTGTCCCTTGCGATTAAGTAATAATATTTGTGGGCCAGAGGGTTTGATCCATCAGAACTCTGTGCAATGGCTATGAATTGATAGTTAATTTGTTGCTCGGAACTCCATGACAACCAAACGTGGGAAATAATGAAAAATAACTGGATCCATGGGGGTTTCCTATCTTCAAAAAGGTTTGTCAATTAGAAGACTTGTGGCTGATAAGGACAAGCAACACAAACGGAGATGTAATTTAATAAAACCACAAGATAAGGAAAAAAATACCCCCGGTTAATTTTTATTGCACTATAAAAATGAAATAAACACAAGTTATTATTGAGGATAGTTTTGTTAAAAAGTTGGAGAGAAAGTCAGTAATACAAATAATAGCCCATAACTAATCTAAGTAGAATCAGCACAGAACTGTAAAGAGAGAATTACGTTAACTGTATCGGAGCCTGTTTAGACAACAAATTCATGTCAACCATCTGTACTTATTATTACAGGAAATATATTCATTTACTGGAGACGTCAAAGGGTGGTGAATCTGTGGAATTCATTGCCACAAAAGGCTGTGAAGACCGTCAATGGATATTTTTAAGGGGGTGATAGATAGATTCTTCATTAATACAGGTGTCAGGGGTTATGGGGAGAAGGCAGGAGAATGGGGTTAGGTGGGAGAGATCGATCAGCCATGATTGAATGGCAGAGCAGACTTGATGGGGCCGAATGGCCTAATTCTGCTCATGTCACATGACCTTACAACCTTGTGAAAAGACGCGCAAAACATTTAGAGGCTTAACACTAGGCAAGAACTCGGAGAGTAGAAACTAGAACATCGGGGACTTTTTAATCCAGATACGTGTCCATATGCGTACGAATAGGTTTGGCAGGGAATATGCAGAAAATCACACAAAGTGCTGTGGTAATTCAGCCGGTCAGGCAGCAGCTCCAGAGAATGTGGATAGGGTGACGTTTCAGGTTGAGAGCCTTCTTCAGACTAAAAGCCCTGTCACACGGTATGAGTTCATTCCAAGAGCTCTCCCGAGTTTGCCCTGACTCGAACTCGGAGATTTAAGGTAATGGCCACTCGTCGGTACTCGGGGCTCTGGTGGACATTTTTCATCGTGTTGAAAAATCTTCACGAGTCTTCCCGTGCTTACCTGCCGTTAGCGAGTCTTCCCGAGTACCTGCCGTTAGCGCTAAGAGACGTCCCCGAGCTCCGACGTACCCGTTACGTTCATTCTCCGTGCTTACCACCAGTTTGATTTTTTTTTTAAAACTCAGGAGAGCTCTTGGAATGAACTTGTACCGTGGGACAGGGCTTTGATTGTAGAGGAAAAAAATAAAGCTGGAAAATTGGAGAAGTAGAACAAAGAGTAGCAGGTAATAGGTTGAAATAGGCATGGGGGGAGGGGGGGGGAGGGATAGTTTAGAGATGCAGTGCAGAAGCAGGCCCTTTGGCCCACCATCCACACCGACCAACGATCCTCGCACACTAATACTATGGTACACGCCCATACTAGGGATCATTTTATATTTATCCCAAGCCAATTAACCAACAAACCTGTACGCCTTTGGTGTGTGGGAGGAAACGGAAGATCTCAGAGAAAACCCACGCAGGTCACGGCGAGAACGTACGAACTCCGTACAGACGGCACCCGTAGTTGGAAACGAAGCCGGCTCTCTGGTGCTGTAAGCGCTGCGAGGCAGCAACGCAACCACTGCACCACACTGCCGCCCTGGGACAATAAATGGTTCATGATAGATAGTTGGAACAAATCATTGTAACACCCTGATAAAACACAACAAGCCATAAAAGATATAAAGATATAAAAATAAAAAGATTTTGCTGCCTCTAAAAGAATCTGAAAAGAGACATTTTCACCAAAAACTCCAATTAGGCTGTTCAGAAGAAACTTTTTCAGCTAGAATGTAGTGAGAATGTGGACCAAGTCAGCACAAGAATAAACATGAATAAATTAATACAGAATGTTATTGGGAATACTGTTGGACAAACTGAGGATTCAATGGACCAGATTGCACTGGCCATTCATAGAATGATACAGCATGGAAACAGGCTCTTCAGCCCAACTTACCCACACTGGCCAAACTGTCCCATCTACACTAGTCCCACCTGCCTGTGTTTGGTCCATATCACTCCAAACCTGTCCTATCCATTCTGTTAGACGAGCTTAGGTTTGCTGCAATGCTCCTGTTGGTGGAATTCTGGAATCATCGAGTCATAGAGTAAAACAGAATTGAAAAAGCACTTTGGCCCAACTTGCCCATGCTGGCCAAGATCCCCCAGCTACACTAGTCCCAGCTGCCTGTGTGTGGCCCATATCCTTCTAAACGTTTCCTATCCTTGTACCTGTCTTTCAATGGTTGTTATAGTACCTGCCTCAACTACCTCCTCTGCCAGCTTTTGTCATATACAATACAAATGTGAAAAAACCCTTCCCTTAGGTTCCTATTATACCCATGTCCTCTGGTTCTTGATTTCCCTACTCTGGGTAAGAGAATCTGTGCATCGACCCGATCTATTCCTCTCATGATTTTGTACACTTTTTGTTTTCTTGACTCCCCTACTCTGGGTAAAATGCTCTGTGCTTTTACCCTTTCTATTCCTCTCAAGATCTTGTACACCTCTATGAAATCACCCTTGATCCTCATGCTCTGCAATGAATAAAGTCCTGGCTTCAAGTCAGGCGCTGTAAGGCAGCAACTCTACCGCTGCGACACTGCGCCGCACTTATGCTGAGAAATCTCACCAACTGCCAGCATTTCTTGGCAAACCCTGGCAATTATGTTGCATTACCTACTGATTTTCTGTATCGGCAGAGGATTTCACAGTGTAATAATGGCTAAATATGCAAAATGAAAAAGGTAATGGTCCAAAGATTAACAAGACCTCAAAACGTGCATTTAAATCTCATAACATTGAAGAGAAGAGTGTTCTCAGAGAGAAGCCTTGTTAGAAGCATGGACCAACTCTGATTCTGGGATCAAGAGAGGAACAAAGCCATCTTTTACCCATGGGCACGGTGGCGCAGTGGTAGAGTTGCTGCCTCACAGCGCCAGGGACCCGGGTTCGATCCTGACCATGGGTGCCGTCTGTACAGAGTTTGTACTTCTTCTTATCGAGTCCACACACAAGATTAGAAGTTGCTCAGCCAGAGCTGAACACACTTCTCGGCATCTGCACACAACGGTGCCTGTCTTGTCGCTTCTCGTGCGTGGTGGTGGAGAGATTGGTGGAAACAGGGCCGCGACGTGAACGCTCTTTCCTTGACCCCAGAATGTACGTTCTCCCCGTGACCGCGTGGGTTTTCTCCGGGCGCTCCAGTTACCTCCCACACTCCAAAGATGTGCGGGTTTGTAGGCTAATTGGCTACACTATCCTCCACACTCTAGGGACAATTTACAATTTTATCAAGCCAATTCTTCCCACTTTCTAACCCTTCCCCAACCACGAACAATTAATCTGAAGAAGGGTCCTGACCCGAAACATCACCTATCCATGCTCCCCAGAGTTGCTGCCTGACCGCTGTTTTACTCCATCACTTTGTGTCTTTTTTGTTTTAGGTGTAATCGCAAACCAACCTCGCTTCCATTGACACCTCCTACACTCCATCTACCTCGTCAAGACCACCAGCATAATCAAAGACCAGTCTCGCCCCAGTCACTCCCACTTCTCCCCTCTCCCATCAGGCAAGAAGTACGGAAGTTCGAAAATGCTCACCTCCAGATTCAGGGACCGTTTCCTCCCAGCTGTTATCACTGAACCATCCTACCAACAACTAGAGAGCGGCCACGACCTACTATCTACCATCATTGGAGACCTTCGAACTACCTTTAATCAGACTTTATTGGACTATACCTTGCACTAAACGTGATGGCCCCAAAGCAGAAGCGTCCACGTCGCGGGGCTGGAAACTGGAAGTATCCCGAGCTAATTCTGCTACCACCATCATAGAAACATAGAAACATAGAAAATAGGTGCAGGAGTAGGCCATTCGGCCCTTCGAGCCTGCACGGCCATTCAATATGATCACGGCTGATCATCCAACTCAGTATCCCGTACCTGCCTTCTCTCCATACCCCCTGAACCCTTCAACCACATGGGCCACATCTAACTCCCTCTTAAATATAGCCAATGAACTGGCCTCAACTACCTTCTGTGGCAGAGAATTCCACAGATTCACCACTCTTTGTGTGAAAAATGTTTTCCTCATCTCGGTCCTAAAAGACTTCCCCCTTATCCTTAAACTGTGACCCCGTGTCCTGGACTTCCCCAGCATCGGGAACAATCTTCCTGCATCTAGCCTGTCCGACCCCTTAAGAATTTTGTAAGTCTCTATAAGATCCCCCCTCAATCTTCTAAATTCTAGCGAGTACAAGCTGAGTCTATTCAGTCTTTCTTCATATGGAAGTCCTGCCATCCCAGGAATCATCTATTGCAACAAGCAATGACTCCCACTGATTGCCGCCGGAAGCTTGCGTCCTTTTCAGGAGAGTCGATGACAGCGATGCCGACATTTGAAACATGGAAGATGGACAGGAAAGAAGACTAAACGTGATACCCTTTATTCTGTATCTGTACGCTGTGGATGGCTTGAGAATAATCATGATTAGTCTCTTCGCTGACTGGATAACACGTAACAAAAAAGCTTTCCACTGTACCTCAGTACACGTGACAATTATAAACAAAATTAAAATAAAACTTGCTTCCACCGAAAGTCGATAAAATCTGCAATTCACCAAACTATATTCACTAGTTCTCCATCAGTACTGCCAAAAGGTCATTGGGGAGGTAGGTAAAATATAATAATTTGCAAAGTTTTGAGCAAACAATGGTAATGATAATAGACAATAGATGCAGGAGTAGGCCATTCGGCCCTTCGAGCCAGCACCGCCATTCAATGTGATCATGGCTGATCATCCCCAATCAGTACCCCATTCCTGCCTTCTCCCCATATCCCCTGACTCCGCTATCTTTAAGAGCCCTATCTAGCTCTCTCTTGAAAGCATCCAGAGAACCTGCCTCCACCGCCCTCTGAGGCAGAGAATTCCACAGACTCAGAACTCTCTGTGAGAAAAAGTGTTTCCTTGTCTCCGTTCGAAATGGCTTACCCCTTATTCTTAATAGGATTTACCATAAGCTAATTGAGCCTCATGGACTGTATCATTAAAAATTCCAAATCCAGAACATCAAACAATAACTTATGACTGAGAGAGAAGTAGAATTTTTATTACTGAGTTAAATTAATTGTTCTCATTTGTGTAGGATCACTGAATTGTTAATAATTTGCCAGGTCCAGTAGCATTTTAAAACTTTTTATTCCTAAATTCATGTGATACGAGCAGAAATTAGGCCATTCGGCCCATCAAGCCTATTCCGCCATTCAATCATGGCTCATCTCTCATTCGCTCTCAACCCCATTCTCCTGCCTTCTCACCATAATCCCTGACACCTGTACTAATAAAGGATACATCTATCTCTGCCTGAGAAGTATCCATTGACTTTGCCTCCACAGCCTTCTGTGGCAATGCATCCGACAGATTCACCACCCTATTCAAGCACAACTCTATTAAACTTATCTGCAGACCTTAACCAAAAATATCATAACTAAGAAAACAAAGAAACTATGGAACTGTAACCAAAGGACCCGAGACTAAACATAATCAGTTTAGTTTAGTTTAGAGACACAACACGGCAACAGGCCCTTCAGCCCACTGACTCCGTACCGACCAGCGATCCCCGCACACTAAAACTATCAAATATTATAATTGTATCAAAGTCAATTCTGTATCTATAGAGGGTGATTGATGCCCTTTGAATTCAACTATCCAGGATGAGTGGAGATGGGGAGGATGTTTCTACTAGTGGGAGAGTCTAGGACCAGGGGCCATAGCCTCAGAATTAAAGGAGAGGAGAGGAGGAGGAATTTCTTTAGTCAGAGGCTGGTAAATCTGCGGAATTCATTGCCATTTGAATATCCATTCACGGTGGAGGCCAAGTCAATGGATATTTTGAAGGCAGTGATAGGTAGATTCTTAATTAGTATGGGTGTTAGGGGTGACGGGGAGAAGACAGGAGAATGGGGTTAGGAGGGAGAGATAGATCAGCCATGATTGAATGGCGGAGTAGACTTGATGGGCCGATTGGCCTAATCCTGCTCCAATCACTTATGAACTTGAACTTATCAATTTATGAGAGCAGCAGAGGTTAAATTGCTGACATCTCACTGTTCACAGCTACTCTTGAAATGCCTTTGTACTAGACTTCACAGACACACATCTTTTATATGGAGAACAATCCTGGGAGTCGCACACTGTACCAGGCCCCACAGAACAACAAAAATACACGTTGGTTTAAACCAGCTTCTGCAGTTCCTTCACACCCACAGAATAACGTCTCTGCTCCAGGATTGCAATTCATGTTAAGAAGATTAAGCGGGAGAGATATAACTATGGCTGAGGAACAAATCAGCTGGCATCCATTTAAATGGCAGAGCAGATGCTGCGGGTTTGGTTTAGTTTAGTTTAATTTAGAGATACAGCGCGGAAACAGGCCCTTCGGCCCACTGAGTCCGCGCCGACCAGTGATCCCCGCACATTAACGCTATCCTACACACGCTGGGGACAATTTACAATTATAGCAAGCCAATTCACCTACAAACCTGTACGTCTTTGGAGTGTGGGAGGAAACCGAAGATCTCGGTGAAAACCCACGCAGGTCACGGGGAGAACGTACAAACTCCGTACAGACAGCGCCCATAGTCGGGATCAAACCCGGGTCTCCGGCGCTGTGAGGCAGCAACTCGACCGCTGCGCCACCGTGCCGCCCCTTGGTCTCCGACATTTAAAGCGTTGGAGTAGGATTAGTGAAATTAGTTGGAGTCGTGAAATAGGACGAGAAATATGCCTCGCAAAAAGCTGCCACCACTCACTTCAGGGAACCTCGTACCATCCCAGAGATTTTATTTTCAATAAAAAGACAATGAACTTGCGCTTTGCCATTCACGCCTGCTGCAGTGAATGTTTAAAACTATTAGACAAAGAGTCAAGCCAAGAGAAAAGGACTGGCTGATCTGTGACATTAATATCACAGCATGCAATCATGGCTCCTAAAATTGGACACGGCTGCAGAAGTGATTCCCTTTATTGACCAAGACGAGATGTGTGGAATTAACGAGCCTGCCGCCATGGAATGTACTGAGCATCCCTCTGTCCGTTAATATTTCATTCCCTCCGCTTGATATCCTCGCGACTGATTGAGATTTTATTCCGATGGACTCAGCACATGACAAGTATATCCGCAAATGAATGTGAACGCACTACAGGTGAATGAGATCACAAGCCTGCTCCGTTTTCATGTGGACAGCTTAATATCACAATCGCAACCCAAATGGGGGAAGGCACTTCACTCAACTAAAGGTTATGAATTCAAGTCTCTCTCCAGAGACTCGAGCAGGCTGGCAATGGTTGGCGACGCTGAATTCCACGCACACTCTGAGTCTTTTACCCAGTACGGGGGAATCAAGAACCAGTGGACATAGGTTTCAGGTGAATGGGGGAAATGTTCAACAGGAACCTGAAGGGCAGCTTTTGTAACAGAAATGGTGGTGGGTAGTTGGAACGAGCTGCCGGAGGAAGTAATTGAGGCAGGTACCATGACAATGTTTAAAAAACATTTGGACAGGTACATGGATCGGATAGGTTTGGAGGGATATGGACCAAACGCAGGCAGGTGGGATTAGTGTAGATGGGGCATGTTGGTCGGCATGGGAAAGTGGGAAAGTCTTTCCATGCTGTAGGACTCTGTGACTCTATGCCAGTTTAGTTTTGTTTAGTTTAGAAATACAGGGCCATTTACCACGCTGTATCTCTAATGTCTAAAGTCAAAAGTAAAAAGCCCAGGAACACAGGAAATTCCAGAGAGTGGTGGATACTGCCCGGTCCATCACAAGCATTGATCTCCTCACTGGTGAAGGGATCTATAGGAGGTGCCTTCAAAATACATCAAACATCATCAAGGACCTACACCTCCCTGACAAACTCTCATTTCACTTTCACTCCTGCCATAGGGAAGGAGGTGTGACGCCTTCACGCCCACATTGGTTTTGCATCCAGCCTGTCACCGCTGGCGACTTGAGAAGGTCCAGCCACGAGAGCTCAATAACAACTCCAACGTCAGATGCACTAATTGGCCTTATCTGCATTTGGTGAGAATGTAGGGAAAAGGGGCCTCTGATGGACCAGCAAGGTTGCGTCGGCGAGAGTCCTCTTAGCGGCATTGAAGGCTTGCACTGCAACCTCGGGTAAACACAACGGTTTATTTGAAGACGATTTGTCCGAACCTTTGAATAAGTTGGTCAAGGGTAATAGGGAACCTGCGGCGTTCAGTAGAAAGCAGCCGTAGAAATTCATCATCCCCAAAAATTCTTTGCTCCAGAGATGCTGTCTGACCCGCTGAGTTACTCCAGCATTTTGTGTTTAAGAATCATATTGTTCTGTTGTCGGTACATTTGGCAATTAAACGCAGTTGACTGTGCTCTTGATTAGTTGAAACGTACCATTTTATTGTCCTGAATCACGTCTATTATATGCATTCATCACCAGTATCTTTGCCTGCTTGAACTAAGTCTTTCCAGCCACAGAGGACCAAATAAGCTGACTCACCAAACTCAAGAGGTTGGAATGGACTCTGAATGCAGAGTAAACCCTCGGACAAATAATCCTCAGGCCTCAATTCCATAGGGCCTTGATAATCTTTCACTAGCTTACCAGCTGTGAATAGCCTTTGGATAATTTAACTTATTTTTAAAACATCTCTGATTTAAAGACTCCTCAGTTTGTATATTTTTTAATTATATGGCGGCACAGTGACGCAGCGGTAGACCTGCTGCATTACAGCGCCAGAGACCCCGGTTCGATCCTGACTACGGCTGCTGTCAGGACGTCAATTTGTACGTTCTCCCCGTGTCCAACGCGGGTTTTCTCCGAAATCTTCACTTTCCTCCCACACTCCAGAGACGTACAGGTTTGTAGGTTCATTGGCTTGGGATAAATGTAAATTGTCCCTAGTGTGCGTAGGACAGTGTCAGTGTGTGGAGAAACCTAAAATTGGAGAATTCACGCATTTATCTTAAATACCATTGAACAAACGAGTCTACGCGACTGAAGTCATGCTTTAATTTACAAAAGTATAAAAGTACAACAGAAAACCTTGGCCAAGGTGGTGACTGAATGAATGAATGAATAAGTTTAATGGCCAAGTATTCACATACAAGGTATTTGCCTTGGTGCTCCGCCCGCAAGTGACATGACATACAGTGACAGTTAGGGATGACACATAAATGACACATAAAACATTAAACATTAATAACCTTTGTCATACTACTTTTTTCTGATGGCCAGTTTTTTTAAATAAATGTACTGGGGACAGCTATCTGCAGCTGCAGGTAAGTACATTCCTAAGCACTGAGGGGACATACAGGCAAACACAATGGAGATGTTGCAAGCATGTACCAAGGTTTAACTCTTGATTTGCCGAACACAAACATTCTTTCCACATTACAATTTGGTTGTAAGCAAAGGAGTTTCATCTCATGCCTCAGGGATCCCAACTCCAGGCATCTAAGTTCAGAGCTCAGTCTGAAGAAGGGTCTTGACCCGAAACGTCACCTATTCCTTTTCGCCAGAGATGCTGCCTGAGCCGCTGAGTTACTCCAACTTTGTGTGTCTATCTTTAAGAAGAAAGCTAGGCAGAAGGGTGGGTGTGTGATGGAGGAGAACACCATGGATGTGATGTCTGAAATGTCTTTAAACCTTCCCCACACTTTGTGATACCATTCAGACGAATGAAGTTAATGCCAATAAACCACCCTGCATAATTTCCAAAGCCTCCTCATCCCTCCTGACAATGGGGCGACCAGAACAGCTTGAAATACTCCAAATGCGGCCTAACTAAAGTCCTATAAAGCTGCACCATGACTTCCTGTCCCTTATGGGGACATAGGGAATAGAGACCAGCCATGATTGAATGGCAGATTAGACTTGATGGGCCAAATGGCCTAATTCTACTATCACTTATATCCTTATGACCTTGTGTCCTTATGACCCCTGGGACCATTCTCCCCACTATGGCTGTTATAATAAGGGTTTACTGTATTTCAAATGATAAATATAATCAATGTTCTTGGCATCATATAATGGACTTTTACAAGGTGGATATGAAGGAACTGCAGACACTGGTTTACACCGAAGATAGACACAAAAAGCTGGATCAACTCAGAGGGTCAGGCAGAATCTCTGGAGAAAAGGAACGGGTGACGTTTTGGGTCGAGACCCTTCTTCAGACTCAGAGTCAGGGGAGAGGGGAACAAGAGATATAGACGGTGATATAGAGCATCAATGATCAAGGAAAGGTGGAGCCCACAATGGTCCATTGTTGGCTATGGGGAAGGTGTTTACGAGTTATACGGACAGTGAAACTCAACAGAACGACAGTGAAATTTAGTACAAAGACTAGGGTGCGGGGTGGAAGGTGAGAGAGGGAAAGCAAGGGTTACTTGAAGTTAGATAAATCAACATTCATACTGCTGCCCAAGTGAAATATGAGGTGGCCCGACATAATAGGCCCGACTATGGGTGGACATGGGTTGGGGACTGGACATTGTGCCTTCCCTCATAATGGGAACCATTGTGGGGGGATTTTTCTCATGTTTAAATCTCTTTATTTTACTTCGGAGTCATGTGAGTGACTTCGTGAAGACCCTGCCAGGCACGCATGTGCGACATATTGTCGACCGCATGTGAGCGACAGGCAGTGAGGAGCGTTGCTCCTCTACTGCAGGGACCTGCAGGTAAGAAAAAACTAACCTGCGGTCCTTTTTTCATTTTAGGGACTCTGTGTACAGAGTACTCAAGGCCGCTTCGGCACTGACTGCGGATACGGGCAGTCTGCAGCGGCAGCAACGATTGGAGTCGGGCAAGCCCGTTGACCCAGGAGGGTCCGGGCTCACACACTCGCCTGAGGAAGTCGACTTGTCGTCCGCATATGCGGCGGCGGTCGCATGGCTCGGAGGAGCGCATGATGGAGCGTTATCCTAGAGCACACAATCTCTGCAGCTGGACCAGATGTCCTCCAGTCCAGGAGACATGCGGCTGGGCCACCCAGCATGTCCCCGTCATCGGTGGGGATGCCACGGATCAGCAGCTGGCTGACACGTAAGACGGGCTGGAGCAGGAACCTACAGTACCTGAGAAAACCCAGGAAGAACTGAAGAATGTGGTCTCCAAGTTCACCCAGCCGAAGCACTCAGGTCAGCCTTTGCAGCCCAAACCAGAGGCCAGCATAGACTACCTCACCACACACCAGCTGCAGGAACAGGTCCTTCCGAGGCGATCAGCATATACCAGGCCCAAACAACTGCATATCGTTGAATGTACCGACAGTGAACACGCCCATCTGGGGCAACATCAGTCCGGGGATAAGGGCACAGGAGCTGAAGTTCCTAAAGATCCTGAAATTGCTGACGTCGGGGATTACTGCCTTTGCCAGGTCAGTTGACGGCACGGAAATGACGGCAGAGCAGGAGGATGCTCTTGCGATATTAGTCATGAAGTTAACGCTTCCCGGAGTATCGCCATCAAACCGACTCCAAACCCCATATTTGCGGGGTTGTACAAGGCATCTGCAACGCCACCACCGAGACAGCTGTTCGGTGAGGACCTGCCCAAACAGGTCTAGGACCTGGATTAGGATGCGAAGGCAGACGGGTTGATGAACCCACCTCCCTCCAGCAGGCCGGCAGTGCGCAGGCAAACACCATATGCAAGACCTCGGGGGCCACCTGAAAGACCAGTAAGGACCTACACGCCGGCAGCACCTCAACACAATTCAACGGAACACCAGGAACCAGAACGTCAGGCCCGCTGGTAACCATGGAGGTAAGGGGGTCTGGTTCTCTTGGAAGTGCTGCATGTTTAACCTCACAAGTAGGAGAGCGGTTATATACATTCTGGGATGCAAGGGAGCTGATTGTCACTATCCCAGGGAACAAAGCTATAGACATAATAGAGGCATGTAACAGCCTTGCTTGCGCCAGGAAACCGACTATTAGACATACTGCTAAAATAATTGGTAAACTTGTAGCTACATTCTAGCTACATAATTGGGCCGTTACACTATCAAAGCTTGCAAAGAGCAAAATCTCGGCATTAAAAGCGAATGCTGGACATTTTACGGGCATATGCAGCCGCCAATCAAGGCATAAATTGAGCTACAATAGTGGATTAGCTATGTTTGTGATTGTTAAATCCTATCATTACATCAAACCCATTAGTCGTGTTACAAACCGACGCAAGCACCAAGGGCTGGGGAGCTACCGACATCATTCCAGTTGGGTGGTAGATGGGATTTTGCACGAGTCTACTTTTCTTCAATCAATAGGTATAAACTGTTTAGAAATGCTTGGGAGCATGTCACGGGCTATGGGCTTAATGCACTAATCTGCAGCATACACATGTCCGTCTTCAATAATACCACTGAGGTGGCGTATTTAAACCTTATGGGTGGTATCAAGTCAATATCTTGTGATGAATTGGAAAAATTATTTTGGCTCTGGTGGATTGAAAGATATATTTGGATATCAGCTACGTACCTTCTGGTTAAGCTCAATACAGTGGCGGACACCAGGTCACAAGTATTTAATAACGATATCAAGTGGATGTTGAACCTCCAAATATTTGCTAAAACTATAGCCTAATATGGAACACCAGATATCGACCTCCTTGCGTCCAGGTTGAACCATTGGATACCAACATATGTCTCTTGAGAACCAGATCCTGGGGCAGTGGCGATGGACGCGTTCTCGCTACATTGGGGGGAAATGTATTTTTCTATGCTTTCCCCCGTTCTGCTTCATCAGACAGGTGTTGCAGAAAACGCAACCAGATTCTGCAACAGAAAGGACCATGGACATCATACAGCAGCGTGCAGAGAGAGTCCACTAGGAAGCAGTACCTCACCCACATAAGGATATGTGAGGTTTCTATAGTCGGACCTAGACCACCTACATATCTGCTACGATCTCCACTGTGCTGGAACCCTCAAGGGCCTGCATTATGATGAGTCCCTCAGTTACAGTGCCATATACAGTGCCAGGAGTGCACTGTCATCCTATCTCAACATTGGAGTGGGATCTCACCAGCTGGTATCCACACTGAAGGGTATGTTCTAACTCTCCCCGACCACGATTATATTACCAGAGATATAGGGGTCATGTTGACCCTACTCAGGAGCTGGTCGCCTTTGGCGGATTTACCACTGGACTTATTCACCTTCAAAGTGGTGATGGTCATGGCACTGAAGACAGCACAATGGGTCTAAACTCTACAGGAATTACCTGGATAGAATGGTTTCGACCCACAATCAAGTGACTGCGTTATAGAAGAGTTGCTTAAACTACACAGACCTGCGACTACAGGTCTGAAAATGGGCATCAAGAGATGGCTCAAGGTGGTATTCGGTGCAGCAGGTACGAACACTAACATTTTTAAAAATGCCAGAGCTGCATCCACATCAGCGGCGAGGACCATGGAGGCGTTCATGGATTATGTCCTTACAATAGCGGGCTGGGCCAGTGAAACTACATTTCAGCAGTTTTATAACAGACCTGTGGCCGCTCCCGCAACGTTGGCGGATTCAGTTTTAAGTGCTGTTCCCTAAACGTTTGTCCCCGAGTTCAGGGTTTTATTGTTGTATTAACAAATGTTATTATTTTTCAGCTTGTTCAAGTCTGAAATACGTTAACATACTTCCTCCATCAGTATTACGGCAGTGTGTGAGCATGGACGTGGTCCAGGGCATGTAATCACAGAGCTTTGAAATCTTCACGAAGTCACTCACGTGACTCCGAAGTAAAATAGTAAGATTAAACAAAAACTTACCAGTTTGAAGTTTGATCTTTATTTTATGAGGAGTTGCGGTGAGGGATTTCGTGCCCTCCGCTCCCAACCCTCTATCATAAGGTCAACTGGTATATTCGAGTTCTTTAATCTTACTATCTTCAGTCATTGTTGATATCCGTGATTCCACACCGCTGCTTTGAAGAATGTCGCACATGCGGGGTGCCTGGCGGGGTCTTCACGAAATCCCTCATTGCAACTCCTCATAAAATAAAGATCAAACTTAAAACTGGTAAGTTCTTGTTTAATCTTACTATTATTGTTATGTCTGTATTCTTTTTTTATGCGCTGCATTGGCAGGAAGCATTTCACTACACCTATGGTGTATGTGACTAATAAATAACATTTGAACCTTTGAGGTGCTGTTCTGCCAATTTGTCATTTGCAATTTACGTTTGGTGACAAGGTGTTTCATTTACTCAAACTGACTAAATGCAACACACCCAGAAAGGTTTATTATTCACCCAATTATCATCAAACAATGGGAAAGCTTTCTGAAGAATTCATGCTACCACCTAATAGCCTGCCCCCAAATTCCCTTCACAGCAAATATTCCATTTATAGGCATCCAACTTGTAGTCAGTTTTGTCAGCTAGTACAATGACATTTAGAAACAGTTAGACAGATACATGGATAGGACACATACATGGCTATCTCCTTCGCTCCTTAGATGCTGCTGCACCCGCTGAGTTTCTCCAGCTTTTTGTGTACCATGGATAGGACAGGTTTGGAGGAATATGGACAAACGTGGGCAGGTGGGACTAGTGCAGTTGGGACATGTTGGCCGGTGTGGGCAAGTTGGGAGGCAGGATCTGTTTCCACACGGTATCACTCTATGACTCTAGGAATCCCTCTCTAACCTATTTGACAAGACTGCTCTGAAAGAAATCACAGGTGTAAAAGTGCAAAATAACAACAAATAAATAAAGGGAAGGAGTACATCTTAAATGTGGGAGATTGAAAAGTCTTGGCATTCATAGGGGCCTGAGAGTTGAGTTTGGTTTGGTTTAGTTTAGTATAATTTTGTGTAGTTTAGAGATACAGTGCAGAGACAGGCCCTTCGGCCCACCGAGTCCACACTGACCAGCGATCACCGTACACTTACAATATCCAGGGACAGCACACCAGGACCAATGTTACATTTTATACAAAGCCAATTAACCTCCAAACCTGTACGTCTTTGGAGTGTGGGAGGAAACTGAAGACCGTTGTACCATAATTATTGGGCAGCTTACAACCAAGCGGCATGAACATTGATTTCTCTAACTTCAAGTAACCTTTGCAATCCCTCTCTCTTCGTCCCTCTACCCACCCTAGTCCTCTTGTTAATTTCACCGTTTGTATCCCTCACCTCATCCCTAGTCAACAATGGACCGTTGTGGGCTCCACCTTTACTGAGTCATCGTTGCAGGTTCTGCTTTGTTCAGTACCTTCCCATACCTCGAGTTCCCCCACCCTGACTCTCAGTCTGATGAAGGCTCGACCCGAAATGGTGGTGTGGCCGTAGATCTACTGCCTTACAGTGCCAGAGGACCGGCTTTGATCCAGACAGTGGGTGCTGTCTGTACGGGGTTTGTATGTTCTCCCCGTGATCTGAATGGGTTTCTCCGGGATCTCCGGTTTTCTCCCACACTCCAGGTTTGTAGGTTAATTGGCTTGGTAGTAAATGTAAAATTGTCCCTCGTGTGTGTAGGATAGGTTTAATGTGCGGAGATCGGATGCGCTGGTCGGCACAGAGCCAGTGAGCCGTGGGATGTCTGTCTACGCTGTATCTCTAAACTAAACTAAACTAATGCAGGTAGGTGGGAAGGGCAAGTTCTGTGGAGAGGGCAGAAGGGGATAAATGTTTCTGTTTCTACCCCTTATGTGTTTATAAGATTCTGTAAAAGCCAAAACGAATTTAAACACCTCACCATGGACACGGCCGTGGGGTACTTTGATCTCTTTTAGATTCCAGCTTAGTTTGATGCTGCAATTGAAACTGATCTAATTTTATCCAAAACGTGTCAATGAAGCAAAAAGTCCAAAGTGCTGCACAAGAGTGGTGTCAAATTTAGTTTAGTTTAGTTTAGTTTAGTTTAGAGATACAGTGCAGAAACAGGCTCTTGGCCCACCGAGTCCGTGCCGACCAGCGATCCCCGCACACTAACACTATCCTACGCACCAGGGACAATTTTACGATTTTTACCGAAGGCAATTAACCTACAAACTAGTGCGTCTTTGGATTGTGGTGGGAAACCGGAGCAGTCAGAGAAAGCCCATGTGGTCACGGGGAGAACGTGCAAACTCCGTACAGACAAGCACCTGGATCGAACTCAGGATCGAACCTGGGTCTCTGGCGCTGTAAGGCCGCTTACTCTACCGCTGCGCCGCCGTGCTGCCCATTTAACCTGCAACAAATTAAACAGAGATATTTGGACAGGTTTGTTTTGGTGATACAGTATGGAAACTGGCCCTTCGACCCACTGAGTCCACACTAACCATCGATTGCCCATACACACTAGGACCGTGCTCGGAGGAAATCCACATGGGCACACATGGAGAACATGCAAGCTCCACATAGACAGCACCTGAGCTCAGGATTGAACCCGGGTCTCTGCTGCGCTTAGGCGGCCACTCTACCAGCTGCGCCACTGTGTTGCCCATTGTATTAGCTATTGAGCAAAATAGTGTTTTGTTATTTACCAATATGACCAAAAATTGTCCAGAAAGGCAGCATTAAGGTGAATCATTAGATGTGTGGCCCAGCCAACCAAAAACACATTCATTGTTGATATACATTCGAGTTAAAAATCTACAAGAAACCAGTGAATCCATTGGAGAACTTAACATAAAATTATTTTACTGGCTAGTGGTATGGAAGGCAAGAAACATAGAAATTGGTGCAGCAGTAGGCCATTCGGCCCTTCGAGCCAACCATTCAATGGGTGATCATCCAAAATCAGTACCCCGTTCCTGCTTTCTCCCCATATCCCTTCATTCTGTTAGCCCTAAGAACTAAATCTAACTCTCTCTTGAAAACATGCAGTGAATTGGCCTCCACTGCCTTCTGTGGCAGAGAATTCCACAGATTCACAACTCTCTTGGTGAAAAGGTTTTTCCTCATCTCAGTCCTAAATGGCCTACCCCTTATTCTTAAACTGTGACCCCTGGTTCCGGACTCCTCCAACATCGGGACAATTTTTCCTGCATCTAGTAGGTATGTTACAAAACTTACCTTTAGCGGTGCTGCAGTTCTGCCTCTGGCCGTGTGCGTGACTTTGGCGCATTTAGGGGGGGGGGCGAGGTTAAAATGCGGTTTTTCCCTTGCCAGCAGGAATAAAACTTTCTCGGAGTGCAATCTATTTCTGGAGATTCGTTCCGACTGCCGATAAGTTCTTTTTTTTTTGAATCGCCCGACCATTTCAGTGCTGCAGTAAAATAAAAATTAGCTCTTAATGCCGTGAATGCCGACAACGGGGACCGATTTTACGTAGGGGACAGGTAAAGGAAAGCTGTTTATTTTTACATATACACTTGCTTGTTTAGGTGACTTTAATCAATATTTTATGTTGCGAAATGGTAATTTAGTCCCCAAATGAACCGGCAGAATTCTTCCTGCCGATATTGGGTTTAAATTCACCGCAAAGTTCCAATCCATCGCGTTCCATAAAATCCCACTCGCAAGCTGTTTAAAATGCCCATTAACTTACAGGCATTAAACACAAAATTCCTTCAATTTGGCCTATAAATTAATGACAATTAGATTTAAAAATCATGTTATATTGTGAATTCTTGTGTGAATGTTATTTGGATCCTTAGGCTTTTAAAAAAATGTTAATATTTTCTTAAGAAATGGATAGATGTTAGATCTTAATTGCAATAGTGAATTTTGTAATTAGCTACAACTGGGTAACTAACTAATTATATGCTTTAAATTTCAGGTCATCCAAGTAAGATTGTTTCATGTTGTTCAGAATGCTTCAATCGATAATGACTGAAAATTTCTTTCAGTTCTCTTAATTTTTAAGAAAGTTATGGGCTTTTGACTGTC
Organism: Okamejei kenojei; assembly: GCA_035221665.1. Lineage (NCBI taxonomy): Eukaryota > Metazoa > Chordata > Chondrichthyes > Rajiformes > Rajidae > Okamejei > Okamejei kenojei. The sequence goes on from CM069154.1 coordinate 10,513,255, forward strand.
CTAGATCACAGCTTTTGTGTTAAGCCAATGGAAAGGCAATGGGGAACAAGATGCTAATTTCCGAGTATGAAAATGGCCATAACCTTTTTAATACTGAAGATATGAAAGTGAATTAGGTGTCAAATTAAACTTCTTTGTATGCTTTATCTGATGGGATAAATTGCAGACTTGATTTTTAAAACCTCAAAATTTTGTAACATTGCTGCATCTAGCCTGTCCAATCTCTTAAGTATTTTATATGTTTCTATATGTTTCTATAAGATCCAGATCCTTATAAGATTCTCATAAGATTCTATAAGAGGGGCAAGATTTAATACAAACCTAAGGGACATCTTTTTCACACAGAGGGTGGTGGATCTTATTTGGAACGAGCTGCCAGAGGAGGTAGTTGTGGAAGGTATTATAACAGCATTTGAAAGATACTTGGACAGGTACATGGATAGGAAATATTTGAGGAGTTTGAGGAGGCCAAACATGAGCAAATGGGACTAGTTTAGATGGGCATCATGTTCGACGTGGATAGGTTGGGCAAGGGAGCTCATTTGTGTGCTGTGTGACTCTGTAGCTTTCAGTGGAGTTGGTTAATTATCATAATTAATAAATACAATTAATTTCCTCAGGAATTTAGGGAAAGAAAGCAAGGCAGAATGTGGTGGTAGGTTGAAGATGATGGCTAGACTGAGGTTTGTATAGACTACCTATACTCAGCTTGTTTTTAATGCTGTTTAAGTGCAGCATAATTTCATAAGTTATAGGAGGAGAATTATGCCATTCAGCCCATCGAGTCTACTACGCCATTCAATCATACCATATCTATCATTCCCGCTCAATCCCATTCTCCTGCCTTTTCCCAATAAAACACCTGACACCCAAACTACTCATTAACCTGTCAATCCCAGCCATAAAAATATCCATTGTCTTGGAATCCACAGCGTTCCGTGGCAATGAATGCCACAGATTTACCACCCTCTGAAAAAATAAATTCCTCAACTATTTCTTTCTAAAGGTCCTTTTATTCTGAGGCCTCTGGTCCTAGACTTCCCCACTAGTGGAAACATCCTCCCCACATCCACTCTATCCAGGCCTTCCACTATTCGGTAAGTTTCAATGGGATCCACCCCTCATCCTTCTAAACTCCAGCGGGTAGAGGCCCAGTGCTGTCAAACGCTCAGAAGGGAAAATATTCACACTTGGACCAACATGGCTGAAATTTTTAGGAATGAGCTGAACTTTTAATTTATTTTCATATAACTCCTTTGAAGGCCCCAGTACTTCCTGGTCAACAAAACAACTGTTTTATTTAGGGTAGAAGCATCTGCACTTCCTTCTTAAACATCTTTTTCATTTATATAATTGATGGGGACTAAATATCACAAAAAATATTTCTTTGGTGGTGAAGAGCAAATGACCCTTCTCGTAAATCTCCTCTGGACCCCCTCCAATGCCAGCACATCCTTCCTCCGATGTTAGTCGTGGATCACATCTAGAGATAACAACACTCATTTGTCCCCACAATCAGTTCTGTAACTATTTCCTTTCACATTATTGCCTTCATAGCTATCCATTACCATGAATACTTTGCATTATATATTCTGAACATCGGCTGTTAACATTAAATTTGACACAGAGCTAATAATTGTCTTTGGCTATCGGGGGATTTACAGTTATACACGATATAATTGCACAGTAATATCTTTTGCACAGGTTACATGACAATCTTTGCACCATTCTGCTGATTTTATTGTTGCAGTTACCACTACCTTGTAGTAGGTACATTGTTTATGAGCTTCATGAGATCAAGCAATATATATATATGTGTGTGTGTGCATGTATGTGTATACTGAGAGAGATGAAAAGAGAGAGAGAGAGAGAGAGAGGGGCGGAGGGAGGGAGGAGGGAGTTAGGGAGGGCTAGGAGAGGTGGAGGCAGAGGGGGCGGGGGAAGAGAGGGAGAGGAAGGGAGGGGGGAGGGAGGAGTGGTGGAGGGGTGGTGGGGAGGAGGTGGAGAGAGGACAGTATGAGAGATGTAGAGAGAGAGAGACATGGAGAGAGAGAGAGGTGGGGGAAAGAGGGGAGAGAGGGAGAGAGAGAGAGAGAGAGAGATGAGACGAGAGAGAGGAGAGAGAGAGGGGGAAGAGAGGGAGAGAGGGAATGTATGGGAATTGTCATTACCCTGGAAAGGATCCAGAAAAGATTAACCAGGATGTTATCAGTATTCAAAGGCTTGACTTATAAGGACAGGCTGGCTAGGTGGAACTTCTTTCCTTGTTGTGTAAGGCTTAGAGGTCACCTTGTGGCGGTCTATAATATGAGAGACACAGATAAGGTTGAAATGGTTACAGTTAATCCCCAGGGAAGAAGAGACCAGGAAATAGAAGGCCGTGGGGTTTTTATACGGGTAGCTCCAGTTTCCTCCCACACTCCAAAGACATACAGGTTTGCAGGTTAATTGGCCTCAGTAAAATTGTAAATTATCCCTAGTGTGTAGGATAGGGCTAGTGTACGGTTGTGATCGCTGAGCGACACGGACTTGGTTGGGCGAAGGGCCTGCTTCCGCATTGTATTTTTAAAGTCAAAAGTCTAAAGTTTAAGATCAGAGGGGAAAGATTTAAAAAAAGACCTGAAAAGCCATTTCTTCATGCAGAGGTGAATGGGGCATTGTGTTTATGGAATGAGCTGTCAAAAGCGTTATAGAGGCTTTGACGAACAAGGGGACGTTTAAAATGACAATGAGGCAGGAGTACATGGTTAGGAGAGGTTTATAGGGATGTGGGACAAATGATTGAGATGAGCATGTGACCCACCAATATGGACAAGTTTCAAAAGCTCAAGATCAAAGCTGATGGAAGCTTACTAAAGTGGCGCAGTTACAAAAGAAAAAAAGTGCAGAAAATCATGAGAGGAATAGATCGGATAGATGCACAGAGTCTCTTGCCCAGAGTAGGGGAATCAAGAACCAGAGGACATAGGTTTAAGGTGAGGTGGGGAAGATTTAATATGAACCCGAGGGGTAACCTTTTCGCACAAAAGGGTTGTGGGTGTATGGAACGAGCTGCCGGAGCAGGTAGTTGAGACAGATACGATTGCAACGCTTAAGGTACCTGGATAGGACAGGTTTCGAGGGATACGGGCCAAACGCAGGCAGGTGGGACTTGTGTAGATGGGACATGCTGGTCATTCTGGGCAGGTTGGGGTGAAGGGCCTGTTTCTATGCTATGGCACTGTGACTCCATCACTCAGGTCAGGTGGGGGGAGTTCCCCCCGCCACGGGTCCCATGTAATCCCGTGCCACCTGCTCCATGGTCGGATAGTCGGCGGGGACCAAAACCCTCTCCCCCACCTGGTGTGACGGGTGAGGGAGGGGGCGGTGGACCCCCAGCAGTGACCAAAAACAAAGACCTGTCGGAAGGGCGATGAGGCTCCTAGCGAGACGAGGCCATTCCACACTTCAGTAGACGTTGTTGACACTGTCTTACACGGCTATTGTGAAGTACGTTGCCCAGTTGATGTTTTCATGTGGATGATGGGATGATGAGGATGATGAGGTTGATGTGGAGATGATGAAGATGAGGATGAGGATTAAATGCAAGCAAATTAGACTAGCTCAGTTATTAAACCTGGTCAGCATGGTGGTGTCGGGCTGAATGGCCTGTTATTGTGCAATATTACTCTGCAAACAACAGCAAACACTCTGCAAACCAACAATCTCTGCAACCACAATCATTTATATTTCGGTAGCTTGTTAAGACTCAGCAAGTTGTCACTTTGCTTTCACACCACCTCACATCCCCACTCCCTGCAGACACTGGACTTGTTACTCTCCTTGCTGATGCTTCTGAAGTCAATCAGGCCAACTCCTCTGACTTTCTCTGTTTGAATTGTCTCCGAGGTTTTCATTCCAGCCATGGTCTAGGCAGGAGGCTGAAAAGCAGGATTTCTAGGGTGCTATCTCTGGGTCGCTTCCAATACCTCGTGCGAGTGAGGGTGGGAACAGGGAGATCTGAATCTGTGGCTGAGTAGTTGGTGCAGGGGGCAGGGATTTGGATTTCTAGGTAACTGGAATCTCTTCTGGGGCAGGGGTGACCTGTACAAAAGGGACGGGTGGCACCCTAATTGGAAGGGGACCGACATTCTGGCAGGCAGGTTTGCTAGTGCTACACGGGGGGATTTAAACGAAACAGTGAGGTCAACAACGTGGAAGTGTATCCGTGCAGTTAACGGGAAAGAGAGGGTAGGAAAGATCACGTTTAAACTAACCGGGCAGGGGGATGGGAACCAATGCAAGGAGACAGAGGCTCATGAAAGCAGGACAGAAACAAAAGGTAGAAGGGAGATAAGAAAAACTAACCTGAAAGTTTCGTCTCTACTTCCTGAGAAGATTACGGAGAGTCGGTTTGTCAAGGAGGACTCTCTCTAACTTCTACAGGTGCACAGTAGAGAGCTTGCTGACCGGTTGCATCGTGGCTTGGTTCAGCAACTTGAGCGCCCAGGGGCGGAAAAGACTACAGAAAGTTGTAAACACTGCCCAGTCCATCATCGGCTCTGACCTCCCTACCAGCGAGGGGATCTATCGCAGTCGCTGCCTCAAAAAGGCTGGCAGCATCATCAAGGACCCACACCACCCTGGCCACACACTCATCTCCCCGCTACCTTCAGGTAGAAGGTACAGGAGCCTGAAGACTGCAACGACCAGGTTCAGGAATAGCTACTTCCCCACAGCCATCAGGCTATTAAACTCAACTAAAACAAATCTCTGAACATCAATAGCCCATTATCTGTTTATTTGCACTTTATCTGCTTATTTAAAATAAGCAGATAAAGGGCGGCAAAGTGGCGCAGCCAGAGAGTTGATGCTTTACAGCACCAGAGACCCGGGTTCGATCCTTACTATGGGCACTGTCTGTGTGGAGCTTGTACGTTTAGCCCTGTAACCGCATAGGTTTTCTCCAGGTGCTCCGGTTTCCTCCCACACTCCAAAGATGTACAGGTTTGTAGGTTAATTGTATTTTAGTAATATTCGGCTTGTACTCACTGGAATTTAGAAGATTGAGGGGTGATCTCATAGAGACTTACAAAATTCTTAAGGGGTTGGACAGGCTAGATGCAGGAAGATTGTTCCCGATGTTGGGGAAGTCCAGGACAAGGGGTCACAGTTTAAGGATAAGGGGGAAGTCTTTTAGGACCGAGATGAGAAAATCGTTTTTCACACAGAGAGTGGTGAATCTGTGGAATTCTCTGCCACAGAAGGTAGTTGAGGCCAGTTCGTTGGCCATATTTAAGAGGGAGTTGGATGTGGTCCTTGTGGCTGAAGGGATCAGGGGGTATGGAGAGAAGGCAGGTACAGGATATCGAGTTGGATGATCAGCCATGATCATATTGAATGGCGGTGCAGGCTCGAAGGGCCGAATGGCCTACACCTGCACCTAATTTCTATGTTTCTATGTTTATTTATTGATGTGTGTAGATATTTATATAACGGTATATGGACTCACTGATCTCTGTATTTCATGCCTACTATGTTCTGTTGTGCTGAAGCAGAGCAAGAATGTCATTGTCCTCTCTGGGACACACGACAATAAACTCTCCCGACTTGCCGACTTGACTTGTGCCTCATTGCGAGGAGCATTCAAAATAAGGTGGATGAATTGAATGCGCAGTTAGTAGTTAAGGGATATGATATAGATGGAACTACGGAGACATGGCTCCAGGATGACCAAAGCTGGGAGCGAAACATGCGGGGGTATTCGATATTCAGGAAGGATAGACTGAAAGGAAGAGGAGGTGGGGTGGCATTGCTGGTTAAAGAGGAGTTTAACGCAATAGCAAGGGGAGACATTAGGTTGGATGCTGTAGAATCAGTGTGGGTAGCACTGCGAAATTGCCAAGGGCAGAAAACACTCGTTGGGGTTGTAGACAAGTTCAAGTTTACGTTTATTGTCACTGTGCCAATTGGTACAGCGAGATTTGCGTTGCCATACAGCCATACAAATAAAAAGAACACAACACACGATAGAATTTAACATAAATCAAAGTTTTCCACTGCGGGGGAAGGCAGTAAAAGTTCAGTCATCTGCCTCTATGTTCACCCGCGGTCGAACCAGCAAACAGCAGTAGGGAGGTTGGAGTTAGCATCAAGCAGGAATTAGGGATGCGTGTAACAAAAGTACAGTGGTTATCACGGGTGACTTTAATCCACATATAGATTGGGCCAACCACATTGGTAGCAGCACCTAGGAGGAGGATCTCCTGGAATGTATAAGGGATGGTTTTTTAAACCAATATGTAGAGGAACCGACTAGAGGGCAGGCCATCCTAGACTGGGTATTGTGTAATGAGGAAGGATTAGTTAGCGATCTTTGGGCAGTGGGCAGGTGCTATAGACCTGCACGGGAAGGTAGACGCTCCCGCCCCCACGAGTCTCGGGCAGATGGGAAGGCAGTCCATCTAGGAGAGGGAAAACTCTGATTTAAAACCTCCACTGCCTTGTGTCCATATCCAGTCATGGAAAAGGCTCCTGGAGTAAACCTCGAGAAAATCCGGAGTCGGAGCCCCTAAGGCAGTTCGTCGTTGTCTACAACCTCGCTCTGGCAGCTCCTGCGACGGCGCTGGTGCCAAACTGTAACGGCCCTGCTGTTCCTTTGGACATGCAGAGGGGGGACGTGCTGCACGGGCAACAGTCTGTCCTCCATATGACATCGCCCAGGCTTGCATCTGACCAGGGGGCATCACCCATGGTCAGTCATGACTGAGGGAGGCCTACTACTAGTTAGTGATCTTGTTGTGCAAGGTCCCTTGGGCAACAGCGAGCTTAATATGGTGGAATTCTGCATTAGGATGGAGAGCGACACGGTTAATTCAGAGACCAGGGTCCTGAACTTGAATAAAGGAGACTTTGAAGATATGAGACGGGAATTGGCTAGGATAGACTGTCAAATTATATTTAAATGGGTTGACAGTGGAGATGCAAGGGGGAAGATTTAAAGACCGCATGGATGAATTCCAGAAATTGTTCATCCCTGTCTGGCGAAAAAATAAAACTGTAAAGGCGGCTCAACCGTGGGAAGATAAGGATAGTGATCAATCCCAGGAAGAGGCATATGAATTAGCCAGAAGAAGTGGAAAACCAGAGGACTGGGAGAAATATATAACTCAACAGAGGAGGACAAAGGGGTTAATTTAAAGGGGGGGAAAAGAGCTTGAAAGAAATCTTGTGGGAAATATAAAAACTGACTGTAAAAGTTTCCATCGGTATGTAAAAAGGAAAAGATTAGTGAAGGCGAATGTAGGTCCCTTACAGTCAGAGACAGGTGAATTTATAATGGGACGCAAGGAAATAGCAGAACAGTTAAATGAGTTCTTTGGTTCTGTCTTCACTAAGGAAGACACAAACAATCTCCCAGAACTACTAGGGGACCAAGGATCTAGTGGGAGGGAGGAACTGAAGGGAATCCACATTAGTCAGAAAATAGTGTTAGGTGGGTGCCGCAAGGGTCGGTGCTGGGACCCCAGTTGTTTACAATATATATTGACAATTTAGACGAGGGAATTAAATGTAACATCTCTAAATTTGACACAAAGCTGGGTGGTAGTGTGAGCTGCGATGAGGATGCTATGAGGCTGAAGGGTGACTTGGATAGGTTGGGTGAGTGGGCAGATGCATGGCAGATGTAATATAATGTGGATGAATGTGAGATTATCCACTTTGGTGGCAAGAACAGAAGGCAGAGTATTATCTGAATGGTGTCAGATTAGGAGAAGGGGAGGGACAACGAGCCCTGGGTACATCAGTCACTGAAAGTAAGCATGCAGGTTCAGCAGGCAGTGAAGAAAGTTAATGGCAAGTTGGCCTTCACTGCGAGAGGATTTGAGTTTAGAAGCCAGGAGGTCCTACTGCAGTTGTACAGGCCCCCGGTGAGACCGCACCTGGAGTATTGTGTGCTATTTTGGTCTCCTAATTTGAGGAAGGACATTCTTGCTATTGAGGGAGTGCAGCGTAGGTTCACCAGGTTAATTTCCGGGATGGCGAGACTGACATACGATGAAAGAATGGATCGACTGGACTTGTATTCGCTGGAATTTAGAAGGATGAGAGGGGATCTGATAGAAACATTTCAAATTCTTAGAGTATTGGACAGGGTAGACGCAGGAAAAATGTTCTCGATGATGGGGGACTCCAGAAACATCGTCACAGTTTAAGTAAAAGGGGTAAACCATTTAGGACTGAGATGAGCAAAAAACCTTTTCACACAGAGAGTTGTGAATCTGTGGAATTCTCTGCCACTGAAGGCAGTGGAGGCCAATTCACTGGATGTTTTCAAGTGAGAGTTAGATTTAGCTCTTCGGGTTAAGGGAATCAAGGGGTATGGGGAAAAAGCCAGAACGGGGTACTGATTTTGGACGATCAGCCATTGAATGGCGATGCTGGCTCAAAGGGCTGAATGGCCTACTCCTGCACCTATTTTCTTTGTTTCTATGTTTCTATGACTTTTCGTTCTCACTTGTCACATTCATGCTGTGTTACATTAAGCTGACCAGAGTAAGTTTCCATCTCTGCTTTGATCTTTGGAGCTTTTGAACTGCTTGCTACTGTGCACTTCTAAAGCATGCCTCTCAATCTGCTCTTGATTCAGCCTGTTCAACATATTCTGTAAGCGAAAAAAGAGGTTGTGAGGATTCAAGACTTTAGCTTCAGGAGCATTGTTTTCTGCAGACCACAGCATAGTTTAGTTTAGGTTTAGAGATGCAGGCCCTTCGGCCTATCAAATCCGGGCCGACCTGCGATCCAGGCTTGGATAGAGTGGATGTGGAGAGGATGTTTCCACTAGTGGGAGAGTCTAGGACCGGAGGCCATAGCCTCAGAATTAAAGGGTTTTCCTTTAGGAAGGAGATGAGGAGAAATTTCTTTAGTCAGAGGTTGGTTAATCTGTGGATTTTTTTTTTTGCCACAGAAGGCTGTAGAGGCCGTTATTGGAAATTTTTGAAGGCAGAGAAAAATAGATTCTTGATTAGTACGGGTGCCAGAGGTTATGGGGAGGAGGCAGGAGAAATGTGTTAGGAGGGAGAGATAAATCAACCATGATTGAATAGCGGAGTAGACTTGATGGGCCGAATGGCCTAATTCTGCTCCTATCACATGATCTTATGATCCCCGCACATTAACACAATCCTACTCTAAGGACAATTTTTACATATCTACCAAGCCAATTAACCTACAAACCTGTATGTCTTTGGAGAGTGGGAGGAAACTGAAGTTCTCGGAGAAAACCCACGCAAACATGGGGAGAACGTGGGGACAAGCTCCGTACAGACAGCACCCATAGTTGGGACCAAACCCAGGTCTCTGGTGCTGAAGGCAGCAACTCTACCGCTGTGCCTCCGTGCCACCCCTCACTGCTTACTTTAGGCTAGTGAGGTGCTGAGAAGTCTACAGCTCACACCAGACCACAGTCACAACCTACAGCTCCCCATGAACAGTCTTCAAATCACCATACAATCATCACAACACATCACCGCTTGGGTTTGGCTGAACTTTTAGCAGAGAAACAAAACACCTCACGAAGGGTCTCGACCCGAAACGTCACCTACTGCTTTTTCTCCAGAGATGCCGCCTGACCCGCTGAGTTACTCTAGCGTTTTCTGTCTTTCTTCGGTTTAAACCAGCTTCTGCAGTTCCATCCTAAACAAAATACCTTCCCTAGAAGTCGACATTAATTTTGTTGAAACATGCAAACGATACGTGCTGATGGGATTCAGAGAAAGGCCTGGAAATTGCACTGGTTTGCCAGTGTCTTAGACCGGACCGTAAACTCACCAACTGTTTCCTCTGATCTCTCGTCCTCTGTACAGACTTGATTATCTCTGACAGCACACGATGAGTCTGCACCTTGGTAGTTTTTACTATGTCTTTGCATCAAACTCTCATTTTAGTCTGGTTTCGTTCAGAGACATAGTCTGGAAACAGGTAGTATCTCTGGCGAGAAGGGATGGGTGGCGTTTCGGGTCCATCGAGACCACGCTGACCAGCGATCACCCTGACATTAGTTCTATCCTAGGGGCAATTAACAGAAGCCAATTAGCCTACAAACCTGCACGACTTTGGAACGTGGGGGGGGGAACCGGAGCACCCGGAGAAAACCCTTTGCACAGGAAGAAACTCGGTGCAGACAGCACCCGTAGTCAGGATCGAACCCTCGGTCTCTTGCGCTGCAAGGCAGCAACTCTACCACGTGCAGCCTCACCTGAGAATCAAGGTACCTGCACGTCACCAAAGGCTCATTTGTCTCCAGCCCTTCCACAAAACAATATTCACCATGGAACAGCACAGTACAACGGTACAGCAGGAACAGGCCCTTCAGCCAATATTGTGTAGGAAGGAACTGCAGATGCTGGTTTAAACCGAAGATAGTCTGAAGGAGGGTCTCGGCCTGAAATGTCACCCATCCCTTCTCTCCAGAGACACTGCCTGTCCCGCTGAGTTACTCCAGCATTTTCTGTCTATCTTCAGCCAACGTTGTCTGTGCCTGGGGTGGAAGATTGCAACCTTCACGTGGTCCGCCCTGTTTCGACGAATGCAATCAACCCGGCGTGCACAATCAAATAAGATCAAATAGATCTTTAGGCTGTGCACGCCACACGCAAGAAGAGGAAGATTGTGTGTGCCAAACATGATGCTAATTTGAAATCTCGATTGCCTGCATCTGTTCCATATTCCTCCATACCCTGCTTATGCAAGTGCCCATCCAAAAGCCTCGCAAACCAGACTATAGTCTCTGCTTCCACCAACAGCCATGGGAACACATTCCAGGCACGCACCACTCTGCGTGTAGAAAAATCTCTGTCTCACACATCTTGAAACTTTCACCTCCAACCTTAAAGTTACGCCCTCTAATTGTTGATATTTCCACCCGGGGGAAAAAAGGTTCTGACTGTCTCTACGCTATCTATGCCTCTCATAATTTTATAAACATTTGTCAAGTCTCCTCTCACCCTGCAGTGCTCCGGAGAAAACGATTCCAGTTTGTCCAACCTTTGCCCTCGAATCCAGGCAACATTCTGGTCAAAATTGACACAAAAAGCTGGCGTAGCTCAGCGGGACAGGCGGCATCGCTGGAGAGAAAGAATGGGTGACGTTTCGGGGTCGAGACCCTTCTTCAGGCTGCCTTTGCACATTCTCCCTGTGACCGCATGGGTTTTCTCCCAGTTTGTAGATTAATTGGCTTTGATAAATTGTCCCTAGTGTGTAGGATGCAAATCTTCACAACGTAGTGTTAGCGTACGGGTGATCGGCGGTCGGCGCAGACTCGGTAGGCCAAGGAGTCTGTTTCACGCGCCATATCTCTAAACTAAACTACACTAAATATGCCCAAAGTCAGGCCAGTTGATTCACTCATTTCTTAAAAGTTATACATTCATTATGTACATAGTAACATGTTGTGTGATTCTGTGCAGTTTCTTCATGAATCAAAGGAAAAAAAAAAGTAATGCCGTTAATTTTCGGGGAATGCTACGCAAAAGTATATTTAATTAGCAAAACCTTTATCGGGAAAAACAAATGAAATAATCATCAAACTTCAGGCGGAAAAGTCGGAATATGCAGTCGTGCATCATCGGCTGTCCCCTGGGGTCTTATTGTTTACTCACCACCTGCCCGTGAAACCAATAAACGCAGCAGCATGCAGTCAATCCGCTCGGAGAGACGAGACGCTTTTATCAGTGCCAGCCAGCGTCACAGGACGCCACACATTCTACACACACAAGGAACTGCAGATGCTGGAATCTAGCGTGGAGAATGAACAAGTGTCTCCATCCAAAACGTCAGGGGTCTGAAGAAGGGTTCAGACCAGAGTTACTCCAGCACTTTGCGTCTATCTTCGGTGGAAACAGCCCCTTCGGCTCACCCAGTCCGCTCTGACCAGCGATTACCCTGTACACTAGCACCACCCTACACACTAGGGACAATTTGTACAATTTACCGAGGCCAATTAACCTACCAACCTGACCTCCAGGCCCATTGAGTGACCAGAACGTTATGTTCACTGCCAAGTATTCTTCCAGCGTTTTGAATCTTGGAATTTACACGAGATTTTACTTGGAGATACAGGGTCCAGCTTGGACAAACTGGAATCGATTTCTCTGGAGCATTGCAGGGTGAGAGGAGACTTGGCAAATAGATAGCGTAGAGACAGATACAGAAACTGGCCCTTTGGCCTACCGAGTCTGCACCAACCAGCGATCCCCATACAACTAACACTACCCTACACACTAGGGACAATTTACAATTTACAGAAGCCAATTAACCGACAAATGCCTTTGAGTGAGGGAAGAAACCGGAGCCCCCGGAGAAAGCCCACACGGTCACAAACTCCATGCAAACAGCATCCGTAGTCGGATCGAAACCAGGCCTCTTGTGCCGTACAGCAGCGACTTCACCGCTGTGGTATCGTGCCACCCAAGTGTGAATGACAGAAGTGCCATTTGCCAGCACCGGCCTTTAAGATCAATCGCACTGTCTTGTCTCCCGCTGAAAACTAATCCCACACAAGTTACCATTGAATCTGCTACCGTTACCCTATCAGAATCGCATCCAGACCACAACTTATTATGTAAATAAAGAATCAGAAGATTGATAAAAAGCAGGAATAACTCGGTGTCTGAACAAGGGTCTCTAAGAATAAGGGGTAAGCCATTTAGAACGGAGACGAGGAAACACTTTTTCGCACAGAGAGTTGTGAGTGTGGAATTGTCTGCCTCAGAGGGCGGTGGAGGCCAGTTTTCTGGATACTTTCAAGAGAAAGCTAGATTGGGGTGTTAAAGATAGTGGAGTCAGGGGATATGGGGAGAAGGCAGGAACGGGGTACTGATTGGGGATGATCAGCCATAGATCAGCGGTAGAGCTACTGCCTCACAGCGCCAGAGACCCGGGTTTGAGCCTGATCCCGGGCGCTGTCCGTGTGGGGTTGGTACGTTCTTCCTATGACCGCACGCGTTTCCCCGGGTGCTCCGGGGTTTCCTTCCACATTCCAAAGACGTGGATGCTCTGGATGCTTTTAAGAGGGAGCTAGATAGGGCTCTTAAAAATAGCGGAGTCAGGGGATATGGGGAGAAGGCAGGAACGGAGTACTGATTGGGGATGATCAGCCATGATCACATTGAATGGCGGTGCTGGCTCGAAGGGCCGAATGGCCTACTCCTGCACCTATTGTCTATTGTCTATTGTCTATTGTCTATTGAAATGTCACCCATGTCCCGCTGAGATATTCCAACTTTTTGTGTCTATCTTCGGTTTAAACCAGCATCTGCAGTGCCTTCCCCCACAATAAAGAATCAGATCTCGCCCCTTGATTCTTCAGTTTATAATCACTAATCAATCCTTCTGGCCATGGAATGAATTTTCCTTGTCTACTTTTATCAAAGATGCTCATAATTGGATCCCTCTGCTGCATCAGCCGGTGACTTTCGCTGCTCTTCTCATTGTCAACTTAACGTCAAGCCTTGTATTATTTTCAGGCTTTGAAACTTTTTGCAGGAATTAAATCCAAACTAAGAAAGCACAAAGAAGGGTCTGAAGAAGGGTCTCGACCCGAAACGTCGCCTATCTCCTTCGCTCCTTAGATGCTGCTGCACCCGCTGAGTTTCTCCAGCTTTCTGTGTACCCTAAGAAAGCACAAAGGTGGTTAACTCCGTGAATCAATTTTCCATGTAGAGTTGGAGAGGCTAACACCTTGCAACGATTCAATCCGACGGAAGGTTTCTTGTTCTGAACAGGATAAGGTAAAATGACCCAGACGCCCTTCCCCGATCTGTATTCATCCCGTGTTTAGAGGAAGTTCAAACCGCTGCACCTTTAATGATACACTTCATGATTTAGAAAAATTGCTTTCTGTCACACTTTGATCTTCTGATCCATCTTGCTGGCCCTCCTGCAGAGAGAAGGGAGAACAAACGGCATCAGCCTTTCCTTTGTCCTCCCTGTCCTGACCTTCGCTTCTGTTACTGGGGCCGTCCTAATTGTGGAGGGCTCAAGGAGATCCTTCTTTCCTTGTGAAATTAGTGGCACCTTCCTCCTGACGATTTACAAAAATGTTGCGTATTTAGCTCAGCTTAGTTTAGCTTGGCTTGGCTTAACCTACCGATACCGTATGGAAACAGGGCCTTCAACCAGCCATCCCTGTATACTAGCGATACCCTACCCTACACTAAAAACTATTTACAAATTTTAACCAAAGCCAATTAACCTACAAACCTGTACGCCTCCGGAGTGTGGGAGGAAACTGGAGCACCCAGGGAAAACCTACGCAGTCACGGGGAGAGCATACAAACTCCATACAGACAGCACCTGTAGTCAGGATTGAACCCAGGTCTCTGGCGTTATAAGACAGTAACTCTACTGTTACACCCCTAGATTCTGGTTTAGGTTTAGGTTTAATATTGTCACATATACCATTTATCCTTGTATACACTACAACCCCTTATATAAATATATGCACAGTTCTGTGATCTGTGATCTCCTAACTCCTGATTATATTTCAATGTATGAGTTAGTGTAGATGATATGTGTATACACCTTTAATTGATAGTAACGATGTCCATGCTAACCACTCCCCCACCAGTCAGTATAATTGTAACTCACACGCACCTAGCTCTCTCTCTAGTGATCGTGACAGACCACGTACAGCCAGGGCTATATATAATGTATGCTTAATAAAGTAGTGAAGACTTTAAGGTGTCTGTGTACCTTCTCTACATGGTGTCAGAAGTAGGATTCGAACCCACACCTCCTTTCCATCGCTCAGAGCCAGTTTTTCTGGCCTGACATGCCTCGCTACTTCCGGGATAGAGTCTCCGCGTGCCCTACCTGTAACAGCCTCGCTCCACAGCAACAGCGGCAGCCGCTCCTGCAGCAGCCAGCTGCTGACCTGCCATGGTCTGCGCTAGCAACCGACATCTTCGAGTGGCACGGAAAGCACTTCCTGGTGCTTGTCGACTCTTACTCCAGCTGGTTTGAAGTTGACCAGCTCCACTCCCTCTCTTCCTCCGCGGTCATCGAGAAATTGCGCCGCCACTTTGCCACCTTCGGGTCTCCGGCCAGCCTGCAGTCGGACAACGGCAGCCAGTTCACCAGTGCCGAGTTCCACGCTTTTGCCAAACGATGGAACTTTCGCCATTACACCAGCAGCCCGGAATACCCGCAGAGCAACGGACTGGCCGAGCGCGCGGTCCGCAGTGCTAAAGGATTGCTGGAACGTTGTCACCTATCCCGCTCTGACATCTACCTGGCCCTGCTGAACCTCCGCAACATCTCCTGCGACCATGCCCTGGGCTCCCCGGCTCAGCGACTCATGTCCCGAGTCACGAGGCCCACGGTCCCGGTGTCTCAACAGTCCCTGTCCCCCTCCGTCTTTAAACCTGCCTTGGTCCGGAAATGCATTGCCAAAAAACACAGTATCCAGAAGCGTTCCCACGACAGGTCCTGCCGTGTCCTCCGCCCTCTTCTCCCCGGTCAGGTCGTCCGTATGAGGTCCTCTTCTGGCCATTCCAAGCTGGCCGTGGTCGTCGGTTCTGCCGGTTCCCCTCGTTCGTACCTTGTCAACCACGACGGGTGTACCGCCGGTCCCGCCAGCATCTCCGGCTCGTGAACGAGCCTCTCCCTCCCCCGGCGGCTCAGTATGCCCCCCCGCTGCCCCTGTCGCGGCCCTGTGCTTTGCCCGTTCCTCTGGGGCCAACCTCCCCTCGTCCTCCTCCTGAACGCCTCCCGGCTGCAGTCCCGCTTTCTCCGGCTTCCTCGCCCTTCTCTTCACCGTCCCCCCCGATGCCTTCGTCGCCAAGGGGTCCTCCTGTCCGTAGCCCCCACCATGCCCCGGCATCCCCGCTTGTTCCCGTCGGGGAAGGAGGTGATGGTGAGGTGCGGACCCGGTCTGGTCGCCTGGTCAGGCCGCCGGTCCGTTATGGCGATTACGTGTGATCCTGTATTCCCGTGCTTTACTGTTTGCATTCACCCTAGCGCATGAGACGTGGTCGCCCTGTCACTCACTGTTTGTTTTGGTAGAGGAAGGATGTAGATGATATGTGTATACACCTTTAATTGATAGTAACGATGTCCATGCTAACCACTCCCCCACCAGTTAGTATAATTGTAACTCACACGCCCCTAGCTCTCTCTCTAGTGATCGTTACAGACCACGTACAGCCAGGGCTATATATAATGTATGCTTAATAAAGTAGTGAAGACTTTAAGGTGTCTGTGTACCTTCTCTACAGTTAGGAAATACTATTTCGTTTAGAGATGCCCCTTGGCCCACTGATTCTACGCTGACCAGCGATCACCCATATACTAGCTCAATCCTACATATGGGACGATTGACAGAAGCCAATTAAGAGCACCCGGAGAAAAGCCACACGGTCACAGGGAGAATGTACAAACTCCATACAGACAGCAGCCGTGGTCGGGATCGAACCCCGGTCTCTAGCGCTGTAATGCACCAACTCTACCGCCGCACCGTGCCGCCCCAAATTTAAATTACAGGCGACAAATTGGTTTTGCTGCAATTTCAATCAGAATCTCTGGAGAATAGTTTTAAAGTTACTTTAGAAACCGACAAGGCGTAAAAATATTATTTTAGATTTAAACAATATGGGAGAGATTAACTGTAATTTTGAAAAACTGAAAAACTAGCAGCTTCATGAGAACTCTTTTACTGGCGCCATCCTTGCAGTTCCAGATTTTGTAACCTTAATGAACATTTTTAAGAATTGCCATAGAAGGATTTCAAATCATATTCTCTGCATTACAAGTCTAGCTCCCCTTACATACTCCACCGCCAGTTATGTAATTATATCTACAGGTGCTTTGGGCAGCATGGTGGAGTTGCTGCCTTCCAGCGCCAGAGACCCGGGTTCAATCGTGACTGCAGGTGCTGTCGGTAGGGAGTTTGTACGTTCTCCCTGTGACCCCCGTGTGGGTTTTCTCCGGCTGCTCCGGTTTCCTCCCGCACTCCAAAGACATACAGGATTACATGTTAATTTGGCTTTGGTAAATATTGTAAATTGTCCCTATAGTGTAGGATTGTATTCGCGTATGGGGATCGCTGTCGCGGACTCAATGGGCCAAATGGCCCACTTCAGTGCTGTATCTCTAAACTAAACGAAATGTGGTCAATAGTAAATTACTTGTCACGTATGCAACTGCACAGTGAAATTCTTTTTGCATATACTACACAGCGTGCAAACAGGCCCTTCGGCCCACCGAGTCCGCTCCGACCAGTGATTCCCGCATGTTAACGCTTTCCCACACACTGGGGACAATTTACAATTATACCAAGCCAATTAACCTATAAACCTGTACGTCTTTGGAGTGCGGGAGGAAACCGAAGATCTCGGAGAAAACCCACGCAGGTCACGGTGAGAACGTACAAACTACGCACAGGCAAGCGCCCGTAGTTGGGATCGAACCCGGGTCTCTGGCGCTGTAAGGCAGCAACGTTACCGCTGCGCCACCGTACCGACCTTTTGACGCCATTATTCATACTTCTACAATGAGCGTTTTCACAACACGCAAGGATATAAAGCAAGAAAAGCAAAAACGAACATTCTTGTCTGTTGTTCCACTGATAGCTCTCTGACAGAGCTGTTAACATGAATTCCACTCGTCTTTTCATCCACCTTAGTCCTTGACAAGGACATATCCTGCATCCAATGCAAAATCTGTGACTTCAACCATTGCAAAAGATAACTATTTTTACACTAAGGTAATAGCTCTGATGCGGTTGACAGATTTTCTTTCCTCTTACGTGTGACTTCCTCCCTATGTGAACAGTAAGGTTGTTTCATGCTGGGCTGTTCACTGTTGCCACCTGAGGTCAGCCCTGTATCGCTCCTACCCCCTCCCCCAACCTTCCCAGTGCACCTTCCCAAAGATGGAAGTTTGCAAAACAAAATGAAAAATTGTCCACCTTCGCTACTTTATTTAACTAATCCAATCTTACAAAACTGGAAAACGACCAACAGACCCGGATCAAAACCAATCCACATTCTCCATGGATGCTGCCTGACCCGCTGCGTTACTCCAGCATTTTGTGTCTTTCCTTGGTAAACCAGCATCTGCAGTTCTTTTATCGACGAAAGGATACTTTAGTTTAGTTTAGTTTTGTTTGGAGATACAGAATGGGAACACAGAGTCGGTGCTGACCGGCGCTCAGACCGTACACTAACACGATCCTGCGCACAATGGGCAATTTACTATTTTTTTTAACCAAAGCCGATTAACCTACAAACCTGCACTTCTTTGGAGTGTGGGAGGCAAGACATTCTTGCCATAGAGGGGGTACAGAGAAGGTTCACCAGACCGATTCCTGGGATGGCAGGACTTCCATATGAAGAAAGACTTGTACGCACTGGAATTTAGGAGATTGAGGGGGGATCTTATAGAGACGTACAAAATTCTTAAGGGGGTTGGACAGGCTAGATGCAGGAAGATTGTTCCCGATGTTGGGGAAGTCCAGAACAAGGGGTCACAGTTTAAGGATAAGGTGGAAGTCATTTAGGACCGAGATGAGAAGATCATTTTTCACACAGAGAGTGGTGAGTCTGTGGAATTCTCTGCCACAGAAGGTAGTTGAGGCCAGTTCATTGGCTATATTTAAGAGGGAGTTAGATGCGGCCCTTGTGGCTAAAGGGATCAGGGGGTATGGAGAGAAGGCAGGTACAGGATACTGAGTTGGATGATCAGCCATGATCATATTGAATGGCGGTGCAGGCTCGAAGGGCCGAATGGCCTACTCCTGCATCTATTTTCTATGATTCTATGATTCTATGAAACCGGAGCACCCGGAGAAAACCCACGCAGGTCACGGGGAGAAGGCACAAACTCCGTACAGACAGCACCCGTAGTCAGGATCGAACCCGGCTCTCTGGCGCTGTGAGGAAGCAGCTCTACCGCTGCGCCACCGTTCTTCTATCGTAATGTGTTGGGTAAAATTGTGGATTTCCAGGCATATACACTTAATGACATTGATGGGGCATTTGGATAAGCAGGTGACTATGCAGAGAATGTAGGGATAGGGATCATTTGCAGGCAGATGAGATTAGTTTAACTTGGCATCATGTTCAACATTGACATTGCGGGCCAAAGGGCCTGTTCCTGTGCCATTTTATTCCATGTCCTAAGTTAATCTCAATAGTGAGCATTCCCAAAAGGGTGATTTACCCTCTAATCAGCCAGGTAGAAAGATCACTTAATGACCATCAGCCCCTGCTAAGGGGTGGGAGATTGCAACCTTCACGTGGTCCGCCCTGTTTCGACTAATGCAATCAACTCGACGTGCACACACAGAAGATCAAATAGAACAAGTTGTCCAACAACTTTAGGCTGTGCACGCCACACGAAAGACGAGGAAGCCTCTTCTAAGGGTTTTCATCTTGTTGTCACAATTGTAATACACAATTTGACCCCAGGTTTAGAATTTAGATTTTAGAGGTACAGCATGGAAACAGGCCCTTCGGCCCACCGAGTCCGAGCCGACCAGCGATCACCCCATACACTAACACTACCCTACATAATGGGTTAAGTTACAATTTTAACCAAAGCCATTTAACCTACAAACCTGTACATCTTTGGAGTGTGGGAGGAAACCGGAGTGCCCGGAGAAAACCCACGCAGTCCCATGGAGAATGTAGTAACTCTGTGCTGACAGCAACCGTAGTCAGGATCGAACCTGGCTCTAAGGCAGCGACTCTACTGCTGTGCTACCCACCCAGAGAGCCTGTGCAATTCTCTGCCTCAGAGCGCAGTGGAGGCCGGTTCTCTGGATACTTTCAAGAGAGAGCTAGATAGGGCTCAAAGATAGCGGAGTCAGGGGATATGGGGAGAAGGCAGGGACGAAGGCAGGGGTACAGATTGGGGATGATCAGCCATGGTCACACTGAATGGCAGTGCTGGCTCGAGGGGCTGAATGGCCTACTCCTGCACCAGCTCCGGAGTGCTGTGACCGCCGACTCCAACATCCGAGGAGCTGGGGCTGCGTGCGTCCAGCCGCGGGCGGCGCTGGGTTTAAAACACTGCGGAGCCTGGGATCCGAGATCGCCAGAGTCGGAGCTCCGACCAGCGCGGCCTGAGGACTTCGGGAGAAAGCGGCCGCTCCAGACATTCCAAGCCGCTGAGGAGTGTTCACCCGACGCCGGAGTTCCATCTTCCCGGCAAGAGGGCCTGAAAACATTGGGCTGGCTGCTGAGGCCACAAATAGGCCCCGACCTCGGGTGATCACAGAGGAAGAGGACTGAACTTTCTGATGCCTTTCCCCACAGTGGAAACATTTGATTCTGTTGTGGGGGGGAACATTCATGTTGAATTCTATAATGTTTTGTGTCATTTTTGTTTTTTTTTAAATTTTTCTATGGATGTACAGAAACCTAATTATTTATTTTATGTAAAGCACTTTGGTTTCAACGAGAGTTGATTTAAACGTGCTATATAAATAAAATGTACTTACTTACTTATTGTCGATTGTCTATTGTCGATTGTCTATTGTCTATGAGAGCAGAACTGGACCAGAAGTAAGATGATGGGGCTCTATTTAGATACAGTACATTGTTCTGATCTGGAACACGATCTCTGACAGGGCAGTGGCAGCTTAGTTAATAATAGTGGAAATGGTTAGATCTAGGAGATGGGCAGGGTAAGTGGACCACTAGGAAATCTCTTTCAAGGCACAAAATGGATCAATAACTTTGTGCACAATGGCGCAGCGATAGATTGGCTGCCTTACAGCTCCAGAGACTTGTGTTAGATCCTGACTATGGGTGTTAGTCTGTACAGTTTCCTCCCATACTCCAAAGACGTACAGGTTTGTAGGTTAATTGGCTTTGATTGTCTAGTGTGTAGGACAGTAGTAGTGCAGACGATGACCGCTGGTCAGTGCGGACTCGGTGGGCCGAAGGGCCGGTTTCCGCACTCTGTCCCTAAAGTCTAAACTGTACCATTCTATGTTAAAAGGGGCAGTTTAACCGCACTCTTCCAGTCAAACGTCTGTGGAGAGCATAACATTCCTACTTAAAGGCAAAGGCATAAAAGAGTGAGACCTTACAAAAGAGGAAATCAGGGAGATGAATAGAAGTGTCATTAATTGGTTTTATTCAGGAAGGCAATCGAAACCTTGAAAGCTCAAAAAAGAAATCATGCTTTAAAATATAACTCAATCCCGACAAAAGAGAATGTCTTTGAACTGAATCGAAATCTATCATTTCTGAAACCCCGAATAATTATCAATTTTCTGGTGACTGTGTTTTCCTGCAGCTTGTTAGAATGTTGGAGTCGGGCATAATTTGTCAAATGTAAGAAGGAACTGCAGATGCTGGTTTAAACCGAAGATGGACACAAAAAGCTGGAGTAACTCAGCGGGGCAGGCAGCCTCTCTGGAGAGAAGGAATGGGTGACGTTTCGGGTCGAGGCCCTTCTTCAGGTTCTTTGTCAAGTTCCATGCGATGGTATGAGATAGATGGCACATATTTTCATGTTAACTTGTGACACAGGTGTTACAGTCATAGCTCCAATTCTCGAGTGCAAATTCAATCGTGAATGAGAGCTTAGCATTGCAAAATCACAACCCTATCCCTGATCTGAAGACTTCTCAGACTTATTTTTTCACTTTCAATTGAGTTTAATCTATTGCCTCGTGTACCGGGGTACAGTGAAAGGCTTATGTTGCGTGCTATCCAGTCAGGTTATACGTGATTACAATCGAGCCGTTCACAGTGTACAGATGCACGATAAAGGGAATAATGTGAATGACATTTACTGCAAGATAAAGTCTAGTAAAGTCCGATCAAAGATAGTCCAATTAGGTCTCCAATGAGGTAGATAGTGACTCAGGACTGTTCTCTAGTTGTGGTAGGACAGTTCAGTTACCTGATAACAGCTGGGAAGAAACAGTTCCTGAATTTGGAGGTGTGCGGTTTTACACTTGCGTACCTTTTGCCAGATGGGAAAAGAGGGAATGGTTGGGATGTACCTCGTCCTTGATTATGGAGGTGGCCTTGCCGAAGCAGCGTGAGGTGTAAATGGAGTCAATGGAAGGGAGGTTGGTTTGTGTGATGGTTGGAGGTGCATCCACAATTCTCTGCAATGTCTTGCAGTCTTGGATGGAGTTGTTCCCAAACCAAGCCGTGACGCATGCTGATAAAATGCTATCTATGGTGCATCTGCAGACGTTGGCGAGAGTAGTTGGGGACTTGCCGAACCTCTAAGCCTTCTAAAACCCCTGTCCCACGGTACGAGTTCATTCCAAGAGTTCTCCCGAGTTTGCCCTGATTCGAACTCGGAGATTTACGGTAATGGCCGCTCATCATGTTGAAAATCTTCACGGGCCTTCCCGTGCTTACCTGCCGTTAGCGAGTCTTCCCAAGTAACCTGCCGTTAGCGCCAAGAGACGTCCCCGAGCTCCGACGTATCCGCTACGTTCATTCTCCGTGCTTACCATGAGTTTGATTTTTTTAAACTCGGGAGAGCTCTTGGAATGAACTCGTACCGTGGGACAGGGCTTTAAGGAAGTAGAGTCGTTGATCAGCTATATTGCTATGTGTTATATTGTTGAATATATCCTTTATATGCCCCTTGAATTAGCATGAGAGTTGGTATTGTATCAGGTCGATGAACTGTGGCTGCTTAATCAAATATTTGATGTACGATAGCCAATAATTATCCATTAAGCAAAGATGTTATTGGACTAGTGAAGAAGCCCACAAAATCACAAGTGATATGGGTCTTGATTTTTATGTAGAATGCATTTCAATATATTAAATGGTTATATGGCAATGTTCATGAAACATAATTTCCCAGTCATTAATCACACCAATGTGCTTGAACTAAGGATTAAGCTGAACAAGATGAGTAACTTGTGATAGAAACAAAATGCTGGAGTAACTCAATGGGACAGGCAGCATCTCTGGAGGGAGGGAATTGTTGGCATTTCGGGTCAAGACTCTACCATTGACCCATACCAATACTCCAGCCCCCCCCCCGTGGGTCTCCACCAGCGACTCCGCAGACCCTCGCCTCTCCACTGCCCACCAGTGGGCCGGAGCTGTCACCTCGCCTGAGTTCCTGGCTCAGCACCAGGCCCATAGTCACCACGATGCAGACTCCAACCAACAGCGGAGAGGCAAGGGTCGGCGGAGTCGCTGGTGGAGGCCCGCGGGCGGCTGGAGTAAAGGTTTAGTTTAGAGATACCGCGCGGAAACAGGCCCTTCGGCCCACCGAGACCACGCCGACCAGCGATCACCCTCACATTAACACTATCCTACACACGCACACGCAGAGACAATTTACACTTATACACCAAGCCAATTAACCTACAAACCTGTACGCCTTTCGAGTGTGGGAGGAAACCGAAGATCTCGGAGAAAACCCACGCGGTCACAGGGAGAATGTACAAACTCTGTACAGACAGCACCCGTAGTCGGGATCGAACCCAGGTCTCTGGTGCTGCAAGCACTGCAAGGCCGCAACCCTACCGCTACGCCACCGTGCCGCCCCATAAAGACATGGGCCAATGGTAGGGTCTCGACCCGAAACGTCAGCCATTCCTTCTCTCCAGAGATGCTGCCTGACCCGCTGAGTTACTCCAGCATTTTGTGTCTATCTTCAGTTTAAACCAGCATCTGCAGTTCCTTCCTACACATGAATATCTTGTGCCTGAGTTGGAATGCACACACCTCGGCCTTATCTTGAATTTACTGATGTGTAGAAGGTATATAAAGGTAAAATAGATAAATGCATCTATTTCACATCCTTTTTCTCTGCTTCAAATTCATTGTTACAATTTTTATCCCTTTAGAGGACCATTATTTGCCAGAGTCAAGGCATATTAGGCAGAAATTGTGTCCAATAACTTTTCCACCTTGTGTGAGAAGGAACTGCAGATGCTGGTTTAGGGGCAGGGGGTCCTGAACCAAAACATTACCGATCCATGTTCTCTCGAGATTCAGCCTAACCCGCTGTGTTACACCAGCAACTTGTCTCCTTGTTTCTACATAGAAAAGCTAATGGCCTTGGCCTTTGCTTTCTCCATCTTTACTGATCACACTTAAGCTGAACCTGAAGTTGGGGAACTCCAGTCATATCCAATGTATCTCCAAAGTTTGAAAATTGTCCTAAAAAATAATAGATTACGTGAGCGATTAGGCCGTTTGGAATAGATAGGGTGAATGCACAGAGTTTTGTAACCCAGTGGAGGGGAGTCAGGAACCAGGTTGAAGATATGAGGAGCAAGATTTCATAGGAATCTGAGGGGCAAGTTCACATTCGTTGCATGTTATCCCATTTTCACATCCACTTCCCACACTCTAGGGGGAGTGTATGGAGGACAATTAACCTACAAGCCCGCGTGTCTATGGGATGTGGGAGGAAACCGGAGCACCCGGAGGAAACTCAGAAGGTGGTGGGTATATGGAACGAGGGTATATGATACTCAAGAATAATTAAAGAACTTGGACAGGTACATGAATCGGAAAGGTTTCGAGGTATACTAGACTAAGTGGGACCCGTTGGGTCCCATTCTCATACGGGAGGGCTAGTCCCCCAACCAAATATTCCACGTCTCCACCAATTCCAATATTCCACCACTCACGCATAGCCCCCAAATGCGCAGGCGCGGCTGAGAGGTTCCCGTTGTGACGTCCCTGATCCCCCCTCCTCCCCTCAACCCCCCCCACTCTCCCCCCACACACTCACTCCATCCAGCCCTCAAACCCCCCCCCCCCCATCGACTCTTAGCAGCTCTCCGGCGGCACGGCCATTCCCTCCCATGGCGTTCCCATTGTGACGTAGAACACGCAGGTATTACTGTGCAGGTGCAGCTGACGGGCACGGCAAAAGGATTTATTAAAGCTTAAAATTTGAATATCTCTTAAAATATAACAACAATTTGAAATGTTAAAGAGGAGATTCTTTCTTGGTGCGTCTCTTGTTGCGTTCTGCAGCCAAGGAGGGGGTCGGCTTCAGGCGGGGGTTGTCAGGGGCCGGTGGGGGAAACGTCCAGCAGCCTGGGGAGGGGCACGGCTTCAGATGGGGCTGTCAGGGGCCGGTGAGGGAGGGGGGAGTGTCCTGCAGCTGTGGGAGGAGGACAGTTTCAGGCGGTTGCCAGCGGGGGGGGCTTTCTGGAGGGCTGGTAGGGGTGTTGTGGGCCGAAGGGACTGGTATCCAGAGGGGCTAGTATGGACATTGTGGGCCGAATGGATTCTTTGGCTAGTCCTGCAGCTGGGGATGGGGAGACTTCAGGTGGGGGACGGCGGGAGTGTTCTGTAGTCGGGGGAGAGGGACGGCTTCAGGCAGGGACCGGCGGGGGGGAGGGGGAAGCACTGCCTTGGCCTACCGCTGCAGTGGCCTGCCGCTGAAGTGGCCTGCCGCTGGGGGACAGGGTGTGCAAAGGGTGGGGGATGGTGGTGTGTGGGTGGGAGTGGTGAGCCTAGTGGACTCACAGTTCACTCATTCACGGCTTGTGGACTCACAGATCACTCACTCACGGCTTGTGGACTGTCAGTTCACTCACCCACATCTTGTGGACTCACATCTCACTCCGCCACGGCTTGTGGACTCACAGTTCATTCAGCCACGGCTTGTGGACTCACAGTTCACTCACTCACGGCTTGTGGACTCACAGTTCACTCACTCACGGCTTGTGGACTCACAGTTCACTCACTCATGGTTTGTGGACTCACAGTTCCGTCACTCACGGCTCGTGGACTCACAGTTCACTCACTCATGGCTTGTGGACTCACAGTTCACTCACTCACGGCATGTGGACTCACAGTTCACTCACTCACGGCTTGTGGACTCACAGTTCACTCACTCACGGCTAGTGGACTCACAGTTCACTCACTCACGGCTTGTGGACTGTCAATTCACTCACCCATGGCTTGTGGACTCACAGTTCAGTCACTCAAGGATTGTGGACTCACAGTTCACTCAGCCACGGCTTACGGACTCACAGTTCTGTCACTCACGGCTTGTGGACTCACAGTTCTGTCACTCACAGCTTGTGGACTCACAGTTCACTCACTCACGGCTTGTGGACTCACAGTTCCATCACTCACGGCTTGTGTACGCACCGTTCACTCACTCACGGCTTGTGGACTCACAGTTCCCTTACTCACGGCTTGTGTATGCACCGTTCACTCACTCACGGCTTGTGGACTCACAGTTCACTCACTCACGGCTTGTGGACTCACAGTTCCATCACTCACGGCTTGTGTACGCACCGTTCACTCACTCACGGCTTGTGGACTCACAGTTCACTCACTCACGGCTTGTGGACTCACAGTTCCCTCACTCACGGCTTGTGGACTCACAGTTCTCTCACTCATAGCTTGTGGACTCACAGTTCCCTCATTCACGGCTTGTGGACTCACATTTCACTCACTTATGGCTTGTGGGCTCACAGTTCACTCACTCACACTGGACTCACAGTTCACTCACTCACGGCTTGTGGACTTACAGTTCACTCACTCACGGATTGTGTACTCACAGTTCACTCACTCACGGCTTATGGACTCACAGTTCACTCACTCACGGCTTGTGGACTGTTAATTCATTCACCCACGGCTTGTGAACTCACTGTTCAGTCACTCAAGGCTTGTGGACTCACAGTTCACTGAGCCATGGCTTATGGACTCACAGTTCAGTCATTCATGGCTTGTGGCCTCACAGTTCTGTCACTCACAGCTTGTGGACTCACAGTTCCACCACTAACGGCTTGTGGACTGCCAGTTCACTCACTCATTCCGGACACAGTTCAGTCACTCACGGCTTGCGGACTCACAGTTCACTCACTCACGGCTTGTGGACTTACAGTTCACTCACTCATGGCTTGTGGACTCACAGTTCACTCACTCACGGTTTATGGACTCACAGTTCATGGACTCACAGTTCATGGACTCACATTTCACTCACTTGGGGCTTGTAGACTGTCATTTCACTCACCCACAGCTTGTGGACTCACAGTTCAGACATTCAAGGCTTGTGGACTCACAGTTCACTCAGCCACGGCTTGTGGACTCACAGTTCAGTCACTCATGGCTTGTGGACTCACATTTCCGTCACTCACAGCTTGTGGACTCACAGATCACATTCACGGCTTGTGAACTCACAGTTCCATTACTCACGGCTTGTAGACTCACAGTTCACACTCACGGCTTGTGAACTCACAGTTCCCTCACTCACGGCTTGTGCACTCACAGTTCACTCACTCATGGCTTGTGAACTCATAGTTCCCTCACTCACAGCTTGTGGACTCACAGTTCACTCACTCACTCCAGACTCACAGTTCACTCACTCACGTCTTGTAGACTCACAATTCACTCACTCACGGCTTGTGGACTGACAATTCACTCACTCACGGCTTGTGGACTGTCAGTGCACTCACCCATGGCTTGTGGACTTACAGTTCAGTCACTCAAGGCTTGTGGACTCACAGTTCACTCAGCCAGGGCTTGTGGACTCACAGTTCAGACACTCACAGAAACATAGAAATTAGGTGCAGGAGTAGGCCATTCAGCCCTTCGAGCCTGCACCGCCATTCACTAAATTGGCCCTCAACTACTGTGGCAGTTCCAGAGACTCACCACTCTCTGTGTGAAAAAACTCACTTAAAGGATTTCCCCCTTATCCTTAAGCTGTGACCCCTTGTCCCTGGACTTCCCCAACATCGGGAACAATCTTCCTGCATCTAGCCTGTCCAACCCTTAAGAATTTTGTAAGTAAGATCTCCTAAATTCCAGAGAGCCGAGTCTATCCAGTTTTCTTCCAGGGTGGTGAACCTTCTCTGCACTCCCTCTATGGCAATAATGTCTTCCTCAGATTTGGAGACCAAAACTGCAGCAATACTCAGGTGTGGTCTCACCAGTACTCAAATCCTTTTGCTTGTGGACTCACAGTTCCATCACTCACGGCTTGTGGACTCACAGTTCACTCACTCATGGCTTGTGGACTCACAGTTCACTCCGCCATGGCTTGTAGACTCACAGTTCACTCACTCACAGCGTGTGGACTCACAGTTCCCTCACTCATGGCTTGTGGACTCACAGTTCACTCCGCCATGGCTTGTGGACTCACAGTTCACTCAGCCATGACTTGCGGACTCACAGTTCAGTCACTCAAGGCTTGTGGACTCACAGTTCACTCAGCCACAGCTTATGGACTCACAGTTCAGTCACTCACGGCTTGTGGACTCACAGATCCATCACTCACAGCTTGTGGACGCACAGTTCATTCACTCACGGCTTGTGGACTCACAGTTCACTCACTCACGGCTTGTGGACTCACAGATCACTCACTCACGGCTTGTGGACTCACAGTTCACTCAGCCACGGCTTGCGGACTCACAGTTCACTCAGTCATGGCTTGTGGACTCACAGTACAGTCACTCATGGCTTGTGGACTCACAGTTCAGTCACTCACGGCTTGTAGACTCACACTTCACTCACTCACAGCTTGTGGACTCACAGTTCTGGACTCAACTCTCACTCACGGCTTCCGTGCTGACAGACTTACGCCCAGCCTCTGGGGCTTTGTTCTCCTCGCTCCCGGAAGGGGCGTTATCTCCATGGTGACTGACAGGCGAGGACCAATCTGCTCATCTCTTGATTTTTTAAATCTTCATAACTTTTGTAGTATTCCATCGATCAGAACAAAACTTGATGTGCTTGGAGCAGAGGAGAACGGTGAGTAAGCTGACGGAAAAATCCTAGTGATATAGGGTACCGTTTTTGCGCATGTTGAAAATCAACGCAGACCAGAAGTGGTCAAGATGAGTTTTAGTAATAGTATAGATAGATGGACAAAAGGCGAACAAATAGAATAGATATACGGACAAAGGGCGAACAAATGGGACCTGCCTTAGATGGTCAGCATGGAAGAGTTGGACCCAAGGCCTGGTTCTGTGCTTCATAACTCCATGAGAAGGATGTAGAGGTTGTGGGGTAGATGCAGAAAATACTTACTATATTATTATTGAGGTAGGGATTTCAGCAGCAAGCTTAGTCTACAGAAGATGACATTGTTCTCCTTAGAATGGGAAGCTGAGAAGCGAAACAAAATAAATGGCCAAGCTCATGCTACGTTTAGACAGGATAATTAGAAAAACTGCTCTTATTCACAGATGGTTCAAGAACCTGAAGGCTGCAATTTTATTTGATGGCATAAGTGAGGAGAATATTTTTAAAGAGACCACAGTCATGATCTACTGATGATTTAGCCTTTAAACTGGACAGTGCAGAAACAGGCCTTTCGGCCTACCGAGTCTGCTCTGACCAGCGATCACCCCACACTCTAACATTATCCTACACAATTTATAATTTACCGATGCCAATTGACCTACAAACCTGTACGTCTTTGAAGTGTGGGAGGCAACCGGAGTAAACCCACTCTCACAGGGAGATATAAATGCTGGAGAAACTCAGCGGGTGAGGCAGCATCTATGGAGCTAAGGAAATAGGCAACGTTTCGGGTTGAAACCCTTCTTCAGACTGATGGGGGGGGGGGGGGCGGTGGGGGGGCAGGAAGAAGAAAGGAAGAGGTGGAGCCAGTGGGCTGAGGGAGAGCTGTGTTCGGCGAAGGACTTGGCGATCGTTTCACCGAACACCTCCGCTCGGTTCGCATTCACCAACCTGATCTCTCGGTGGCTCAGCACTTCAACTCCCCCTCCCATTCTGAATCCGACCTTTCTGTCCTCGGCCTCCTCCATGGCCAGAGTGAGGACCACTGTAAATTGGAGGAGCTGCACCTCATATTCCCCAGCGGTATGAACATTGACTTCTCTCATTTCAGGTAGTCCTTGCTTTCTCCTCCGGGATCTTGTGATGTTTTGAGTCGAAATCTTTCTTCAGACAGGGATAGGTAACGTTTTGCGTGACGACCCTTCTTCAGTCTGGGATAGATGATGTTTCGGAAGGAACTGCGGATGATGGTTTACACCGAAGCCGGACACAAAATGCTGGAGCAACTCAGTGGGTCAGGCAGCATCTCTGGAGAAAAAGAATAGGTGGTGTTTCGAGTCAAGACCCTTCCTCAGCCTCTAGCTTCCCTCTCACCTGACCCTCGAAACGTCACTGATTCCTTTTCTCCAGAGTTACTCCGCCATTTCAAGTCAAGAGTCAAGTGAGTTTATTGTCATGTGTCCCTGACAGGCCAATGAAATTCTTGCTTCTCTTCAGCACAACAGAACATAGTAGGCATTGACTACAAAGCAGGTCAGTGTGTCCATATGCCATTATATACGTAAATACACACATGAATTAATAAACTGATAAAGTGCAAATAACAGATAAAGGGGTATTAATGTTCAGTGTTTTGACCGAGCCAGGTTTAATAGCCTGATGGCTGTGGGGAAGTAGCTATTCCTGAACCTGGTCGTTGCAGTCTTCAGGCTCCCAGCATTTTGCGTCTACCTTCGGTGATGTTTCAGGTCGGAACTCTTCTTCAGACTGGGATAGGTCAAATTTCCGTTTTGGTACAAAAACTTCGGACAGCGTTGGAGGTTAGGACCAAACCCGTGTCCCTGGAGTGTTGAGGTGAGGCTCCTGCACTAACTGCTGCACCACCAAGCTACCCAAGTGTCGCTGTTGTATGCTTGAAACATTCACACTGGACAGCATAGCAAGCATATTTTGAGCTCCACTGCTAAATTCAGCTGCATTGATCTGGTGATAATTCCGCTTGGCTTGAGAGCTCAGTTAGTGAGAGTCTTGCCCTGTCTAAACAGGTTTAGTTACAGGCAGCTTCTCGCCTGGCTGCGTGCCCTTCAGCTGTCTGGGAACAGATGCTGAGTAGTCATAATTCTGTTTCAATGTAATGAAATAATTGCAAAGACATGCACGGATATCAATACATATGGAAGTGAAGACTGACACAAAATGCTGGAGTAACTCAGCAGCATCTCTGGATGGAAGGAATGGGTGACGTTTCGAGTCAAGACACCTTCTTCAGACCTCGACCCGAAACGCCACCCATTCCTTCCATCCAGAGATGCTGCCTGTCCTGCTGAGTTACTCCAACATTTTGTGTCTATCTTCGGTTTAATCCAGCATCTGCAGTTCCTTTTTGCACACAGATGGAAGTGTGATGTGCCATTTCTCACTTTTTTGGCTGTTTCCCCCGGACTGCTGCTGAAATTCCCAGCTGACTGCCTTACACCCTGCTGTAGTTTCTAAGTGACTCAGCACCCAGGCCAGTTTTGTGACAATCTCTTGTCGGTTTTACACCAGAGTTAGCCTTGATGTGACTACAACCGTGCAGTGTGCCTCTTCCCTCTGTTCCACAGACTTTCAGTGAGGGAGGGCGATGAGAGGTACAGAAGTGTGAAAACGCACACCTTCAGATTTAGATTTCCCCCCCCAGCTATTATCAGGCAACTGAACCATCCTACCAACAACTAAAGAGCAGAAGGGAGACACAAAACGCTGGAGTAACTCAGCGGGACAGGCAGGATCTCTGGGGAGAAGGAATGGGTGACGTTTCGGGTCAGTCCTGAGCAATCCTGAGCTGCCATCAACCTAATTGAAGACCCTCAAGGATATCATGGGAGATCGGACTTCATCTTGCACCGAACGTCATCGTGTGTCTGTACACTGTGGACAGCTCGATTGTAATCATGTCTAGTCTTTCTGCTGACTGGTCAGCGCGCAACAAAAGCTTTTCACTCTATCTATTGTACATGTAACAATAAATAACCTAAACTAAACTACATTATATATTTATATAATTCCGCAAAGAGTGGGGCACGACCTGGCAGGGTGGACGGTGAGGATGTAATCATGTATTGTCTTTCCACTGAATGGTTAGCATTCAACGAAAGCTTTTCACTGTACCTCAGTACACGTGACAATAAACCAAGCTCAAACTCAAACATGATGCTAATCACATTTGCCTCCGCATGACCCTTATCCTTCCAGTCCATGCATGCCCATCTGAGTATTTAGAAAATACATATTTTACTACAAATATATGCATGAGTGAGGCCCAATGCAAATTGGAGGAACAGCACCTCATATTTTGCCTGGGCAGCTTACAGCCCAAGATTCAAGATTCAAGATTCAAGAGAGTTTATCGTCATGTGTCCCAGATAGGACAATGACATTCTTGCTTTGCTTCAGCACAACAGAATATTGTAGGCATGAATACAGAACAGATCAGTGTGTCCATATACCATGATATAAATATATACACCTGAATAAATAAACAGATAAAGTGCAAATAAACAAATAATGGTCTATTAATGTTCAGGCTTTTTGTTTGAGTTGAGTTTTAATAGCCTGATGGCTGTGGGGAAGTAGCTACTCCTGAACCTGGGCGTTGCAGTCTTCAGGCTCCTGTACCTTCTACCTGAAGGTAGAGGGGAGATGAGTGTGTGGCCAGGATGGTGTGGGTCCTTGATGATGCTGCCAGCCTTTTTGAGGCCCGACTGTGATAGATCCCCTCGATGGTAGGGCGGTAGATCCACTCGATGGTAGGAAGGTCAGAGTATTAACATTGATTTATCTAACTTCAAGTAACCCCTGCTTTCCCTCTCTCTCCATCCCTCCCCCATCCTTGTTCTCCGACCAGGCTGGCAGTCCTCCTGATTAAATGTTATCTTTACATGCCTCGTTGTCACCTTCCTCCAGCTAACAATGATCATTCTCCATTGTCTTTGATCTACGTCCCCTTTGATCTCTCATTTTCACACCTTACCCTTCCATATCTCTATGTCTCCCTCTCCCCTGACTCTCAGCCTGAAGAAAGGTCCCGACCCGACACATCACCCATTCTTTCTCTCCTGAGATGCTGCCCGCCTCGCTGAGTTACTCCAGCATTTTGTGTCTATCTACGATGTAAACTGGCATCTGCAGTTCCCTCCGACAACAAATCAGATATACATGAAGGCCAGCCACTTGATTAAAATAGCAAACTGTTTTTTGGCACAGGAAGAGATTGTTGTGTGCAGTGTCAGCACCAAATCAGAAGTCCTAAAAAATATTGTGACGGTAACTGGAGACCAGCTTGCATTATGTTAGAGTACTTCCGCACTAAAAGAGGGGGCATTAAATAAAGATCTGTCTCCGTTGCTATTTATCCCAGCCACTGCTGCTTCACTATGCATTAATTAATGGACATCAGTCTTTAAAGGGACACTCCCTATGGCAGTCAATACCATTTATATAATGTGTGGGAAGGAAGTGCAGATGCTGGTTTACACCGAAGATAGACACAAAGTGCAGGTGTAACTCAGCGGGTCAGGCAGCATCTCCGGTGAGCAGGAATGGGTGACGTCTCGAGTTGGGTCTGATGAAGGGTCTCGACGCAAACGTCACCTATTCCTTTTCTCACCGATTCCTTTACCTGCATTCTGGTAAACCTCCTCTGCACCCTCTACAAAGACACTCGGAACTGCAGTTGCTGGAATATTGAGTAACACACAAAGTTACTCAGCAGATCAGGCAGCATCTGTGGAGGAAATGGACAGGCGATGTTTCGGGTCGGGACTGTTCGGTCTGAAGGAGGGTCTCGACTCGAAACGTCGAAATGTTTTCCAGAGCTGCTGCCGGACCTGCTGAGTTACTCCAGCACTTGTGTGTATTAACCCGTATCTGCATTTCTCATATGTTCATAAGTTCTAGGAGCAGAATTAGGCCATTTGACCCATCAAGTCCACTCCACCATTTAATCAGAGCTGATCTCTCTTTCCCTCTCAACCCCATTCTCCTGCCTTCTCCCCATAACCCCTGACACCCGTACTAATCAACAATCTGTTAATCTCCACCTTAAAAATATCCATTGACTTGGTCTCCACAGCCATTTGTGGCGTGAATTCCACAGATTCATCACCCTCTGACTAGAGAAATTCCTCCTCATCCCGTTTCTAAAGGTACGTCCTTTGATTCTGATGCTATAGCCTCCAGTCCTAGACTCTCCCACGAGTGGAAACATCCTCTCAGTTCTTTGTTCCAAAATGCGTTACATTCGATTGAAGTAATTGTTGTGTGAAGCTAGACAGGGCTCTTAAAGATAGCGGAGTCAGGGGATATGGGGAGAAGGCAGGAACGGGGTACTGATTGGGGATTATCAGCCACGATCACATTGAATGGCGGTCCTGGCTCGAAGGGCCGAATGGCCTACGCCTGTTCTATTGTCTATTGTCTATAATTTCATTTGTTTCTGATGCCTGGAAATTGTCAATCATGGTATTAAGACCAAACTTTGACGTTTTAGCTTTAGTTTTTAGCTTTAGAGATACAGCAAGGAAACAGGCCCTTTGGCCCAAGCAGCCGTCCCCGTACATTAGCACTATCCTACACAGTAGGGGCAATATACAATTTTTACTGAAGCCAATTAATTCACAAAGTCGTATGTCCTTGGAATGTGGGAGAAGACCAGAGCACCCGGAGAAAACCCACGCGGGTCTCTGGGGACAACGTGCAAACTCCGTACAGACAGCACTCGTTCCATAGTCAGGATCGAACCCGGGTCTCTGGCGCTGTAAGGCAGCGACTCTACCGCCGCGCCACCGTGCCGTCACCGATCCAATTGTACGAGTGGCTCAGTTTTAGCCAGAGAAGGGTGGTCGACCCAATTTGCTCTGGGTTACAATGAATTTTGCATTACAGAGCGTTGAAATAACCAGCGCTATCTGATCCAATTTCTAGGCGTAATTATATCCTCCTGACATTTTACAATGCCAGGCAGGCAGTTTAAATACTGTATAACTCGGCCTCTTTGATGGGAAAATTTCATTTACCAAAGAATTGAGTCCGTGAGGGAATTTGCGGAGAAGTTTATCAGAAGAAACCACTGGTTTTCACGGGAGCTTAATTATAAAATCACATTAGGGCTGCAACAAAGCTTCAGATACTTTGAAGTCCTGCTTTAATGGGGTTTTGGTGATAAGGTCATTAAAGCCTGTGTTTCTCATCAGGCCGTCCTTCCAAACCAACTTTGCTCCGCTGTGCACTGAATGCCAAAGTAGCTTGAACTGAGATGGGACTTTCAAAGACGGAACTAATCCCTTGGAAAGAAAGACCTTCCGAACCCGTGGCTGCGTAACACTGCAAGTGTGGACTGGGTGGTAGGATACCCACATTATCTCCACAATAGTGTGTGAACGTGCAGATTGCAGATCGCTATGTGATGTTAAACGTGAAATCCGCTGCATGCTAGAGTTTATCAGGCCATAAGTGCTAGGAGCAGAATTAGACCATTTGGCCCATCAAGTCCACTCCATCATTCAATCGTGGCTGATCTATCTCTCTCTCTCCTAACCCCATTCTCCAGCCTTCTCCCCATAACCTCTGATACCTGAACTAATCAAGAATCTATCTATCTTTGCCTTAAAAATAACCTTTGCCTTGGCCTCTACAGCCATCTGTGGCAAATAATTCCACAGATTTACCACCGTCTGACTAAAGAAATTCCTGCTCATCTCCTTCCTAAAGGACATTCCTTCAATTCTGAGGCTATGGCCTCTGGTCCTAGTGGAGACATCCTCTCCACATCCGCTCTATCCAGGCCTTTCAGTGTTCGGAGGAGAATAGAAGAGAATGGTACAGGTGCTGATCTCATAGGGCCCGAGAACCAGGTTTGACCCTGACCTCGGATGCTGTCTGTGTGGAGCTTGCACCTTCTCCCTGTGACCACGTGAACCTCCTCCGGGTGCTCTGGTTTTCTCCCACATCCATAAGACATGCAGGTTTGTAGGTTGATTGGCCTCTGTAAATCGTCCCCATTGTGTAGGAAGGGGATGAGAAAGTGGGAGAAAATAGAAATAGCCGCCACGAACAAAGAGGGAACACAGCAAGCGAAGAGGGGACAATGAAGAGGGGACTTGGCAGGGGGGGGGGGGGGGGGGTGGGGGGGTGGAGCAGTGGGGGG
Source organism: Okamejei kenojei (assembly GCA_035221665.1). NCBI lineage: Eukaryota > Metazoa > Chordata > Chondrichthyes > Rajiformes > Rajidae > Okamejei > Okamejei kenojei. Next base: position 10,549,141 of record CM069154.1, read on the forward strand.
AGGAGGCGCCCGCTGCCATGTGCGGCGGTAGGAAGAATTGAAAGAGAAGCAATTCTTAAGTGTGAATTGATGCTGAATGGAGAACAAGCCAAAGGTTAGGCCATTTAGGATCGAAAGTAAGAGACCAATTTCTTCACTCAAAGGTCTTTGGAATTCTCCACCACGAGTGACAAGGGGAAGACACGATAAACTGCAAATGCTGAAATCTAGAGTAAAACACAAAATACTGGAGTGACTCAACGGGTCAGGCAGCATCTCTGGAGGACGTGGATAGGCAATGTTTCAGGACAAGACTCAACGGTGTTTTACTGTCAAATGCTCCGAAATGGATCAATGAAATTCTTTCTTGCAGCTTCACTACAGATATGTAAACATTGTACTCTGTAAATACGTAATAAGCAACCACGACAAAAGCAACATTTCCATTAAGTGCAAGAGAAAGCAAGTAGAGTCCGATCAAAGAGAGTGCGAGGGTCTCCAGTAAGGTAGATAGTGCAGGATTACTCTCTAGTTGTTGGTAGGATGGTGCAGTTGCCTGATAACAGCCGGGAAGAAACGGTTCCTGTTCCTTTGCTGTAGTGTTTAATCTTCTAACATTTCAATTAACCACATGGGCGGCACGTTTGCGCAGCAGTAGAATTGCTGCCTTACAGCGCTTACAACGCCAGAGACCCGGGTTGAATCCTGGCGACAGGCGCTTGTCTGTACGCAGTTTGTACGTTCTCCCCATGACCTGCGTGAGTTCCCGGCGATCATCGATTTCCTCGCACACTCCATAGACGTACAGGTTAGTAGGTTAACTGGCTCGGTATAAGTGTAACCTGTCCTTAGGATAGTGCTAGTTTGCGGGGATCGCAGGTCGGTGCGGATTCGGTGGGCCGAAGGGCATGTTTCCACGCTGTATTTCTAAACTAAACCAAACATCTATTCCCTGAATGTCAGATTAAGAAAATGGAGCAGGAATGATCCAGATAGACCCTCGAACATGCTCCACCACTCAATCAGACCTTGGCCTCAACTCCACTTTCCTACAAGTCTCCCACATAATTTGAACCTCGTAACATTCGCTGCTTAGCTGCCTTTGCATGGTACACTGTCTGGAAAGTTTATCACGGGTGTTTGCTCTGTGACCTTCTTTTCTAATGCTTCACTTCAAAGGCTTGGTGCGCATTTCAGTCTGATTATGCCGCTATCATCTATCTTGGGATGGTTCACAATGCTTAAAGGCGTAACATAAAGGCAAGCTTTACTAACGATGAAACTCTTAGAAACTTTTCGGTTTGCATGCCCAACAGGCCTGTTTTGTTGCTGGTAATTTATCGAAGTGCTGATGAAAGCACAGCTGGAAGTTCTAGATGTATTAAGATTACTTATGTTGGCTTCCTCCGCTTAGATCCATGGATTTTCAATAACACCGCTCATTCGCATTTTGTAGCATTTTCCATTTCAGACATTAAAAACGATGCCCTCTGGGGTCTTTCCAAAACATAAGTGCTCTGCAGGACATCAGACCAAAGTGCACAGATTATTTGATCCTGGATTCGTGTCGAGTCAGAGGGTCCTAGGCACGTCAACTTTTGTGGGAGACTCGAGCGATATCTATGATCCCAGTCCTCTCAAGAAGGGTCTCGACCAAAAAAGTCACCCACTCCTTCTATCCAGAGATGCCTCCTGTCCCGCTGAGTTTCTCTGGCATTTTGTGTCTATCTTGGGTGTAAACCAGCATCTGCAGTTCCTTCCTACACGAGACGAAAAGATTGTTCATCTTCCCAATCCGGATTCAAATGTAATGATCAAACTCCGTATAGGCAGCAGTCTCAGGATCGAACCCGGGTCTCTTGCGCTGTTAGGCAGCAAATCTATCCCTGCGCCACCGTGCAGCCCTTTGCACCCACTGTGCCGGCATTGATGCAGAGAGGGTTCTTGGAGGGCACCAGGACCAGGTCCATAACTTCCTGAAACCCCTCGGATAGTGTACGGGGAGCGCTGTTGGGAGCGGACTTGGTGTGCTCGAAGGGCCTGTTTCCACTCTATATCTCTGAACTAGACTAAACTAAAATAAACGTCCAGGTTTGCAGGTTAATTGGGTTCTGTAAAAATACCACCCAGATAGAATGGTAAAAGAAGAATATGGTATGCCTGCTTTCGTAGATCAGGGCATTGAATGTAAGAGTCAAGAAGTCAGTTTGCAGATTTATAATACTTTGGTTCAGTTGCATTTAAAGTATTGCGTGCAGTTCTGGTCACCCCATTACTGCAAGGGGGTGGAGGTTTTGGAAAGAATGCAGAGGAGGCTTACCAGAATGGTGCCTGGATTAGGAGGTATTAGATACAGGGAAAAGTTGGACAGATTGGATTTTTTATTTTCCTGGTACACTAGAGGGGGGGGGGGGGGACCTGATCGAAGTATATAAAATTATGAGGGACATAGATAGAATAGACAGTCGGAACCTTTTTCCCCGGATGGAAAATTCAAATACTAGAGGACGTAGCTTTGGGGCAAGAGAGGCAAAGTTTAAAGGAGATGTGCAGGGCAAGTTATTTACTGTACATGGAGTGTGGTGAGTGTCTGGAATGTACTGACAGGGGTGGTGGTTGACCCAGATGCAATAGTGGAATTTAAGAGACTTTTGGATAGGCATATGGATATGCAGGGAATGGAGGGATAAATAATATGTTCAGGTAGATATGAGTTGGTCTTGGCATCATGTTCGGCCGAATGGCCTGCTCTTGTGCTGCGTTGTTCTATGGTCTATGTGTTTTGTAAAATAGTAGGGGAGGAGAGGGATGAGAGAGGCACAGTGGCGCGGGGGTAGAGTTGCTGCCTCACAGCGCCAGGGACCCGGGTTCGATCTTGACTCCGGGTGCTGTCTGTGCGGAGTTTGTGCGTTCTCCCTGTGACCGCGTGGGTTTTCTCCGGGTGCTCTGGTTTCCTCCCACATTCCAAAGACGTGCAGGTGTGTCAAATTGGTAATATTGAAAATTGTCCCTGGTGTGTATAGGATAGTGATAGTGTACGGGGATCGCTGCTGGGCGCGGGGGCGGTGGGCTGAAGGGCCTGTTTCCACGCTAAACTAAACGTGCAGGATTGTAGTTAATTGGTTTCTGTAAAAATACCCCCTGATATGTAGTGTACGAAAGAGGTATAACAGAGTTATTGCAGAATGGGTGATCGATGGTCAGCATGGACTTGGTGGGCCAAAGGGCCTGTTAATACACCATATCTCTAAACTATTCTTCACTAAAGATGATAAGCTATACCTCACTAAATGCGGGTATAAAAGCACAAAAGAAAATCAAAGCGAATGACGTGGTGTCAGCTTTTATCTTAAGGATGCTGGTGCTTTGAAACACAAAAGCACGTACCCATTGATCAGACTATATTTAATACATTGTGTTTGGTTTTGGATATTGAACCAGAGGATTTTAGGTGCCTACGAAAATCCATAAAGGTCCATGACGCCTATTGGGAAACAATCAACTGCTGAGACCTTTGTCAAATGGAGTAGTTGGGAAAAGTGTTGTCGTGTTTTGGAGAAAAGCGATGACTCACAAGAGATTTATCTGCTGCATCTGTGTTTTACAGAATGCCGAATGGCCTCAGATTGATCCATATTTAACAGGAAACTAATGTCATTCAATGGAATGGAATCAATCAGGGGATTGCCAAGGTTATTGTATTGACTCCAGAGTAACAAGGCTTTAGTAACAAAGCTACTTTAAAGACTTTAACCCCCCTGGCCATTTAGAGACTTGCTTGAGGAACATAATTTCAAATGTTTTTAAATTTCAATATACTCTTCTCTTATGCAGACCCTGGGCTTTGAGGACAAACTGTTTACAAGCTGGTTTTGTGGGGTAGCTCATGAGGCCCAAAGTGAAACTCTTCCGTAGATGTGGCAGTAGGTGACATTGCTCTTGGAGATGTATACTTAGTGAGGTTGTGTGCTCCCACCACTGCATATGCAGATCCTCGATGTGCTGTTGGGGCTTTAACAAGACAAATGCTCCTTTTCCACTATGAATGGGCTTGGGCTCAAGATTCCCAGGACTCGATGGGGATGTTGTCTTTTAAGCAGCAGACCTGGGAGAACATCTTTGAAACTTTGAGCTGCTGCGACCTAATGACTGACTCACGCTGCCTCGGCAAGGCCAACAGCATAATCAAGGACGAGTCGCACCCTGGCTACTCCCTCTTCTCTCCTCTCCCATCAGGCAAAAGGTATCGAAGTGTGAAAATGCACACCTCCAGATTCAGGGACATTTTCCTCCCAGGTGTAATCAGGTAACTGAACATCCTACCGCAACCAGAGAGCGGTGCTGAACTACTATCTAATTCATTGGTGACCCTCGGACTATCCTTGATTGGACTCTAATGGCTTTAACTTGCACTAAACATTATTCCCTTATCTTGTATCTATACACCGTAAATGGTTTGACTGTAATCATGTTTTGTCTTTCTGCTGACTGGTTAGCACGCAACAAAAGCTTTGCCTCTGTATTTCAGTACACATGGCAATAAACTAAACTAAATTCGATCTGTGGAATTCATTGCCACAGAAGGCTGTGGAAGCCAAGTCAATGGTTATTTTTTAGGCAGAGACAGACATTTCTTGATTAATACGGGTGTCAGGGGTTACACTGGCACTATCCTACAAGCTAGGGACAATTTACAATTTTACCAAGGCCAATTAACCTACAAACCCGTACTTCTTTGGAGTGTGGGAGGAAACTGGAGCACCCGGAGAAATACCCACGCGGGTCACGGGGAAAACGTACAAACTCTGTGCAGACAGTATCCGTAGTCAGGATGGAACCCTGAGGATCGAACCCTGGTCTCTGGCGCTGTAAGGCAGCAACTCTAATGCTGCGCCTCTGTGGCATCCTATTTACAGGCATCTTCATTGACATTTGTCAGGACCTTCCGCTGCTTTTGTGACCACAGAGGGAATTAAGTTCAAGAGAGTTTATTGTCGTGTGTCCCTGATAGGACAATGACATTCTTGCTCTGCTTCAGCACAACAGAACATAGTAGGCATCGACTACAAAACAGATCAGTGTGTCCATATACCATTATATAAATATATACACACATGAATAAATAAACTGAAAAAGTGCAAATAACAGATAATGGGTTATTAATGTTTTGGCCGAGCCAGGTTTAATAACCTGATGGCTGTGGGGAAGTAGCTATTCCTGAACCTGGTCGTTGCAGTCTTCAGGCTCGTGTACCTTCTACCTGAAGGTAGCGGGGAGATGAGTGTGTGGCCAGGATGGTGTGGGTCTTTGATGATACTGCCAGCCTTTTTGAGGCAGCGACTGCGATAAATCCCCTCGATGGAAGTCAGACGTCCTGCAGCCGTTTCTGAACCTATAATAAAGGATTGAAGCTTGCTTGCTTGAGTGGGAAGGTGCTTTAAATGCATCCAACGGCCCCATAGCAGAAGTGTCCATGTCGCGGGGCTGGAAACTGGAAGTATCCCGAGCTAATTCTGCTACCACCATCATCTATTGCGACCAGTGATGGCTTCCACTGATTGTCGCCGGAAGCTTGCCTCCTTTTCAGGACGGACGATGACAGCGAGGACAACATTTGTAACAAGATGGACACGAAAAGAAGAGGAAGATGTATCCAACGTTACTCATCCACTGATAACAACAGTCCATCAGGCGGCTTTGGGTTGATCAGCCAGAACATGGTGGATTCACATGGGGACACCATCTCATTACTATTTGATGGCTGTGACTGATGCGTGTACAAAGTCTAACTGGCAGGAAGACATGGTGCCCGTGGGTGTCCTACCACTCAGTCCACACGCAGATCGCGAGAGACGCAGAGCAGCACAAGCAAAAAAAAAAGCCTTTGCCCTTCATAAATTACCCAGTGAACAGCAACGCGACCATAAGTGTCTCTTATTGAATTCTGATGCTAAGCAGAGAGTTCTGATGTGTCTCATCCATTTGTTCAAATGAATATGAGATGGCACAAACCATGCGTGTGTCCAGTCATCGCTGGTAGAACAGAGAACATAGAACAGTACAGCACAGGAACAGGCCCTTCGGCCCACAATGTTTGTGCTGAACATGATGTCAAGACAAACTAATCGCGTCTTCCTTCACATGATCCATATCCCTACGTTCCCTACATTTCTACGTACGTGCGTATCTAGGTATTTAGATCCACTGTATTAAAGTGATTGGTTATGCCATGAATCAACCCCTGCATCAGAAATGACCTGGATTTGCTTCAATTTGCCTTACGGGCAGCAGGGTAGAGTTACTGCCTCACAGCCAAGTTAGACTCGCTATACAAACATGGAGGGGGGCGGGAGACACAAATTTTTGGCGGCCTCACCCACACATGCGCATGCGCACACTCACCCACATCATGTCCCGCCCCCATTACCTGCTGACTGTCGCCTCTCTCGGCCAATCGGCGCCCTCGATCAGCAGTCCCACCTCCACTGTCTCCGGGAAATCCAGATCCCAAAAACTTGGGGGGGGGGGGGGGGGGGGGGGGGTGACCCCCACCTCTCAAAACATGGAGGGGACGTGTCTCCTTAGCCCACCCCCCACCCCCCCCCTGGATTTTCCGCCCCTGCTCACAGCGCCAGAGACTCGGGTTCAATCCTGACTACGGGTGCTGGATGGAGTTTACACATTCTCCCTGTGACTGCGTGGGCTTTCTCCAGGTGATCCGGTTTCCTGGCACAATTGTCCCAAGTGTGTTTCCTCCCACATTCCAAAGACGCACAGGTGTGTTGCTTAATTGGCATTGGCATCCCTAGAGCGTGTAGGATATGGGGTACGGAGATCGCTGTTCGGTGCAGACTCGGTGGGGTGAAGGACCTGTTTCCGTGCTGTATCTCTAAACTAAACTAAACTAAACTAAACTACACTAAGTGCTAGATCAGGTCCACAGTTGATGCGATCTCACCGGATCTCCACCCTGCCCTGGAATTTCTGCGAAACAGGAACACATACATCAGGCTGCTGTTCATCATCGATGATAATACTGAGTTTAGAGATACAGCATGGAAACAGACCCTTCAGCCCACCGAGTCTGCACCAACCTGTTCACTGAGTTACTCCAGCTCTTTGTGTCTATAATTGGAAACGTGTGTTTTGTTCAAGAGTCCAGCACCTGCAGATCCTTGTGTCTGCCGGTCCTCATAAGAAGGCTGGCCGTGAAGTGAGTTAGTAGCTTCAATTTCCTCGGCATTATGGTCTCAGATGGTCTGGCCCAGTCCCAGCATGAAGAAGTCACATCAGTGTATGTGAAGAGGTTTGGCACGTCAACAAACACTCCAATAAAGGTCTGCAGATGCACTGTAGAAAGTGTCCAGACTGTTCGGCTCCTGCCATGGTTCAGCCATTCCAATGTAGAGGAATGCGAGAGGCTGCAGAGAGTGGCGGACTCACCATTGTCCACCAAGGACACAAGACACCCCACCTCAAGAAGACGGCAGGTGTCTTCTAAGAACCCCACTTTCTGGGCCAGGCCCGCTTCTCGCTGCTACCATCGGGCAGGAGGTACTGAATCCTGAAGCCCCAGATGACAAGGTTCAGGAACAGTCACTTCCCCACAACCTCCCGTTACTTGAACCGACCTGCACAAGCCTAACCCTACTATCAGTGATGGAACACGGTGCACCACTTCTTGCAGCTGACCACCAGACCCTCAGATCGGCCGACTTGGGGTTGCTGAACATCCCGCGGTCTAGGCATAAGCTCAGGGGCAACCGCGCCTTTGCGGTCGCAGCTCGTAGACTGTGGAACAGCATCCCCCTCCCCATTAGAACTGCCCCCTCCATCGACTCCTTTACGTCTAGTCTAAAAACCTATCTGTTCTCCCAAGCCTTTCCTGACATCCTCTGAGCGAGGGCTATTTGTATATATATGTATGTAGCCTGCTTGTGCATACTACTCTTATAACAAATGTAAAGCACTTTGGTCAACGAGAGTTGTTTTTTTAATTCAACTGTGTTATATAAATAAATGTGACTCGACTTGACTTGGACCACACAAACCAACCTCCCATCCATTGACTGCATTTACACCTCACGCTGCCTCGGCAAGGCCACCAGCGTAGTCAAGGACCAGTCGCACCCTGGGCACTCCTTGTTCTCCCCGCTCCCACGTAGAAGTGTGAGAGTCCAAAACGTCGCCCATCCGTTTTCTCCAGAAATGCTGCCTGACCCACAGAGTTACGCCAGTACTTTGTGTCTGCCTTCAACGTGATTTGACTTGACTCAGCTTTGGAACCGTTAGGATGTAAATTGGCACGGGGTCTACTGTGGTTAATGACAAGCGATACCGAGCGGATCAAAAAGACAGATATACTTTTGTTCAAAAGCAGTCCCAGCAAGATAAGACAGCTGCCTAAATGTAATTAACTGTACTCATTCTGAATTATTGATGTGATGTGGGTGTTTCAGCCAAAGCCAACATTTATTCCTCGCCCTGACAGGCTGTGAGGAATTAGTCTTCAACTGCTGCAGGCGTGGTAAAGATTCTCTCACAGTGCTTTGGTTTATTTAGTTTTGAAATACAGTGCGGAAACAGGCCCTTCGGCCCACCGGGTCCACGCCGACCAGCGATAGACAATAGACAATAGACAATAGACAATAGGTGCAGGAGTAGGCCATTCGGCCCTTCGAGCCAGCACCGCCATTCAATATGATCATGGCTGATCATCCCCAATCAGTACCCCGTTCCTGCCTTCTCCCCAGATCCCCTGACTCCGCTATTTTTAAGAGCCCTATCTAGCTCTCTCTTGAAAGCATCCAGAGAACCTGCCTCCACCGCCCTCTGAGGCAGAGAACTCCACAGACTCACCACTCTCTGTGAGAAAAAGTGTCCAGCAATCCCCAAACACCTGCACTATCCTACAAACTGGGGACAATTTACAATTTTAACCAAAGCCAATGAACCTATAAACCAGTCTGAGGCTTTTGGATTGGCAGATGGAAATGTAGGGAACAGAGGGATATGGATGAAGGAAGGGTTCAACCCGAAACATCAGCCATTCCTTTCCTCCAGAGATGCTGCCTGGCCCGCTGAGTTACTCCAGCATTTTGTGTCCAGTTCCTGCCGACAAACCTGCACGTCTTTGGAGTGTGGGTGGAAACCGGAGCACCCGGGGCAAACCCACGCGGGTCATGGGAAGAGCATACAAACTTCGTACAGACAGCGCCTGTTGTCAGGATCGAGCCTGGGTCTCTGGCGCTGGAAGGCAGCAACCCCACCACTGCACCACCGTGCCATACTATCGAATACAGCGGCACGATGGCGCAGCGGTAGAGTTGCTGCCTTCTAGCGCTTGCAGGACCAGAGACCCGGGTTTGATCCCGACCACGGGTGCTGTCCCTATGGAGTTTGTACGTTCTCCACGTGACCTGCGTGGGTTTTCTCAGAGATCTTCGGTTTGCTCCCACACTCCAAAGACATACAGGTATGTACGTAAATTGGCTTGGTAAATGTAAAAATTGTCCCTAGTGTGTGTCGGATAGCGTTATTATGCAGTGGTCGCTGGTTGGCCGGGACCCGGTGAGCCGAAGGGCGTGTTTCCGTGCTGTATCTCTGAACTAAACTAAACTAAACGAAGTGAGCTCCAGCTTCCTGACCCAGCAACTATGGGAAAATGGCTTTATATTTTCCTGTGGGAATGGTATGACTTTTCAGTTGACGGTATCTGCTCACGTGCCTGCTGTCCTTGTTGTGGAGGCCATTGGTTTGGGGAGTATTGTTGATGAGTGTTGGGATTCATCGCGATTACCAGTTGCAAATCATTTTGTTTGCGACATTTACCATGGCAACCGCACGGAAACGGAGAGGGATTGGATGTTTAAGGCTAACGTTCTCATTACATAAGGAATTAAGGAAAAGGATATTCGTTCATGGAACATAGAACACTACAGCACAGGAACGGGTCCTTAAGGGCCTGTCTCACTTGGCCGTCATTTGCGCCTCATTTACGCGTCATATGTAAAATAGGTCGACACGTCGTGGGGTGCGCATGCGTTGCGCATGGTGAGGCGTGGAATCGCATGCGGTGGCGCGCTGTATCGTGCGGCGCTCCAGGATTTCGTAGAGTAATAAAATCTTCGCGCGCCACCTGCGTGACATATCGCGTACGCACGCTGACGCATTGGTGTCGCACACTGGCGTCCCGACGTCTCACGTGTATCCCGTGGTGACGCATGGTTATGTCACCGTGCGTCAACATCTGTAACCATGCGTTGCCGCGCGCCGCAGGGTATTCTAATAACGTCAAGCGCACCTGACGGCTGTGCTGACGTGTGATGACGCGTGATTTGCGCGCAACGTCACGCATTACGACACGTCGACCTATTTTACATATGACGCGTACATGAGGCGCAAATGACGGCCAAGTGGGACAGGCCCTTTAGTCACACCAAGCATTATTCCCTCATCATGTATCTGTACACTATGGATTGCTCGATTGTAATCGTGTATTGTCTTTCCGCTCACTGGTGAGCACGCAACAAAGGCTCTTCACTGTACCTCGGTACACGTGACAATAAGCTAAAACTGAAACTGAAGAAGGGTCTCGATCCGAAACGTCGCCCATTCCTTCTCTCCATAGATGCTGCCTCACCCGCTGAGTTTCTCCAGCATTTTTTCTCTACTCTGAAACGGAAACATTGTTTACAGGAACATGATGCCCAGTTAAACTGATCTCATCTGCCTGTACATGTTCCATATCTCTCTATTCCCATGCCGATCCAAAGACCTCCTAAATGCCACCATCGTATCTGCCTCCACCACCATCCCTGGCAATTCTTCCCAGGCCCCCACCACTCTCTGTGTAAAAACCCCGCACATCTCCATTAAACTTATCCCCTATCTCAGCGTATAGCCATGGCCATTACCAACCTGGGAAAAAAAAAGGTTCTAACTGTCCACCCTATCTTTGCCTCTCAAAATATTATATACTGCTATCAAGTTTCCCCTCAAACTACAACATTCCAGAGAGAACAATCCAAGTCTATTCAACTTCTCCCTATAGCTGAAAACTCTAATCCATTCATCATTCTGGTAAACCTCTGCAATCTCGGCAAGGCCTCCACTCTTTGTGTTAAAAACAAGCTCCCCACATCTCCTTTAAACGTATCCCCCACTCACCGCAGAGCCATGCTCCCTCGTGTTGGACATTACATTGCCAACCTGGGTAAAAGGTTCTGACTGTCTACCCTATCTATGCCTCTCAAAATATTATATACTACTATCAAGTTTCCCCTTAACCTACAACATTCCAGGGAAAATAATCCAAGTGTATCCAAACTCCACCTGTAGCTGAAACCTTCTAATCCAGGTAGCATTCTGGTAAACCATCTCTGCATCTTCTTCAAAGCCTCCACATCTTTCCTGTAATGGGATGACCAGAACAGCACCTCATATTTTGCTTGTGCAGCTTACACCCCAATGGTATGAATATTGACTTCTCTAACTTCAAGTAACCCTTGCTTTCCCTCTCTCCATCCCTCCCCCTTCCTAGTTCTCCGACCTGTCTGACTGTCCCTGATTACATTTTATCTCTGTTTGCTTCATTGTCACCTTCTCCCAGCTAACAATGACCTATTCTACATTTACCCTGATCACATCCCCTTTGATGTCTCAATTTCACATCTTACACTTCCTTATCTCTGTATCCATTTCAATCTGAAGAAGGGTCTCGACCCGAAACGTCACCCACTCCTTCTCTCCAGAGGTGCTGCCATTCCCACTGAGTTACTCTAGCATTTTGCGTCTATTTTCGACCAGAACTCCATGCAATTCTCCAAAGTTAACCTAACCAAAGTCCTTTGGAGCTACAGTACATCACGCCTTCCTGTTCTCCTCATTGTCCTCCTTAAGAGTGTATCTGATTATGGAGAGATTGGAGGTGCTCAAAGTCATGAAAAGTTTGATAAGACTGGTTGAAGAGACCGGCAGCTATAGGATGTTTTTGTAATGTGTAACGCCATGGAATTATAATTGTACACAAAAAGTGCATGTACAGCATTCAGTTCAATGCAATCTCCCAACACTTTCCTTGTTGCCCGACCATATAAAAAAAGAAGATAGTTGGCAGAAAAATGACAAGGTTGGTTTTGGGAGGCAGATTGGTGAACGATTCACTCTGCAATATATTGGGATGTTATGGTGGGGAGTGCACATTCTGGAAGGGCAGTGGTGGCAGGTTCAATCAAACCCTTCAAAAAAAGTGACGGAAGGCAAGAAAATGGGAAGGAAAATAATTGCAGGGCTTCAGTGGGAGGGCAAGAGTCAGGAGTCTTTACATGTCATGTGTACCAGAAAGGGAACAATTCAGTTTTCAAGGGCGGTTGCACATTCTCCCCGTGACCTGCGTGGGTTTTCTCCGAGATCTTCAGTTACCTCGCACACTCCAAAGACGTACAGGTTTGTAGGTTAATTGGCGTGGTGTAAACGTAACTTGTCCCTAGTGTGTGTAGGATAGTGCTAGTATGCGGGAATCGCTGTTGGCGCGGACTCGGTGGGCCGAAGGGCCTGTTTCTGCACTGTATATCTAAACTCAATTAAATGCTGCAGCTTCACATGCATATTAACCCAGGGACTCAACAAATTAATAGACAATAAGCAATAAATTCATTTAGTTTAGTTTATTATTGTCACATGTACTGAGGTACAGTGAAAAGCTTTTTGTTACCTGCTGACCAGTCAGCGGAAATACAATACATGTTTACAATCGAGCCATCCATAGTGCACAGATACAGGATAAAGGGTACAATGTTTAGTGCAAGGTAAAGTCTAATAAAGTCTTATTAAAGGCCATTCAAAGGTCACCAGTGAGGTGGATAGTAGCTCAGGACGGCTCCTAGTGAATTTAGCATTAAAGGAAGACTCAAAATGCTCAAGCAACTCAATTGGTCAGGCAGCATTTCTGGAGAACACGGATATGAGATGTTTCTGGTCGGGACCCTTCTTCACACCAAAGAAGTTTAATTGGCTTCATTAAGGACCAAATGGTCTGAAGAAGGTTTCCGGCCCAAAATGTCAAATATCCATGTTCTCCAGAGATGCTGCCTGATCCAACGCCTGATGTTGAGCTACTCCAGCATTTTGTGTCTTTCTTTGGAATAAATCGGCATCTGCAGTTCCTTGTTGTTGCATAGTGAATTTAGCTTTGATCTTTGTGGGGCCATTCCAGACCTCCAGCTTGATATCCCTGTTACCAGCCTTTGTTGCAACCTTTGTTGTCTGGAAATATCACAAGTTGGTTTGGGAACTGCTCTGCCCAGGACAAGAAGGCTCTGCAGAGAGTAGTGCGTTCGGCCGAACGCACTGTGGGAACTACACTCGCCCCTCTGCAGGAACTATACGTCAGAAGGTGCAACTCCAGAGCCAATAAAATCATGGGAGACCCCTTCCACCCCGGCAACGGCCTCCATTGCCATGTTGTGAGAACCGAGAGGTTGAGAAGGAGTTTCTTTCCAGAGGCCATTAGGACTGTAAACTCCTATCTCACCAGGGACTAACTTTACTGGACCATGCTACTGTTTTTTTTTTTAATTGCTGTTTTTTTCCTTTTTCTTTCCTCCCACTATATGTAATATGTGAATATGTGATTCTGTTCCATTCTGTTTGTAGTTTGTTTGTTTGTCTGCTTGTTTTTTTGCACAAAGTCCGCGAGCATTGCCACTTTTCATTTCACTGCACTCGCATGAGTATGTGACGAATAAACTTGACTTGTTTCCTGCCTTCAAGCCAATTTTGTATCCTGTAGGTTAGCTCGTTTTGGATTCCATGTGATCTAACCATGCAGTTAAGCCTACCATGTGGTAGTTTGTCATAGGTCTTGCTAAATGTAGATAGACACCTTCTACTGCACTATCCTCATCAATATTCTTGGTCACCTCTTCATAAATTTCAAATCAAATTGGTGAGACCCAATCCTTGCCTTTTCAAATGCTTTAGTTATTTTAGAGATACAGCATGGCAACAGGCCCTTCGGCCTACCGAGTCCACACCGACCAGCGGTCCCCGCACATTAACACTATCCTACACACACTAAGGATAATTTACATTTGCACCAAGCCAATTAGCCTACAAATATGTACATCTTTGGAGGAAACCGAAGATCGCGAAGAAAACCCACTCAGGTCACGGGGAGAACGTACAAACTCCGTACAGACAAGCCCCCCGTAGTCAGGATCGAACCGGGGTCTCTGGTGCTGTAAGGCAGCAACTCTACCACTGCGCCACCACCGCCCTTATGCGGGTAGATCCAGTCTCACAGAATCACCTCCAATAATTTACCCAACACTAACGTAAGGCTCACTGGTCTGTAGTTCCCGCGCTTTTCCTTGCAGCCTTTATAAATAGAAGCGCCTATCTCATGGCTATTAATAATAATAATAATAATAATAATAATAATAATAATAAATAATAATAATAATAATAATAATAATAATAATAATATCTTTTATTGTCATTGCACAGAGGTACAACGAGACTTGGTATGCAGCTTCCATCCGATGTCATAACTTAAACAACTAATAAAATTTTGATTAAAATTTAGATACCCCGAGAAACATGATTTGTAAAAAAGAACAGTAAAACAGTAAAACAGACTAAAGTGCAAATATGTCTGTTCCGGGTCGATGTGCGAGGTGACCATCTGAGGGAGACAGTTCATGGGGGAGGGGGGGGCTCAGCAGGGCCGGTTCAGAGCAGCTATAGCTCTGGGGATGAGGCAAATACTATTATAATGTTTAAGAGACATGTGGACAGCTACAGGAAAGGATAGGTTTAGAGGGACATGGGCCAGGCACGGGCAGGTGGGACTGGTGTAGAAGGGGCATGATGGTCGGTGTGGGCAAATTGGGCCAAAGGGCCTGGTTGCAAGCCGTATGACTATCCCTCTATGACGCAGGCATTTGGTCTGAATGCGCTTCTGTATTCTGTCATTCTGATACGTAACCGTCCATTTAAATGCACGAAAAATTATGTACAACCGTCTTCAAATGTACTCTGACAAAATAGAGAAAGCTATACTTGCTCTCTGCTGAGCTGTTTTACTAAATGGAGGCAGTACGTATACAATTTTTCATGTATAATATTAACCTTAAAATGCACTTGCACAGCTTCACAAATAGCATTTCTCATCACATATTCCTCGATTTCTCTCAGTCAGATGTAGTTCAGAATCACAGCAGTAATCTGTCTCACAAGTCAGTTTCACTCATATTACAAATGTTACAAGCCTTTCAGCAAGCACTGATATCAAAGCCACTGTCTGCTTTAAGTGATTCGTCGGAGTTATTAGCACCAAAGGCAGCAGATAATAGATCTTTCTCGAGGTCACTTGCAAAAAGTAGAGAGTTTCAAGAAGAAAATACACTTCCAGAACTTGTTTGCGTTACTTATCAAATAGTTGTAAACGCATGAAAACCGAATTGAAAAAAGGAGAAGGGATGTTTGAAATAAAACGGCAAAAGTGCAAAGTGAATCAGCATCTGTAAAGAGAAAGGAAAGGTAAATGAGTAGGAAGGAACTGCTGATGCTGGTTTATACTGAAGGTGGACACAAAATGCAAAATGCTGAATAACTCAGCGGGTCAGGCAGCATCTCTAGAGAAAAGGAATGGGTGGTGTTTTAGGTTGGGACCCTTATTCAGACTGTATAGATAGATCTGTCTATCTAGAAAGAAAGGTAAATGTTTAGTTTAGAGATATAGTGTAGAACAGGCCCTTCGGCCCACTGAGTCCACACCGACCATCGATCACCAGCACATACTATCATTCCGACACACCAGGGGCAATTTGCCAAAGCCAATTATCCAACAAACTTGCAGATCTTTGGAGTATGGGAGGAAAAGGGGAGCACTCTGAGAAAACTCATGCAGTCACAGGGAGAACGTGCCCCAAATCTCCACACAGACAGCACCCATCGTCAGGATTGAACCCAGGTCTCTGGTGCTGTGAGGCAGCAGCTCTACCGCTGTGCCACACCGGTAATTCAAATGTTTCAACTGTTTCTCAAAATATGCCATGTTTCCATCCGCGTGCGTTCTCCAGGGCCATTTCAACTAATGATTATGACCCAGGGCACCAGAGTATTCTGACCACTCGCCCTTTACACTTGACCTCAAATACACAATGATTTTATATTGTATGATTTGACAAGTAGTAAAACACAAATAGAGAGGAGAGTGTGCTTCATCCCCAGCGCTGCAATGTAGCATTCACCAGTATCAATTCAATGGGTTAAGGTCTATTGTTGCTCCAAGTCAGACAATTTGCTGAATGCATTGATGCAGCCCAAACCATCACACAAAAAAACCTCCCTTCCATTTACTCCATTTACACCTCACGCTGCCTCGGCAAGGCCAGCAGCATCATCAAGGACCAGTCGCACCCTGGTCACTTCCTCTTCTCCCCTATCCCATCAGGCAAAAGGTACAGAAGTGTGAAAACGCACACCTCCAGATTCAGGGACAGTTTCTTCCCAGCTGTTATCAGGCAACTGAATCATCCGACCAACATCCAGAGAGAAGTCCTGAACGACTATCTACCTCTGGTGTCCCTCGGAATATCTTTGATTGGACTTTGCTGGCTTTACCTTGCACTAAATGTTATTCCTTTATCACATTTCTATACACTGTAAGTGTTTCGATTGTAATCATGTATTGTCTTTCCGCTGACGGGATAGCACGCAACGACAGCTTTTCACTGTACCCCGGTACACGTGACAATAAACTAAACTAATTAACCAACACTGCTCAAAGGTTCTGGCCATGGTGTAGACTTAACATTCAGAGACTGGAGTTCAAATCCCATGATTGCATTGTGGAATATAAATTCAGTTTGAAGAGTCATTGGATCATTCGGCATGGAAACAGGCCCAACTTGCCCACACTGATCCAGATGCCCCATCTACAGTAGTCCCACCTGTCCATTTTTGGCCCATACCCTGCTAAACCTAGGGACAGGTTCCTACCCATGCACCTGTCCAAATTTGTTTTGAATGTTGTAATAGTACCTGCCTCAAAATCTCCTCTGGCAGCTCATTCCACATACCCTACTCTCTGTGTGAAAAAGTTGTCCATCGGGTTCCTATTAAATCTTTACCCTCTCACCTCAATCCTAGGTCCTCTAGTTCTTGATTCCCGTACTCTGGGTAAAATACTCTGCAACTACCCAACATATCACCTCCATGATCTCTTACTCTTCTATAAGATCACCCCTCATCCTCCTGTGCTCCAAGGAATAAAGACCTAGCCTGCCAAACCTCTCCCTGCAGCTTAGTTTAGAGTTTGGATATACAGCGTGGAAACAGACCCTTCGGCCCACCCAGCTGAAATCGACAATCGATCACCCGTTCACACTAGTTCTATGTTATCCACTTTCACATCCTACACATCAGACGCAAAATGCAGAGGCCCAATTAGCCTACAAACCCACACATCTTTGGGATGTGGGAGGAAACCGAAGCACCTGGAAGAAACCCAGGGGAGAACGTGCAAACTCCACACAGGCAGCGCCCAAGGTCGAGATCGATCCCGGGACTCTGGCGCTGAGACGCAGCTGCTCTACCGCTGCACCACTGTAAGGGCTCTCAAGTCATAAGGTCAAAAGGAATAGGAGTAGAATTAGGACATTTGGCCCATCAAGTCTACTCTGCCATTCAATCATGGCTGATCTATCTCTCCCTCCTAACCCCATTCTCCTGCCTTCTCCCCATAACCTCTGATAACAGTATTAATCAAGAATCCAAGGTAGACAAAATGTTTTGATTTTCCAGCCTCTGCAGTTCCTTCTTAATCAAGAATTCATCTATCTCTGCCTTAAAAATATCCACTGACAGCCTCCACAGCCTTCTGTGGCAAAGAATTCCACAGGTTCACCATCATTCGACTAAAGAAATCTCTCCTCATCTCCTTCCTAACAGAATTCCTGGTAACATCCTTGTAAATCTTCTCTACACTGGAAAGCTGGAGGGAGTATTTTGTTCTTAATTAGTATAGATTCATTGCCCGAGATGAATTTCCCGAGGACCTCTCCCACTTAAAAGCTTGGCAGGAGAGCCAAGTAAAAAACCAGAGAAATTGTTCAGTTACAGCAAATGAGTGAGAAAAAAAATGGATCCCGTGAATTCCAGATGTATAGTACCGAAATTACATCTCCACAAAACTGCCGGCAAGGCATCAATGTGATCGGCTCGTTAATAAATATGCAGGATGAGTCCGTAATTGACAAGTTAATTTCAATAAAGGTATGTGTGAGCTGGTACATTTTGATAAGAAAATTATGTCGCTTCATATATTAGTTGGAAAATAAGAATACAAGTGAAGTAGAACAAAAAGATTCGGATGAACAAATGCATAAATCGTTAAAAAATACTGGCACAGATTCATAAAAGCAAATGTAGAATTGCAATTTATTTCTAAGGGGGGGGGGGGGACAGAAAATTGAAAAGTGGATAAAGAGATACAACGCATAAACAGGTCCCTCAGTCCTCCGAGTCCGCACCGACCAACGATCCCCGCACATTAACACCACCCTACACACACTAGGGACAATGTCACATTTATACCAAGCCAATTAACCGCCAAGCCTGTACGTCTTTGGAGTGTGGGAGGAAACTGAAGATCTCGGTGCAGGTCACGGGGAGAGCGTACAAACTCCGTACAGACAAGCGCCCGTAGTCGGGATCGAACCCGGGTCTCTGGCGCTGTAAGGCAGTAGTTCTACCACTTACGCCACCATGGCTTTTTTTAAAGTCAGGATGCTATGCTACCCAAATTCTAAACAGAAACAAAGGCACTAGTTTGTTAGAGTGCCAACCTATTAAGAAGGTACTAGCTTTGTGAACTTTGACTTACCAAGAGAGGATGCATAGATTGTGTTTCCTTTCTCCATTCTTTGCATTCAGCTCTCAATGTCTGTGCTGATAATGATGCGAAGACCAACTCCTATCTGCCTGCACTTAATCCATATCCCTCCATTCCCTGCATATCCACATGCCCATTCAAAAGCCCTATCTAAAGGAGAAAGTTTAGGTGAACCTTAAAACCCTAGAAGGTTTTGATTGAATGAGCACCAAGTAAGTGTTACTCCATGTGGAAGACTTAAACTAGAGAATACTGTTATAGAGTCATAGAGTGATACAGTGTGGAAACAGTCCCTTTGCCCAACTTGCCCATACCGGCCCAACATGTCCCAGCTACACTAGTTCCGCCTGCCTGCATTTGGTCCATATCCCTCAAAACTGTCCTATACATGTACCTTAAGTGTTTAAGAAGGAACTGCAGATGCTGGAAAATCGAAGGTAGACAAAAGTGCTGGAGAATCTAGATGCTGCTGCACCCGCTGAGTTTCTCCAGCACTTTTGTCTACCTATAGATAGCTGTCTAGCTGTTTCTGAAATGTTGGGATAGTCCCAGTCCCAACTATCTCCTCCGGCAGCTTGTTCTATACATCCACCACCCTTTGTGTGAAAAGGTTACCCCTCAGATTCCTATTAAGTCTTTTACCCTTCACCTGTTATAAGAAAGTCACAAATAAATCCTAAAGTCAATACTGTGGACGGCACAGTGGTGCATTAGAGTTGCTGCCTTACAGCACCAGAGAACCCAGCGCCAGAGACCCGAGTTCGATCCTGACCAGGGGTGTTTGTCTGTATGGAGTTTGCATGTTCTCCCTGTGACCTGCGTGAGTTTTCTCTAATAGGCTAATTAGCTTGGTAAAATTGTAAATTGTCCCTAGTGTGTGTAGTATAGTGTCAGTGTGTGGAGATCGCTGGTCGGCGCGGACCCAGTGGGCCGAGGGGCCTGTTTTTGGTGCTGTTTCTCTAAGCTAAACAAAACTAAGAATCAATCTCCCTTGCCCGGAGAGCAGCAAGAATGTGGAATGCTTCTTTTGGGGAGTAGTTTTTGCCAATACAACTGTGATCTTTAAGTGGAGTCTGGATAAATATAAGAAAGGAACAGGTTTAGGTTTTAGGTTTAAGTTTATTGTTGCCACGTGCATCGAGGGACAGTGAAAATAGTGTCATGGAATCATCGAGTCATACAGCATGGAAACAGGCCTTTTCGGCCCAACTTGCCCATGCCAACCAAAATGCCCATTTACACTAGTCCCACCTGCCCGTGTTTGGCTTATACGCTCTACACCTTTCCTATCTGTGTACCTGTCCTAATTACCTGAATTATCAGTCACATGCAGGTACAGCAGGCAGTGAAATAGCTAATGGCATGTTAGACAACATAGACAATAGACAATGTTGGCCTTCATAACAAGAAGAGTTGAGTACGGGAACAAAGCGGTCCTTCTGCAGTTTTACAGGGCCCTGGTGAGACCACACCTGGAATATTCTGTGCAGTTTTGGTCTCCAAATTTGAGGAAGGACATTCTTGCTATTGAGGGAATGCAGCGTAGGTTCACGAGGTTAATTCCTGAGATGGCGGGACTGCCATACGTTGATAGAATGGAGCCACTGGGCTTGTATACACTGGAATTTAGAAGGATGAGAGGAGATCTTATTGAAACATATAAGATTATTAAGGGATTGGACACACATTGGAGGCAGGAAACATGTTCCCAATGTTGGGGGAGTCCAGAACCAGGAGCCACAGTTTAAGAATCAGGGGTGGGCCTTTTAGAACGGAGATGAGGAAAAATGTTTTCACCCATAGAGTTGGGAATCTGTGGAATTCTCTGCCTGTGGAGGCCATTTCTCTGGATGCTTTCAAGAGAGAGTTAGATAGAGCTCTTAAAGATAGCAGAGTCAAGGGATATGGGGAGAAGGCAGGAACGAGGTACTGATTGTGGATGATCAGCCATGTTCACAGTGAATGGCGGTGCTGGCTTGAAGGGTCGAATAGCTTTCTCCTGCACCTATTGTCTATTGTCTATTGTCTAAGTGTCACTGTGTTAAAAAGCTTTGTTTTGCATGCTATCCAAACATAGATATACCGTACATGAATACAGTCAAGTCCAACTCAACTACAATAGATAGGGCAAGGGGGAAGATACAGAGTGCAGACGATAATTCTCATGCCTTGTTGTGCACCAGTTCCAGAGACAATGTCCAATGCTCAGAGGTGAATTGGATAACCGTAGCTTATGGAAGGACAGTTATGAAGCCTGATAGCAGAGGGGAAGGAGATGTTCCTGAATCTGGTGGCGACAACAGAAGGCTCTACTGACAATTTATTACGGAGGAATAGGCAGTGACTGCTCAGGCTTAATATTCTGCCATTGGTTAGTTTAGTTGAGTTGAGTTTAGTTTAGTTTAGTTTACAGATACAATGAGGAAGCAGGAGATTTACGTTAATGGCCACTCATAAGTACTCGGGGCTCTCGTGGACATTTTTCAAACATGTTGAAAAATATTCACGAGTCTTCCCGAGCTTACCTGCGGTTAGAGAGTCTTCCCGTGCTTACCTGCCGTTAGCGTTATGAGCCGCTAAGAGACGTCCCCGAGCTCCGACGTACCCGCTACGTTCATTCTATGTGCTTACCACGAGTTTGATTTTTATTTAAACTCGGGAGAGCACTTGGATGAACTCGTACAGTGGGACAGGGCCATTAAGATCAAACCTGGGTCTCTGGCGCTGTGAGGCAGTAGCTCCACAGCTAGGCTACCGCTGCCCATTGCGTTCTATATGTCCCATTCATCATCTGCATGATGAAGTTGTAAAAAAAGGCCCCATCTATCCTCCCAGATGGGCATTGAATATTCTATGACAATTTTTAACAGAGGAACATAGAATTCTCTGCCGTGTTCTTGATCATTATTTAGCCCACAACCAACATCGTTACAACAGACTGTTGTCTAACGGAATTTACAATATGTGTAATATTTCTCCGTTTAGTTTAGTTTAGTTTTAGCTTAGTCTTAGTTTAGTGATACAGTATGGAAACGGATCCTTCAGATGACCAAGTCCATTTCAACCACCAAGCCAATTAACCTACAAACCTGCACATCAATAGACAATAGACAATAGAAAATAGGTGCAGGAGTAGGCTATTCAGCCCTTCGAGTCAGCACCGCCATTCAATGTGATCATGGCTGATCATCCCCAATCAGTACCCCATTCCTGCCTTCTCCCCATATCCCCTGACTCCGCTATTTTTAAGAGCCCTATCGAGCTCCCTCTTAAAAGCATCCAGAGCATCCACGTCTTTGGAATGTGGAAGGAAACCCCTGGAGTACCCGGGGAAACGCGTGCGGTCATAGGAAGAACGTACCAACCCCACACGGACAGCGCCCGAGATCAGGCTCAAACCCGGGTCTCTGGCGCTGTGAGGCAGTAGCTCTACTGCTGCACCACCGTCTTGCCTGTGACCTTGGTTATTATTTAGGCCCTCAACACCATCACTAAAACAGATTGTTGTCAGTGGGAATTCCCAATGCGTGAAATATTTCCTCAGGTGCCTTCATTGTAACTGTTATCTCCAAAGTCAAAAATATTAATTCGTTGTAAAATACTTTGGAACATAAAGTTGTGAAAGGTGCCATGTAAACGCAGTCCGATCTTTCTTTTTAAAAAACACATTGGCAATTCATAACCTGCAATTTAAACATTAAATTGCAGGTTATGAATTGCCAATGTGCCAGTTGAAGGTGGTTGCCGGAGGTTGCCGGAGGTTGCAGGTAGTGGAGGGTAAGACCACCCTGGTGGAATAAAACTGAGTGAAAAAAAGGTCTTACCTTCCACTACCTGCAACCTCTGGCAACCACCTTCAACTAGCATCGCAACCGGCTTCGACAAAAAAATTACCGATTTTTAAAACGGAAACCTATTTTTAGTCGTGGCCGGTTTTGAATTTTTTGAAATAATCGCCGGAACATCTAAGAAGCGGAAACCACTTTCGACCATTAGGGAGACTGACAAAAACCTCCGGGAACCGCACGGAAACCTTGGGTGGGGCGCAAAGTCTCCAGCGGTTTCCGTTCAGGTTTCCAAACTGGGACAGGGGCATAAGTTGCAGATTGATCATTGTGTTGCCTCACCACAGTCAGTAGGACGTCCCAAGGGTTGGAGTGTGTGCTGTTTTCCAACGACTGATGATTTATTAATAATAGCAGATGAGTTAAAAATGCAAAAATGATAATGTTTTAATTAAACTGATGTGGATCCCACTCTGCTGAAGATTTCCCTGTAATTGCTTTCCATCTCCAGTTTTGTGCTACTGGATTTGCAAAAAGCTTGTTTTTCTTTTGCCGTGTCTGTGTTTTGAGTACATCTAATTGGGTTTAATGCCACATTGGGAGACGAAGAGTCGGAATTCACCTTATGCAATGTTAAGTGGACCGTCTGTTTAATGCCATGGACATCCGACAGCGGTTAATGGGAGTTAATGGCCTGGCATTTCCTGGCAGCTATCAGATACTTGTTCAATACCCACGTGCTAAGGCCACATTGACTGGAGACACCCCTCCCACAAAGGAAAGGACATCACCCCATGGGGCCACGTGGGTTGCAAGGGTAGACGCAAAGTGTTGGAGTAACCCAGCGGGTCAGGCAGCATCTCTGTTGAAAACGAATGGGTGACGTTTCAGGTTCGGAAAGGAGAAAGGAGCAGATGAGGAATTCCTTTAGTCAGAGGGTGGTGAATCTGTGGAATTCATTGCCACAGAAGGCTGCGGAGGCCAAGTCAATGGATATTTTTAAGGTGGAGAATGACTCATACTTGATCGGTATAGGTGTCAGGGGTTATGGGGAGAAGGCAGGATTGATTACTAGGACTGGATGTTACAATCCCTAAGATTTCACTACAATTGACATTCTTGGGTATGACCACTAGGTGAATTTTGCTAACAATCAGACACATCTTCAGTTGTGTACCTCAACGTCACTGGGTGTTTCGGCCTTTTATCACAAGACGCCCTCAGTCGAGGCAGGCCCACCACAGGTTGATCAGACCTGGGTGTGTGTCTTATTGCTAGCTTCTAGATGGTCACGTGGCAGCCCAGACAGCATCTTTCCTCTTCAGCCACAGCCAGTGGCTGCTCCGTTCAGCGGCATTGGCCCTCCTTTGTGCCTGCCCTTTGACTCCAACTTCCCTCAGGAGCCTTGTGGTGGAACTGGTTACAAAGCCCCTGCACCCCACCTCCACTGGACACAACCTTACCCTCCAACCTCTGCCTCTGCTGCAAGGTTTGAATATCGAAGCTTTTTCCTTTCATAAGCCTCGTCCACAGCCTCCTCCCAGGGGACCGTCAGCTCAATGATGAAAACACGGCGAGAGGAGTTGGACCAGAGAACGAGGTCTGGTCGCAGGTTGGTAACTGCGATTTCAACTGGGAACAAAAGCCTCTGGCCTAGGTCAACACACATTTCCCAGTCCCTGGCTGCGTTCAGTGGGCATGAGTTGAGAGGCGAGGGGTTAGTCCTCCACTTCTCTCCTTCCCAGATGAAGGATGGTATTTGCGGGAATGTTATCTGGGCATTGATAGGCATGGCGTTAGTGGTAACTCTCTTGTACTCGAGTTCAGCTGCCAAACACCTCAGCACCTGGTTGTGTCGCCAGGTGTATCTGCCTTGTGTTAGGCTGGTCTTACAACCGACCAGGATGTGCTTGAGGTTTGCTGGAACTGCACACAGGGGGCAGGCTGGCTCCTCTCCTTGCCAGAGATTTAGGTTTGTGGGAGAGGGAAGGACATCATATGTGGCTCTGGTAATGAAGCTCAACTTATTTGACTCCATGGTCCACAGCTCTCTCCATGTGATCTTCCTCCTCTCAACGCCAACCCACCTCATCCAGCGGCCTTGTCTGGCTTGGGATATGGCTTTGGCACACCTGGCTGCTTCTTCCTGGTGGCGCACCTCCTCCACCACCAGGTGCCGACCCGACGTTCAGCTGGAGGAGCCTTTTGCCAGGCAGGTTTCATCGCTCCAACCAGCACACACTAATTCCCCTGCCTCAATCCATCCATTCTGCACCGATTGCCTTCTCAGCATATGTCAGTGTATGACAGGGCACACAACATGATGAGACACCCAGATGTCGCCCCTGGATTTTGAACAATCCAAAATCCAGAGGTGACAGGGAGTCACCACGCGTGACTACACGCGTCACCACGCATCAGGCCGCGTCACGACTTGACAACCTTTTTTCAGGCTGTCGCCGAAAATGGCACCCGAGTGCGACAGGCCTTTCACGCTGCGAAACATGAGGGCAAGGCTTTCGAAGGCGGTGTTGGTGGCACACCTCTCCCTGGCCAGGTTCGCGATCACCTCAGGCTCGAGTTCGCAGTGCTCTAAGAAACTGTCCAAGCCCGAGCAGGCTCGGGAGCACCGGCAGCTGAGGTCGGAGTGCGAGCACCATAATCCGCCTTCACCAACCTGCCGCTTGAGCGGCTCCTTGGGGCGACCTGCTGCTGCTTCTCGTGGCGCTGCTGGCGTGGTTACTTGTGCACCCTGGGGTGCTGCTGCTGTAGTTACTTATGCACCCTTGGGTGCTGCTGGCGTGGTTACTTGTGCATCCTGGGGTGCTGCTAGAGTGGTTACTTGTGCACCCTGGAGTGCTGCTGGCGTAGCGACTGTTGCTTTCTGGGGCGCTGCTGGAGTGGTTACTTGTGCACCCTTGGGTGTTGCTGGTGTAGTTACTTGTGCATCCTTGGGTGCTGCTGGAGTGGTTACTTGTGCACCCTTGGGTGCTGCTGGTGTAGTTACTTGTGCACCCTTGGGTGCTGCTGGCGTAGCGACTGGTGTTTCCTGGGGTGCTGCTGGAGTGGTTACGTGCACCCTTGGGTGCTGCTGGTGTAATTACTTGTGCACCCTGGGGTGTTGCTGGCGAGGCTGCTGTTTCTGCCTGGAGTGCTGTTCGTGTAGTTACTTGTGAACCCTGGAGTGCTGATGGTGTGTTTACTCGTGCACCCTTGGGTGCTGCAGCCTCTGTACCCTCTGCTAATTCTCCCCCTCCCGACGTTGCTGCTCCCGTTGCCAGCCCCTGCTGCTTGTCGCCCCAGCCGGACAGCAGCCAACGGACCAGGCTGCCAGTGCTCTTGAAACTGCGGGCGCTGCTGGTGGCCGTCACTCCTCGCACAAACTCGCACTTCTGCCGGTACATGACCAGCGAGTCGGGCCTGAACTGCCTCCTGGAGCTGGAGCGACGCACAATGTCAGGCGGGAGCACCAGCTGCCCGCTCTGCTGGGGGCTGCCGGAGGCCAGGTAAGTCTTCATGCTGCTGCTGGCCCTGCTGCCACTGCCTTCCCCGGGGGCAGAGCTGCCCAAACCATTGGGCTCCACTTTGCACCCTCTCGCCATCTGGCTCTTCAAGTGCTTGGCCTTGTCGGCAGCCAGTCTCTCCACAGCACTCTGCCGACCCCGCCTGTCCCCCTCCATTTGACTGCGGAGGTAGCCGGGGCCCTTGGACATGAGCCTGAGTGGCAGAGAGATGCTCGCCTCAGGCGGCATGCTTGCAGTGGGCGCGATCTCGCTCGGCATCTTACTTTGATCCAGCCAACAAGGACAAACACGTTTTCACATCCGCAAAAAAGGAATGACCAGGACTTCCATGAGCAATGTCAGGCTGTCTGCAATTGCCTTAATCCACATTCACTATGATTTTGCCCATAACTTGGACAAAGCCGTGACTAGGTTTGCGCAGTTACATTCTTGGAAAATGGAACTGGAAAACATGATTTACGGCCAAATGGCAATATACGCAGTGTACACGAGTGTCCGTCGCCTGCATCACTACGCCAGGACTTCCATGAGCAATGACAGGCTGTCTGCACTCGCCTTAATGCACATTCACTATGACTTTGCCCATGACTTAGACAAAGTGGTGAGTAGGTTTGCACAGTTACATTCTCGGAAAACTGAACTATTTCATGTTGAGGTTGATGCGATGTGAAGTTGTTAGGTCAGGAGGACCATTAAAGCTGCACTGCACACACTAACACAGTCTAACAGTAACAGGCAATCAAATCAACACACAAAACATTTTTTTTTTAAAGCTTTTCTTTACTGCAAAAACCTACAGTATTTTTTTGCAGTTTTTGCATGCTCCTTTATAACATTTTACATAACATTTTACAACAGTATAACTTGATTATTAAAACAAGGACAACAATTCTTAATTTTTAAAAAATGTATACAACAATGACTCCAATCATCCCATTCCACCCACTCATTACTCGTGACTCAACCCAAATTATTTCTGAAATATTGGTCATACATTTGGTGCAAAAAGCTCAAAAATATGGTTCAAAATGCACCAGAGAGCATCTAAAACCCCAGATCTTTCAGGACCCTTTTGTGGGGCTTCCTGCTTGTGTTGTGCGCTGTGTGGACTATATTGCACATAACATTTTTGGAATCCTATCATGCCACCCCCCTTTTTGAATAGCTTCGTACGGGCCTGTAAAGTGACCTCGTAGATGGTAATTGGCCACATGAGTCGGGGCAGTAGACCGAATTGCAGGCACCAAAGCTTCAGCTTCCCTGGGAGAGCAGTGTTGTTGATTTGCTTGAGGCCACAGATTGTATCCTGCCTGAGTTGTTCCACCTGCTCTGCATCCTTGAGGTATGCGGTGTACCATCGCCCGAGGCTTTTGACCGGCTTCTCCAGGACAGTTGGTATTGTCTCGTTATTGATGCGGAACCTTTCGTCAGTGAGCTGGCCTTTGACGATGGAAACACTGCAGGGTTTGCTGGGTTGAATCTCCATTCGTGCCCATTTGATGTTTTCATGGAGTTTATCCAGCAGGCGTTTGTTGTTGTTATTGTGGTCATGTCATCCACGTACACCCTGATTGGTGCCAGATGACGTTTGCATGTTCCAGACATCCTGAGAAACCACGTACCCCTGCTTTCTACACTGACGTGTCAATCAAGTTGTTGCTCTGCAAAAATGCTGAGAGTCTTTGGGCCACAACACCAAAGAAGATCTTTCCTTCCACGTTCAGAAGGCTGATCTGGCGGAATTGGCTAATGGTTGAAGAGTTCTTTTCTTTGGGAATTAAGATCCCTCCTGCCCTTTGCCATGCCTTAGGTATGATTCGTTTCCCCCATGCCACTTTCATTAACTTCCAAAGGTATTTCAGAGCACCAGGGGTGTTCTTATAGAGCCTGTATGGAATGCCATTGGGCCCTGGGGCTGATGCTGTTATTGCCCGTTTGACTGTGTTCTCCACCTCCTTCCATGTAGGAGGCCTTGTGTCCATCTGGTGCTCAGGTGGATGGATAGGGGGCATGTCATCTGGAATGGTGACTGGCTCATGCCTCAGGTTGTCAGAGTACGTCTTCCTCAGGTGCCCCTCCAGTTCCCTTACAGGTACTCTCAGGATCCCGCTCTTCTCCTTGACAAAGAGGCTTTTGACAAACTTATACGGATCTCTATAGAAACTTGTCCTCGCCCGTTCTTTCTTCTTGCGTTGCTTTCTCAGGCATTCTGCTCTTCGCAGGATTGGCAGGCGCTGCTTTATTTCTGCCTGCAGTGCCTCGAGTCCTTTCCTTTCTGCCTCTGCGGCCTTCCTCCACTGTTTTCTCAGCTGCCTCCTTTCTTTCACCAGTCTTTTGATCTCCTGCTGCCTCCTGGACTTGTACTGGAGTGCTGGTTCCTTCTGTGTCCTCTGTTTCACGACCTTCACCCCAAATCTCTCCGCCCCATAGTTGTATATGGTGTCTCCCATCTTCTCCAGTTTTCTTTCCACACACCCCTTCAATCCTTCCAGAAGATGGACGAGGTCAGTGTTAACGGTCTTCCACTCTTTCCTCTGGCAGGATTTAGGCCACAAGATTTGAGGCTTTTTCCCTTCCATTTTTCTTTCTACCGCTGACTGTGGCTGTTTGGGCTCTGGACTCGTGTCCGTTGGTCTCAGGCACTTTTTCCTGCCCTGGTGGATCTTGAGACCCTTCTCCGATGTTAACCTTTTCCCAGCCACAGATACAACTTCGTAACTTATGTCCTGCCGGTGCTGCTGCTCTGTCAATTGCTGTGCTGGTAATACTCATAGTCGATTCCGTTCCTAGGTCTGTTGCCGTGTGGTCTGTCGATGAGTCATCTTCCGCCCCCGCTCTCGCAGACTCAAGGGGTATTCTTCGTTTTGTCTTTTTTGTAGCAATATGTGGGTGGATCCAAAACGCTGATTAGCGATGGATCCTGCTGGCATGAGGAGCTAGCCCATGCCAGCCCTGGTGGGGTCTATTCCCTCCGGGTAGCAGTCTCTCCAGGCTGTCACTAGGTCTTTCCCTGGTTGTCAGCTGCCCTTTCGCAGAGGTCACTGATTTGATCCAGATGTTCAGATTGATTATTAGGACTGGATGTTACAATCCCTAAGATTTCACTACAATTGACATTCTTGGGTATGACCACTAGGTGAATTTTGCTAACAATCAGACACATCTTCAGTTGTGTACCTCAATGTCACTGAGAATGGGGTTGAGAGGGAAAGATAGATCAGCCATTATTGAATGGTGGAGTAGACTTGATGAGCCAAATGACCTAATTCTACTCCTATAACTTATGAAACCTTCTTCAGACTCCTCTCTGAAGAAGGGTTCCGACCCAAAACGTCACCTATTCTTTTTCTCCAGAGATGTTGCCTGACCCGCAGTTTCTTCTACATTGTGCATTTATCTTCAGTATGAGCAGCATCTGTAGTTTCTTCTTACATATGAGTGGCAAGCATGCTTTGTATAAGGATAGATGCGAACACTACTGAGCATGATTGACACTGAGAATGTATAAAGAGTTTTTGCACAGTTTTGTTTTGTATATATTTTAAATTCTGGATTCATTTGTTAATTACATTTATTTTTGAAATTTAAAAAAAATCTCTGTGTGGACCCATCTTTGTGGAACTTTCCTGCTAAAACTTAGCTTATTTTGTCGAGAGCATCGGAGGTTGATGAGGGTATACAAAACGGTGAGAGGCATAGATTGGGTAGACAGTCACACCCTTTATCCCCAAAGTGGAAATGTCAAAAGACCAGAGCGCGGAGCTTAAAGGTGCGCAGGGGCAGAATTTAAAGGAAATGTGAGGGCTAGGTTTTATTACACAGAGAGTGGTGGGTGCCTGGAACGCATGGCCAGGGGTGGTGGTAGGGACAGATACGGTAGTGGTGTTAAAGAGGCTCTTGGGATAACCACATAGACATCCCAGGACTGGAGGAATATGATTGATGTTTAGGCAGAGGAGATTAGTTGATTTTGGCATCATGTACAATGCAAACCTAATGAGCCGAAAAGCCTATTCCTGCAGCAAGGTGGCGCAGCGGTAGAGTCGCTGCCTTACAGCGCTTGCAGCGCAAGGGACCCGGGTTCAATCCCCACTACGGGTGCTGCCAGTGCGGAGTTTGCACGTCCCCCCCCCCCGTGATCGCGTGGGTTGTCACCGAGATCTTCGGTTTCCTCCCACACTCCAAAGACGTACAGGTTTGTAGGTTAATTGGCTTGGTATAAATGTAAATTGTCCCTAGTGTGTGAAGGATAATGTTAATGTACGGGGATCACTGGTCGGTGTGGACTCGGTGGGCCGAAGGGCCTGTTTCTGCGCTGTATCTCTAAACTAAACTAAACTAAACTATGTTGTAGTTTTCTCTGTTGAGCTACAGGGAGAAGTTGAGCAGGGTGGGAATTTATTCTTTAGAGTGCAGGAGGATGTGGGGTGATCTTATAGAGGTGTATAACATCATGGATAGGGTAGATGTACAATCTTAGTCCCAAAGTAGGACATATATTTAAGGTGAGGGGGGAAAATGTAATAAAAACCTTCGCGGCAACGTTTTGCACATAGGGTGATAGGTATATTAAAAGAGCTGTCAGAAGAGGTAATAAAATTTCAATAACCAGCTAAGCCACACTCAGGTTTTGCCAGATGCTGAAACAGCAACAACTTGAGAATATTAAGTTAGACCTGTTGCAGGCTGAGCAATTAGCATGGAGAAGGATGGCTGCAAGGATCCAGTTAAGTTGAAGGCAAATTATAATTGTATTTAATTGACTTCAATTAAAGTTGTTAATTGTGTTTGTGTTATTGTGTGCCCTGCGTTTTAATGATTACTTCTTAAAAATTAATTGCTTAAACTTTTCCAATCATTTGATTGTTACCAACTGTCAGATACAATTGCAAGCAGTAGCACGACTTGTGGAGCTGTTCTCTCACAGCGTCAGAGATCCCGACCTCGGGTGCTGCCTGTGTGGAGTTTGCTCGTTCTCCTCCAGGTGGGTTTCCTCCGGGTGCTCCGGCTTCCCCCCACATCCCTAAAACGTGTGGGTTTTGAGATTAATTGGCCGCTGTAAATTGTCCCCTGTGTGTAGATTAATTGTAGAGTCTACGGAGAGTTAATGACAATACCGAGGGAATAAAGTTGGGTTAAGATTAGACATGAATTGCTGGAGTAATTCAGCGGGACAGGCAGCGTCTCTGGAGAGAAGGCAATGGGTGACGTTTCGGGTCGGGACCCTTCTTCAGACCCGAGAGACGACTCGACTTGTAACATCACCCGTTCCTCTACAGAGATGCTGCCTGTCCTGCTGAGTTACTCCAGCATTTTGTGTTTAAACCAGCATCTGCAGTTCCTTCTGACACATAAAATTGGATTAGATTAGTTTAGGTTGAGTGTAAATGGGTGGTTGATGGACTCAGTGGGCCAAAGGAATGGTTTCCATGCTGTCTCAATCTCCATCTCTATTCCAACTCTATCTCCATGTACAACATTTATCCAAATCTTTGGTGTAAACCAGCATTTGCAGTTCCTTCTTACACATTCATCCAAATCCAGCCTGTTCCAAGAATTAACATAGAAACATAGAAACATAGAAATTAGGTGCAGGAGTAGGCCATTCAGCCCTTCGAGCCTGCACCGCCATTCAATATGATCATGGCTGATCATCCAACTCAGTATCCCGTACCTGCCTTCTCTCCATACCCTCTGATCCCCTTAGCCACAAGGGCCACATCCAACTCACTCTTAAATATAGCCAATGAACTGGCCTCAACTACCCTCTGTGGCAGAGAGTTCCAGAGACTCACCACTCTCTGTGTGAAAAAAGTCTTTCTCATCTCGGTCTTAAAGGATTTCCCCCTTATCCTTAAGCTGTGACCCCTTGTCCTGGACTTCCCCAACATCGGGAACAATCTTCCTGCATCTAGCCTGTCCAACCCCTTAAGAATTTTGTAAGTTTCTATAAGATCCCCTCTCAATCTCCTAAATTCCAGAGAGTATAAACCGAGTCTATCCAGTCTTTCTTCATAAGACAGTCCTGACATCCCAGGAATCAGTCTGGTGAACCTTCTCTGCACTCCCTCTATGGCAATAATGTCCTTCCTCAGATTTGGAGACCAAAACTGTACGCAATACTCCAGGTGTGGTCTCACCAAGAACTGAAGTAGAACCTCCCTGCTCCTGTACTCAAATCCTTTTGCTATGAAAGCTAACATACCATTCGCTTTTTTCACTGCCTGCTGCACCTGCATGCCTACTTTCAATGACTGGTGTACCATGACACCCAGGTCTCGCTGCATCTCCCCTTTTCCTAATCGGCCACCATTTAAATAATAGTCTGCTTTCCTGTTTTTGCCACCAAAGTGGATAACCTCACATTTATCCACATTATACTGCATCTGCCAAACATTTGCCCACTCACCCAGCCTATCCAAGTCACCTTGCAGTCTCCTAGCATCCTCCTCACAGCGAACACTGCCCCCCAGCTTAGTGTCATCCGCAAACTTGGAGATATTGCCTTCAATTCCCTCATCCAGATCATTAATATATATTGTAAATAGCTGGGGTCCCAGCACTGAGCCCTGCGGTACGCCACTAGTCACTGCCTGCCATTGTGAAAAGGACCCGTTTACTCCTATCCCATCCCGCAAGGTCACCTATCCATGTTCTCCAGAGATGCTGCCTGACCCGCTGAGTTACTCCAGCACTTTGCGGCCTTTCGCGTATCAACCAGCATCTGCAGTTCTTTGGTTCTGCAGATGCTGGTTTAATAATATAAAGGGTAAAAATTTTGCTCCAGATTTTCTCGTCCACCATCTAACTAAATCCCTTCATCCTTCGTATCATTTCTCCTCAATTTTTTCCCTCATCTCAAGTCCCTGATGCCATTGGAAGTGCTGGTCTTACCTGGAGTTTCTTCACATGATGGTGGCAAGTGACAGCGTTTACAGACTCGTCCTGCTTTGTTCCGTCCCCACCTCTTTTCCAACTTTCTCCCCCCTACTACAATCAGTCTGAAGAAGGGTCCCGACACCTAAACATCACCTGTCCATTTTCTCCACAGGTGCAGCCTAATCCGCTGAGTTACTCCAGCACTCTGATTCCCGATGTTGGTGGAGTCCAGAACCAGGGGCCACAGTTTAAGAATAAGGAGTAAGTCTTTAGAATGGAGACGAGCAAAACACTTTTTCTCACAGAGAGTGGTGAGCCTGTGGAATTCTCTGCCTCAGAGGATGGTGGAGGCAGGTTCTCTGGATGCTTTCAAGAGAGAGCTAAAGAGGGCTCTTAAAGATAGCGGAGTCAGGGGATATGGGGAGAAGGCAGGAACGGGGTACTGATTGGGGATGATCAGTCATGATCACATTGAATGGCGGTGCTGGCTCGAAGGGCCGAATGGCCTAATCCTAGACAATATTGTGTATTGTCTATTGTCTATTGTCACTGTCAGTGTCTTACTGAAGATTCCAGCATCTGCAGTTCCTTGTGACTGCATTTAGGGAACTAGATGTGTTTAGATGTAATAAGGAGGAACTGCTGGTGCTGGATTATACCAAAGATAGACACAAAATACTGGAGTAACTGGAATTACTGGTGCAAAGTCATTTAGAGGAAGGGAGTGGGGAGGGGGAGGAAAGTAATGGCAGGAATGTTGGGCAGGAGAAAGTGGAGGGGGTGAGGGGAGGGAGGTGTTTGTAGAAGTTATCCAAAATTGGAGAATTCAATGTTCATACCATTGCGTTGTATATAATAGCGGAATATAATGTGCTGTTCCTCTAGTGAAGATGACCATTTAGATGACCACTTGAAATAACACAAAGATGGAAAGTTTACAGGCAGAGTGCTGGAAAATTGAATCAGTATAGAGATGTACTTGGTGGCTGCTATCATCATGGTATGCTGAAGGGCATGTCTCCACACTGTGTGACTTTATCTTCCTGATGCCCATTTTAAAAGTACCAAAAGGAGTAGTGGTAGAGCTACTGCCTTACACTGCTTGTCTGTACGGAGTTTGTACGTTCTCCCCGTGACCTACGGGGGTTTTCTCCGAGATCTTCGGAAAACTCCCACACTCCCACAAATGACATACAACCCAGTTGGCCAATTAGGCTCATTGGCTTGGAATGAATGTAAAATGTCCCTAGTGTGTGTAGAGTAGAGTTAATTTAGTTTAGTTTAGTTTAGAGATACAGCGCTGAAGCAGGACCTTCGGCCCACCAAGTCCACGCCGACCAGAGATCCCCGCACAATAACACTATCTGCCCGCGCTAGGGACAATTTTCACTTACGCCAGGCCAATCAACCTACAAACCTGTACGTCTTTGGAGTGTGGGAGGAAACCGAAGATCTCGGTGAAAACCCACGCAGCCACGGGGAGCATGTACAAACTCTGTGCAGACGAGCACCCATAGCCAGGATCGAACCCAGGTCTCTGGCACTGAGAGCACTGTAAGGCAGCAACTCTACCGCTGCACCACCGTGGCCACCCTTTGCGGGGATCGCTGGTCGGTGCAGACTCGGTGAGCCGGAGGGCTTGTTTCCACGCTGTGTCTCTCAAACTAAACAAAAAAAAAAGCCAAATCCAAATCATTCCATTGTTAATCACTGCAAAGCTGTTTGCCTAAATCCAGATTAATCTACAACGCTACGTTGTAAAAATGAAATCTTCTCATTCACATTCTTCGTGCATTTACGGACTCTATAAATAGCTTAGAAGTGATTCTTGATGCAAATTACCTTGGCAAACCAAGCGAACCCTTTGGGTACTGAAGTCTTAAATGCTTGTGAGCTATTAATAACAAAGTGGTATAATCTGAAAGAAGCGGTAAAAGTTGATTAGAATACAGTACAAATATTAGCTGCAATGTTGCTAATTTATCCTGAAGTTGCAGTCGTTCACAGCAGTCGGCCATCTATTAATCTAGGTTTGCCATTCATGCATTTATCATGTGGTAACCTTGCCAGGGAGATGTCACCACCCTTACTCCTCAATGAAGAATTTTATTGGACCAAGCGACCCAGACCAACTTTGGGGCGGCACGGTGGCGATGTGGGCCGAAGAGCCTGTTTCCGCGTTGTACTTCTAAAGTAAACCATATCTATTGCTATAGACAGACACAAAATGAATTTTCTGGAGAAAATGGATAGGTGACGTTTCGGGTCGGGACCCTTCTTTAGACCTGGACTGAAAGGGCGCAGTGGTAGAGTTGCTGCCTTACAGAGCTGGAGACCCAGGTTCGATCCTGGCTACGGACGCTGTCTGTACGGAGTTTGTACTGTACGTTCTCCCTGGGACGGTGTGGGCTTTCTCCTGGTGCTCAGGTTTCCTCACAAAATCCAAAGACATATGGGTTTGTAGGCCAATTGGCTTGGTGGAAATTGTAAATTTGCGGAGTTTGTAGTTTTCCCTGGCCATCACTGTGTATTCTACCATTCCTACTCACAATTATAAGAACTTTGAATCCTCAAGTATAATTTTTCTATCAATCACTTGTTCATCAGCATTGTCATTCTGTAACCGTGCAACGGTCTTCTTCAAAATGCATTCTCAACGACATTGAAACACTTTAACCTGAAGATGATCTTCAGATCTAATCACTGCAGGTTTCTTAAAGTTATTTGAAACACTCTTACCAGCACGCCTGGATTCCTGAAATTGACTTTGGCAACCAGTAGCTTAAATCATGTTCATCAAAGCCTGTTTGCTCCCCTCGTATTTCTGCCGGTTACTATGGCAGTGAGCAGAATGTTCAACGCAAAAAATGTAATTAAGTTTGAACCAAAATCTGAGATTTTGTGTTAATTTGAAAGTCACTTATCTTTCATTTGTGTCTTATGTGCAGCTGCACGTGCTTTTTTTTGTTTTGTCAGCCCTTTCACTGACAGTAGTGCGTCGGATAGTGCTAGTGTACGGGGTGATCGCTGGTCGGCGCGGACTCGGTGGGACAACGGGACTATTTCCGCGCTGCAACTCTAAAGTCTAAAAGTAAAGGAATAAAGAACCAAGAATTCAAGCAGTCCAGGGATGTTTCAGACAAAAGCTGTGAAAAACCCGCTGAAAATTGTCCACATAATCAATATCATCAAATCAAAATCATTTCACTTTTGTATAAAGTGGCTTTTGTCTATAACATTGCGCCTCACTGTCAGCTAATCAGACAAAATTTGATACCAAGCGAATACAAGGAACTGCAGATGCTGGTTTACAAATAAAAAGACACAAAATGCTGGAGTAACACAGCGGGTCAGATAGCATCGCTGGGGAACATGGAGAGGTGACGTTTCGGGTCGAGACCCTTCTTCAGACTTCATGAGGGCCCTGACCCCAAAGGGTCACATATCCATGTTCTCCAGGAATGCTGCCTGGCCCGCTGAGTTAAGAGCCTGTCCCACTGTACGAGGTAATTCAAGAGTTCTCTCGAGTTCTCCCCTGATTCGAGCTCGTGTAATGTACGCAGCGGGTACGTAGGAGCTCGTGGACGTCACGTAGCGGCTCATATGAGGAACGGTAGGCACTCGGGAAATCCGGTAAAGTCGTGATGTTTTTTCAACACTGTGAAAAATGTCCACGAGAAAACAAATACTGGTGATGAAAAAATGGTTACTTTTCACTCGTACGAGTCCCTACGTACCCGCTACGTACATTACAGGAGCTCGAATCAGGGGAGAACTCGGGGGAACTCTTGGATTACCTCGTACAGTGGGACAGGCCCTTTACTCCAGCACTGTGTATTTTAAAAAAATGTATACCAAGATGTACATATAGATTTGTTTTTAATGCACATTGCAAGCTCTTCCAAACAGAAATGAAATTCTGCTGTTATCAGCACCCACCCTGATACAGGGTCTCAACACAAAATATTGACTTGCTCCATTTTGCCTCCGTGGAAGCTGATTGACCAACTGTACTTCCAATGGTGAGGCCGCATTTGGAGTATTTTTCAGTTTTGGAAAATTTCAGTTTAGATCACCCTGCTATCGAATGGACACCATTCTGCTGGAAAGAGCGCAGAGAAGATTTACGAGGATATTGCCAGGACTTGAGGGCCTGTGCCATTGGAAGATGTTGGGAAGGCTAGGACTTTATGCCTTGGAGCGCAGAAGGCTGAGGGATGATCCTATAGAGGTGGATAAGATCATGAGGGGAATAGATAGGCTGAGTGCACAGAGCCTTTACCCAGAGGAGATTTTGATTTTACTTTCAGACTTTATTTTAGACTTTAGGCTTACAGCATGAAAACAGGCCCTATAGCCCACCATGTCCGCGCTGACCAGTGATCACCCATACACTAGTTCTACCTTACACACTAGAGGCGATTTGCAGAAGCAAATTAACCTACAACCCTGCATGTCTTCGGGATGTGGGAGGAAACCGGAGCACCCAGAGTACCCGGAGGAAATCCAATCAGTCACAGGAAGAACGTGCAAACTCCACAGAGATAGCACCCGAGGTCAGGATCGAACCTGGATCTCTTGCGCTGTGAGGCAGAGGTTCTAATGCTGTGCCACTGTGCTGCCCTTAAAGTGTGGTTAAAGTGAAAACAATGACACGACCTTTTATGACACCAAAATGTTTGAATGAGCAGAACCCCCTATCTACTGAATGGATTTTCTTGCTTACATTTCTAGAGTGGGGACCAATTCACAATTTCACAAGTTTGAAAACACAGACCTCCAGATTCAGGGACAGTTTCTTCCCAGCTGTTACCAGGCAATTGAACCAATCTATCACCAACTGGAGAGCAGTCCTGACCTACCATCTACCTCATTGGAGAACCTTGGACTATTTTTAATTGGAATTTACTGGACTCATGCACTAAACATTATTCCCTTTACCCTGTATTTGTACAATGTGAATGGCTATCTGCTGACTGGCTAGCACGCAACAAGAAAGATTTTTACTTTACCTCAGTACACGTGACAATGAATTTAATTTAACTAACCTAAACTAAACTAAACTAAACTAATCTTTAACACCTCCGTATTATCCATATCCCGTAGCTGACACTATATTTGAGGAAATTTGTGCCTTGACAGAGGTTTAAGGTGAGGGGGGAATAGAACCTGAGGGGCCACTTTTTTACACAAAGGGTGATGGGTGTATGGGTATGTGGAGGTAGTTGAGTCAGGGATTTAAGAAGCATTTAGACATGTACATGGATAAAGATATGTTTAGAGGGATATGGGCCAAATGCCGGCAGGTGGGACTAGCGTAGATGGGGAATGTTGGTCGGTGTGGGCGAGTTGGGCCAAAGGGCCTGTTTCCACGCTGTATGACACGATGACGTCAAGCCTACAGGACTCGGGTATGAAACTACTAATTTAATTTTGACCAGCTCACATCTCGCAGAAATAAAAGTTTTTTTTCTCCTGAACAATAGCTGTCTGGTTTCAAACGCTGAAGTTCTGGAGGTAAGAAGTACACGTTTAATCCATCATTTCACTCAGTTCCCAAAACAAAGCTGATTCTTAATTGCAAAAAGATTTACACATTGAGTCCAGATAAAAGAATGAAGTACATTTTTCAGTCAAGCTAATCAGCAGGATAAGGCGAGCACAATGGATAAGATGCAGCGAGCGTGCGGAGGGAGGAATGATGAAGGATGATGAGTTCACGAGAAGCATGCTGACTGTAATTATTAGCTGGAGATTGCTTTTGTTTCTCGCAATGGCTGGAAAATGACTTCACCCCCATCACCCTTACCTCCCCTCCCCCCCTCCCCCACCTTCTACAGCTCATTGCCGGCTACAACTTCTCCACCCTGGACAGATGGACACCACTGCCAAAATGGAAATGACTGATCAAACAAAGGGAGTAGGCTCTGCTGGCAGAGTAGTACTCCTGAAATACAATGTTAATGCTTCTGCCGTGATGTCAAACTGAAGCATATAGGGCGGCACGGTGGCGCTGTGGTAGAGTTGCTGCTTCACAGCGCCAGAGACCCGGGTTCGATCCTGACTACGGGTGCTGTCTGTATGGTTTGTACGTTCTCTCCAAGACCACGTGGGCTTCCTCTGGGTGCTCCAGTTTCCTCCCACATTCCAAAGATGCACCGGTCTGTAGGTTAATTGTCTCAGTAAAATTGTTAATTGGCCCTCGGGTGTAGGATAGTGTTAGTGTACGGGGTGACTGCTGGCCAGCGCGGACTCGGTAGGCCAAAGGGACTGTTTCCGTGCTGTATTCCTGAGCTATCTCTAAACAAAACTAAAGAGTTGAACGAGGGGGAGATCAATTTGGAGATCATGAGATTTGCTGCCTTACAGCGCTTGCAGCGCCAGAAACCCGGATTACGGGCGCTGTCTGTACGGAGTTTGTACCTTCTCCCCGTGACCTGCGTGGATTTTCTCCGAGATCTTCGGTTTCCCCCCACACTCCAAAGACATAAAGGTTTGTAGGTTAATTGACTTAGTGTTTAAATTGTCCCTAGTGTGTGTAGTATAGTGTTAATGTGCGGGGATCGCTGGTCAGTGCGGACACGGTGGGCCGAAGGGCCTGTTTCCGCGCTGTATCACTAAACCAAACTAGACTAGGGATTAGGGAAAAAAGCGTAGAAAAATAGGAAATTAAAATACAAAAAATGCTGGCAATGCTCAGAAGATCAGGCTGTATCTGGGAAGGGAAACAGAATTATTGACAATGGTAGGGCCCTGGGTAGTATTTAGTGGATTGAAGGGCAGGGGTAATGGAGAGAAGGAGGTACAGGATAGAGTTGGGATCAGCCCATGGCGGTGCGCTGCCTGCAGGTACATGTTTCCCTGAATGTGATCTCACAGGGAGAGTGGTCAAAAAGCTTTTCTGTACATTGTCCTTCGTCAGTCCGTGTATTGAGTATCGAATGTGTAGGTAAGAACTGCAGATGCTGGTTTAAATCGAAGGAAGGCACAGAAGGTAGACGTCTGAAGAAGGGTCTCGATCCGAAATGTCACTCATTCCTTCTCTCCAGAGATGCTGCTTGTCCCGCTGAGTTGCTCCAGCATTTTGTGTTCACCTATTGAGTTATCGAAGCTGGGATGTGACATTACAATTGTACAAGGCATTGGTGAGGCCACATTTGAAGTATTGTGTTACCTTGGAACAGGTCACCCTTCCATAGGAAGGCTGTAGTTAAGCTGGAAAGCGTGCAGAGAAGTTTGACGTGGATGTTGCCAGGACTTGAGGGCCAGAGCAATAGGGAGAGGTTGGGCTGGCTAGGATTCTATTCCTTAGAGAGCAGGAAACGGAGGGGTGATCTAATAAAGTCATGGACTGATACAGTGTGGAAGCAGGCCCTTCGGCCCAAAATGGCCACACCGGCCAACATGTCCCAGCTACACCAGTCCCACCTGCCCACATTTGGTCCATATCCCTCCAAACCTGTCCTATCCATGTACCTGTCCAACTGTTTATTCGATTAAGCTATACAATATCATGAGGGGAATAGATAGAGTGAATGCACAAAGTCTTTTGCCCAGAATAGTGGAATCAAGAACCAGAGGACATAGGTTTAAGGTGGAAGGGGGAAAGATTTAATAGAAGCCTGAGGGGCAACTTTTTCAAACGGGCGGTGGTGGGTATATTTACCAAATTCAAATTGTATTTGTTTAGTGTATTGGTATAGTTTTACAACAGACTTAAGAACTGTTTTTATCATCAGGCCATCAGGCTTCTGAACTCATACACACATTATATATGTTGATTATTTTATTTATTATTGTCTTTTACCGACCAATGTCACTTGTATCTTATCTTATTTTATCTTAATTTTATCCTTGTAGTATCATTGCTGAGGTGACCCGTTGTCTTGTCAAACACATTTCATTGTACCGTTGACCCTGTGTTAACCGACATATGACAAATAAAACTGAACTGAACTTTGCTGGCTATGCCTTGCACTAGACGTTATTTCCTTATCATGTATCTGTACACTGTAAATGGATCGATTGTTAATGGATCGACTGTAATCGTGTATTGTCTTTCTGCTGACTGGTTGGCACGCAACAAAAGCTTTTCACTGTACCTCGGTACACGTGACAATAAACCAAACTGAACTGGAACTGAACTGAGCTAATTAAGCTGGAAGTTAGAATTCAATACATTGCAGCAGGAAGAATGGGGACAGCAGGAACTAGGACAGAAGGAAGGAAACAGTAATACCTACATTTCAAAAATGTAGCGAAGAAGCCATGAGCAAGGTCCATGGTTTGAAAGCTGCGATGCTATAAAATAAATTACATTGGATAAACGAGTAATTAAAAGGAATGGATTTGAATTCCAAAGAATGGGTTCAAATTTCATCCTGCCTATTTGAGAATTTAATTTAGTTTTGGAAAATGTCCAGGAATATGAAGTTGGAGCTTGCATTACCCGCTGTGAAGATATCACAGCGTTGCGAAATACCAACTATCCCACCACCATCCTATATGGATTGAAAATCTCCTGGACATTGCCAAGGCTAGGCTCATAAAAACACATACATTTGGTCATTGACTACAGCTCAGCATTTAACACCATCATCCCCTCCAAAGTGGTTACGAAGCTCATGGAACTGGGTGTATCTGAGTGCACATCTGTGAAGATCTAACGTGGTATCAGCACATCGATGCAGCCATCAAGAAAGCCCACCAACACCTCTACTTCCTTAGAAGATTGAGGAGATTTGGCATCTCAACGAATACTCACTTGAACTTCTACAGGTGCACAGTTCGAGAGCATATTGAATGGCCGCATCACGTCCAGGTTCAAAGAAGATTGCAAAATGTGGTGGACACTGCCCGGCCCATCACGGGTACTGATCTCCCCACCATCGGAGGGATCTACAAGAGTCGTAGCCAGCATCATCAGAGACCCACACCACTCTGGCCACACCCTCATTTCACACCTGCCATCTGGAAGAAGGTACAGGAGCCAGAAAACTATAGCGTGCAGATTCTTCCCTGCGACCATCAGGCTATTAAAAACTACAACCTCCAAATAGGAAACAAACTCTATCGACTTGGGGACATTATTTTTGACTTTGCACTATTATTGTCTATTTACTTGGCTGTTTGTTTTTATATAAACTGATTTTTTTTTAATATACTGAACTATTGTTTATTATGGGTACTGTCGGATTCACCTCTACCCTATTGTAGTAATTGGACTTTGTATATGGAACTGATGTGCTACAATGCGGAGAATTATATTCTGCATCCTGTGTCTTCTCCTTTTGCTCTATCTGTTGTACTTGAGTTTGACTTCCTCCGACCACACTCCATTGGTATTCTGAAACGATATTATGTTTAAATTTAGAAAAAATGAGGAGTGACATTGTTGAACCCTTGGTTAAATTTGATAAGACTTAGGGAAAATTTATTGAACTCTTTCATACTATATAAATTGCTCCCTCTTTAACCATTAGTAAAAACTATTTTACCTCTATATGGTGGAACGGACTTGACGACATTTGTTGAAACTTTTAGTTCAGATTTTGTTTTGCTTTGTTTAGTTTTTATTTATTTATTTTATTTTTAGTCTTATTTTATTATTATTAATTTTTTTAATTTTTTTTAGTTTAGAGGGGTTTTGCTTCTTCCTTTTCTTTTTGTCTTTTTATTTTTGTGTTTTTTTCTACATTTCTAAGTTTTCTTTTAAAAATTTAACCATATTTACATAGAGACCGGGAGGCCTATACTCAATGTGTATTTTGACATTGGTCTCCGATCAGGTTATACCTGTTATTAATGTAATCCTGATCCCTATGTATCAATATCATTGTTATGTTTATCTTTTTTTTTGCTCTGTTTTTTTTTAAAAATGTTTTATTTTGTTTTCTTTGGAAGAAAAAACCCAATAAAAAGATTTTAAAAGAAAGAAAGGGTTTGACTTGATGGCATTTATGTATGGCATTAATTTGATCTATTCGGATAGCATGCAAAACCAAGCTTCTCACTGGGAACCGTTCTCACTAACTTAGGTGGCAGGATGGAGCAGCAGTAAGGTTGTTGCCTTACAGCACCAGAGACCCGGGTTCGATCCTGACCGTGGGTGCTGTCTGTATGGAGTCTGTACGTTCTCCCCGTGAACACGTGGCCTTTCTCCGGTGCTCCAGTTTCCTCCCACATTCCAAAGACATACACGTTTGTGGGTTAATTTGGCTTCTGTAAATTGTACATTGTCCCTGGTGTGTAGAATAGTGATTGTTTAGGGTGATCGCTGGTCTGCGAGGACTTGGGGGGCCGAAGGGCCGGTTTCCGCGCCGTAACTAAACTAATGCTAAACTAAACTAGAGACTGTTCCTGACCTGTCATCTACCCCATGGGAAATCTTCACACTATCTTCAATCGGACTTTACTGGACTTTATCTTGCACTAAACATTATACCCTCTATCCTGTATCTGTACGCTGTGGACAGCTTAATTGTAATCATGTATAGTCTTTTAGCTGACTGGATAGCACACATTAAAACAAAAAAGCTTTTCACTGTACCTCGCTACACGTGACAATAATAATCAACGAAACTATCTTGGGATTCGTGACAAAAATAAACCTAAACTTAAAGAACTTCTGTCAAGTCCTGATCTGCTTTCCGTGGTGGAAATAAACGATGCCAGTGTGTTATTTCGACGGAGAGCGTGGGTAATGCTATAGCTCAATCTAGATTACAAAAAAATGGGAACAAATTATCCACAGTCAAAACACGCTCACACGGTTGAATGATTTACGTTTCACAGTCCACATTTACAGGAATCAAAACAAACAGCTTAAAGCAACAATCTGACATGTTCACTTCTGAACGAGTAACAGTGATCCTGGCATCCATTGGCCGATGGTATATTTGTGCCTTCTCGATTACACCATCTCCAGGTTGCCAAACATTTTAATGACCCCTCCCCATTCTCACACCCACACTGACCTTTCTGGGCCTCCTCCACTGTCAGAGTGAGGTCACACGCAATTTGGAGGAACAGCATCTCGTATTTCGCTTGGGCAGCTTACAACCCGCTGATTTCTCTAACTTCAAGTAACTCCTGTTTCCCCACCTCCCCTCTCTCTCACCCCCTCTCTCCCACCCTAGACGTCCTGCCAGTTCCATTATTCCCAACCTTGTATCCATAAAGTCATAAGGTCATAAGTGATA
Organism: Okamejei kenojei; assembly: GCA_035221665.1. NCBI lineage: Eukaryota > Metazoa > Chordata > Chondrichthyes > Rajiformes > Rajidae > Okamejei > Okamejei kenojei. Next base: position 10,593,410 of record CM069154.1, read on the forward strand.
AGAGCAGAATTAGGCCATTCGGCCCATCAGGTCTACTCCGCCATTCAATCATGGCTGATCTATCTCTCCCATTCTCCTGCCTTCTCCCCATAACCCCATATCCCTCCTGTTATCGCACCTTCCCCAAGCCAACAATGGGCCCTTCCTGAGGTCACCTGTTGCCAGTAGGTTTGCCAACTTTCTCACTCCCAAATAAGGGACAAAAGGCCAGAATAAGGGACAAATTCCCCACGGCATGAAGTACCGAAGGCCTTTGTCGAGTCACCGCTGACGGGCTTAACCCACTTTTTTTCACTTCCCATTGCTTGTTATAGCCGCACATCTCTTCTTTTGTGCAGGTTTACCCATATTTGCACTTGTCAAACGGACCGAACAGCACCAGACGTTACTGAAACATTTTGTTTTGGCAGGAATTGGCAAAATATAGAGTGCAACCGATGAGCATAAGGGGGCCTGTGATTGGATGACAGGTGAATCACTCGTGAATGGCGCCAACAGCGCATGCAACACGTACGCACGCTGTTGTATCAGATCTAGGATCTGTCCGTAAGCGTGCCCTCTGGTGATTACAGAGTAGTAGCAGTCAAATACGGGACAAGGGCGGCCCCTTATGGGAAAAAACAATTTAGCCCAACATACAGGATGGCCCGGCTAATATGAGACAGTTGGCAACCCTACTTGCCAGCTCTGATTTGTTCTGGCCTATTCCTGCCTTCTTTCAGTCTGAAGAAGGGTCTCGACCCAAAACGCCACCTGTTCGTTTTCTCCATTGACGCAGCCCGGCTCGCTGAGTTACTCCAGCATTTTGTGTCTGCCTTCGGTACATTTGCGCTCCTGTGTGCTTGAAGCACAAGTGACGGGCAGGCAGGTGAAATATTTAATTCAATCTTCCATGTGGCCTTTTTGTTTCAGTGCCGTGCTCATGAATTAGTCAGTGTCTTTTGTAGCTCACTGCCTTATCTGGGCGATTGATGAAATAAACTTGGCCCGTGCTTTGTAATCTGCTGACGGAAATAGATTTGCGGTGCTAAAAATAGTTCTCCCCGGTCTTCTCTTTGTCAGGGCCGAACACAAATACTGAGAAGGAGTTTCGAAAGAGAAGGGCCTTTCCTTACAGCTGGGGGCAACGTCTTTGCATCTTCCTTCCGGTGACTGAACCTTGACCTTCCACACTGCGCTGACCGCTGGGTCACTGATGGGTCTTCGTGCTTGGACGGATTTGGTCAGAGTGTGCTGAACAGGAACAGGCCATTCAGCCCAGCCGCTCCATGCCAGTGTTTGTGCTTCACTTAAAGCTCCTTCCATCCCTCTTAGTCGCTCCTCTTTAGTTTTGGAGATACAGCGCGGAAACGGGCCCTTCGGCCCACCGGGTCCGTGCTGACCAGCGATCCCTGCACATTAAAACTATCCCACAACCACTAGGGACAATTTATACATTTACCAAACCAATTCACCTACAAACCTGTACGTCCCTGTGTGAGAAAACCCATGCAGGTCACAGGGAGAACGTACAAATTCCGTACAGACAGCACCCGTTGTCGGGAAGACGCATTACCCTTCACATCTTCCACCGTATCCTTCCATCTGATTTAGTCTTTTGTAAGGTATGTCTGCCGCCATTTTATCACTGACTCGATACAGAAAATAAATAACTGATCAAATTATGGGATTGAAATTGCTCTTTGGCTGAATTGCAAAATGGGTGATAATGATCAGACAGCTCATTTTAAATCCAACCCAAAATGTCTTTTACGTTTAAACCTGATTGGAAAAAATAACAACCTGGCAGGATGTAAAGCTGATTGAAGATAGACACAAAATGCTGAAGTAACTCAGCGGGTGAGGCAGCATCTCTGGAGAGAAGGAATGTCTGTATTTGGCTTTTGTGTAAGCCAGTTTCATCCACTTTTGCTGCTGATTGTTCTTCGTTTAGTTTGGAGATACAGCGCGGAAACAGGCCCTTCGGCCCACCGAGTCTGCGCCGACCAGCGATCCCCGCGCATTAACATTATCCCACACGTACCAAAGACAATCTTTTGTATTTGATGCCAAACCAATTAACCTACAAACCTGTACGTCTTTGGAGTGCAGGAGGAAACCGAAGATTTCAGAGAAAACCCACGCAGGTCACGGGCAGAACATACAATCTCCGTACAGACAGCACCGGTAGTCGGGATTGTTCCCGGGTCCTTGGTGCAGAAAGGCAGCAACTCCACCGGTGTGCCACCTGTTTGAGTGCAGAGTGCTCGGCACGGTACAAAATAAGTCCCTTTCCCATCTTCCATTGGAACATTGAAGATAGAAAAGTACAGCACAGGAACAGGCCCTTCGGCCCACAATGTCTGTGCTGAACCGGATGCCAAGCTAAACTAATCTCATCTGCCTGCACGTGATCCATATCTCTCCATTTCCCTGCCCATGTGCTTATCTAAAAGCCTCTTGGTGCCACTATCGTACCTGCCTCCACCATCACCCCCTGGCAGAGCGTTCCAGGCACCCGCCAACCTCTGTGTAAAAAAACCGGCCTCGCACACAGGGTGGCACGGTGGCGCGGTGGTTGAGCTGCTACCGTACAGCACCACAGACCCGGGTTCGATCCTGGGGTAACATAGAACGTAGTGTGAGCAGGTGATCGATGGTCAGCTTGGACCTGCTGGGCAAAAGGGGCTGGTTGCCTGCTGTATCTCCAAACTAGGTGGCACAAAAAGCCATTTTCACCGGTGGGACAATTGTGACATAGAAACATAGAAACATAGAAATTATGTGCAGGAGGAGGCCATTCAGCCCTTCGAGCCAGCTCCGCAATTCTTTGTGATCATGGCTGATCGTCCGCTATCAATAACCCGTGCCTGCCTTCTCCCCGTATCCCTTGACTCCACTAGCCCCTAGAGCTCTATCCAACTCTCTCTTAAATCCATCCAGTGATTTGGCCTCCACTGCCCTCTGTGGCAGGAAATTCCATAAATTCACAACTCTCTGAGTAAAAAAGTTTTTTCTCACCTCAGTCTTAAATGACCTCCCCTTTATTCTAAGTCTGTGGCCCCTGGTTCTGGACTCACCCATCATTGGGAACATTTTTCCTGCATCTAGCTTGTCCAGTCCTTTTATAATTTTATATGTTTCTATATGATCCCCCCTCATCCTTCTAAAATCCAGTGAATACAAGCCTATACAACCAAGGTGCTTCTTAAAGGGTTGACGGTGGATATGCAATGGAAGGCATTTAAAGACTGCATGGATGAACTACAACAATTGTTGATCCCAGTTTGGCACAATAATAAATCAGGGAAGGTAGTGCATCCGTGGATAACAAAGAAAATCAGGGATAGTATCAAAACTAAAGATGAAGCATACAAATTAGCCAGAAAAAGCAGCCTACCAGAGGACTGGGAGAAATTCAGAGTCCAGCTGAGAAGGACAAAGTGCTTAATTAGGAAAGGGAAAATAGATTATGAAAGAAAACTGGCACGGAACATAAAAACGAACTGCAAATGTTTTTATAGTTATGTGAAGAGAAAAAAGGTTAGTTAAAACAAATGTAGGTCCCTTGCAGTCAGAAACTGGTGAATTGATCATGGGGAACAAGGACATGGCAGACCAATTGAATAACTACTTTGGTTCTGTTTTCACAAAGGAAGACATAAATAATCTGCCGGAAATAGCAGGGGACCGTGGGTCAAATGAGATGGAGGAACTGAGTGAAATCCAGGTTAGCCGGGAAGTGGTGTTAGGTAAATTGAATGGATTAAAGGCCGATAAATCCCCAGGGCCAGATAGGCTGCATCCCAGAGTACTTAAGGAAGTAGCCCCAGAAATAGTGGATGATTAGTGATAATTTTTCAAAACTCTTTAGATTCTGGAGTAGTTCCTGAGGATTGGAGGGTAGCTAATGTAACTCCACTTTTTAAAAAGGGAGGGAGAGAGAAAGTGGGGAATTACAGACCAGTTAGTCTAACATCGGTAGTGGGGAAAATGCTAGAGTCAGTTATTAAAGATGGGATAGCAGCACATTTGGAAAGCGGTTAAATCATTGGACAAAGTCAGCATTGATTTATGAAAGGTAAATCATGTCTGACAAATCTTATAGAATTTTTTGAGGATGTAACTAGTAGAGTGGATAAGGGAGAACCTGTGGATGTGTTATATCTGGACTTTCAGAAGGCTTTCGACAAGGTCCCACATAAGAGATTAGCATACAAACTTAAAGCACACGGTATTGGGGGTTCAGTGTTGATGTGGATAGAGAACTGGCTAGCAGACAGGAAGCAAAGAGTAGGAGTAAACGGGTCATTTTCAGAATGGCAGGCAGTGACTAGTGGTGTACCGCAAGGTTCAGTGCTGGGACCCCAGCTATTTACAATACATATTAATGATCTGGAAGAGGAATTGAATGCTACATCTCCAAGTTTGAGGATGACACTAAGCTGGGGGGCAGTGTTAGCTGTGAGGAGGATGCTAGGAGGCTGCAAGGTGACTTGGATAGGTTGGGTGAGTGGGCAAATGCATGGCAGATGCAGTATAATGTGGATAAATGTGAGGTTATCCACTTTGGCGGCAAAAACAGGAGGGTAGATTATTATCTGAATGGTGGCCGATTAGGAAAAGGGGAGATGCAACGAGACCTGGGTGTCATGGTACACCAGTCATTGAAAGTAGGCATGCAGGTGCAGCAGGCTGTGAAGAAAGCGAGTGGTATGTTGGCATTCATAGCAAAAGGATTTGAGCTCAAGAGCAGGGAGGTTCTATTGCAGTTGTACAGGGTCTTGGTGAGACCACACCTGGAGAATTGCGTACAGTTTTGGTCACCTAATCTGAGGAAAGACATTCTTGCCATAGAGTGGTCACAGAGAAGGTTCACCAGACTGATTCTTGGGATGGCAGGACTTCCATATGAAGAGAGACTGGATAGACTCGGCTTGTACTTGCTGGAATTTAGGAGATTGCAGGGGGATCTTATAGAGGCTTACAAAATTCTTAAGGGGTTGGACAGGCTAGATGCAGGAAGATTGTTCCCGATGTTGGGGAACTCCAGGACAATGGGTCACAGTTTAAGGATAAGGGGGAAGTCTTTTAGGACCGAGATGAGAAAATCATTTTTCACACAGAGAGTGGTGAGTCTCTGGAATTCTCTGCCACAGAAGTTAGTTGAGGCCAGTTCATTGGCTATATTTAAGAGGGAGTTAGATGTGGCCCTTGTGGCTAAAGGGATCAGGGGGTATGGAGAGAAGGCAGGTACAGGATACTGAGTTGGATGATCAGCCATGATCATATTGAATGGCGGTGCAGGCTCGAAGGGCCGAATGGCCTACTCCTGCACCTATTTTCTATGATTCTATGATTCTATAGTCTTTTCAATCTTTCCTCATATGACAGTCCCGCCATCCCAGGGATCAATCTCGTGAACCTATGCTGCACTGCCTCAATCACAAGGATGTCCTTCCTCAAATTAGGAGACCAAAACTGTACACAATACTCCAAATGTGGTCTCACCAGAGCCCTATGCAACAAAGGTTATTTCTTAAAATTGGTGATGGCCCATCAGGATTCAAATCAGGAACATCTTTTCGGACAAAGAAGAGAAGATAGAAACTGGAAATGTTTTTGACCTGAGCTTCAAATGATATTTCCAATCCTTGTGTGTAGATTTTGAAGTTGGGTATTAAGTCATGGTGCATGGAACAAAGGCGGATAAATGGAATTGACATATGGATGAATTGGTCAAAGAAATGAATGATTGAGTAACCGTAAATGATCAAGTGGTCCACCCTTGATCTAATATTCTTATACAATTAGCTAACTATACAGATGGGACCCGTCTCATGCAAAAGGCAGTAGCCCCAACTGCATAGACCTCCCTCTCGGTTAAGTCATTCATCTCTCTGCCCTCTACGACAATGTAAATATGCCCCAAAACCATCCCTGATCCACTAGTGAGGTCCCTTCTATCCTATAATACAATCAATGGACAAGTACCACAGCCAATGTTTGTAGTCAATTATACCCTTCATAGCGCCTCTTACGGTAGATCTTTATGTCATTGTTCAGTTTCAGGTGAAGTAATTTGCCCATTTCTATATTAGGCGGCACAGTGGCGCGGCGGTAGAGTTGCTGCCTTACAACGCCAGAGACCAGGGTCGATCTTGACTACTGGTACTGTCTGTACAGAGTTTGTACGTTCTCCACGTGACCGCATGGGTTTTCTCCGGGTGCTCCGGTTCCCTCCCGCAACCTACAAAGATGTACAGGTTTGGTTAATTTGGCTTTGGTACAATTTGTAAATCGTGCCTAGTTTGTGGGATAGCGCTAGCGTGTGGGGTGATCGCTGGGCGGCGCAGACTCGATGGGCTGAAGGGCCTGTTTCCATGCTGTATCTCTAAACTAAACTAAACTGGACACCATACTTGGTGCCAAGTGTCCAAATGTCCAAGTGTGCCAAGCTGCAGAAATTAGAAGAATGAATGATTCATAGAATCGGTTGGGTATAGGCTTGTAGGGAATTGATCGCAAAGATGTGAAGGGGATCCAGAGCCTGAGAGTAATTTAGATAACTCTTTTAAAAAAACTCCACACAAACAAGATGGGTTGGATGGTCTCCTACTGAGCAGGAAGATTCTGTGGAGAAATCCACCAATATCAATGGAACTGAATATTGGGTTGGTATAATTGACAACTAATACCATTGATCTGATAAGGAGAAAGTGACCACCAAGGTATATGTCCTCTCCTATGCTTCTAAGTAAAGGCTGGGTTGCACCCATAAGCTCCAGTTTAGTTTATTTAGTTTAGTTTAGAATTACAATGCGGAAACAGGCCCTTCGGCCCACAGAGTCTGCGCTGACCAGTAATCAACGCGCACTAACACTATCTTACACACTTGGGACAATTTACAATCTTAACGATGACAATTAACCTACAAACCTGTACATCTGTGGAGTGTGGGAGGAAAATGGAGCACCCGGGGAAAACGGGAAGCACGTACAGACTCCGTAGAGACAGCACCCGTAGTGAGGATCGAACCCAGGACTCTGGCACTGTAAGGCAGCAACCTTACCACTGCGCCTCCATGCCGCCAGTTGTATACAGGCAATGAGGGAGGCACAGTGGTGCAGCTGGTAGAGTTGCTGCCTCGCAGCACCAGAGAAGTGGGTTCGATCCTGACCTCGGGTGCTGTCTGTGTGGAGTTTGCATGTTTTCCCTGTGACTGCATGGATTTCTTTTGAGTGCTCCGGTTTCCTCCCACATCCCAAAGACATGTGGGTTTGTTGGTTAATTGGCCCCTGGAATATTGCCCCTAGTGTGTAGGGAATTGGACAGTGGGATAACAGAACTGGTGTGAATGGGTGATTGACGCTCAGCATGGACTCAATGGGCTGAAGGGTCTGTTTCCTTGCTGTATCTTTCAATCTATCAATCTAAAGGTAGACCATCTCTGTGTTATCGTGAAAGCCTTGTCTGCTTTACAGAGGGTCACCCTGCTAACTGCCCACAACACAATCAAGATAAATATTTATTATTTATTCTTTGAATTGTGCTGCTGAAAGACTGTAAATCCGACCTTCACCAAGTAAAAGTGAGTCATTTGCTTCCAGTGTGCTGATGTTTAAAATGACCACATGCATATTAAACATTGTGAAAGTCGATTCCTGAGGTATCTTACAACCAACCCATCAATAATCGGCAGCTATTTTACAGCATTAAACATCCCTTGAGGATCCAAATTTATGGCTAAAGGAAGACACAAAAAGCTGAAGTAACTCAGTGGGTCAGGCAGCATCTCTGGAGAAAAGAACTAGGTGACGTATTTGGGTAAACGAGAGATATAGACGGATATGAGGTCATATAAGTGACAGGAGCAGAATTAGGCCATTCGGCCCATCAAGTCTATTCCGCCATTCAATCATGGCTGATCTATCTCTCCCTCCTAACTCCATTCTCCTGCCTTCTCCCCATAACCCCTGACACCCGCACTAATCGAATAGAGAGAGATATAGAGAGATGTAGAACAGATGAATGAAAGATATGCAAAAAAGTAACAATGATCAGGGAATGTTTTAGAAGGAACTGCTGGGAAATCAAAGATTTTTTTTTGAGAATCAAAAATGCTGGAGAAACTGTGAGGCAGGATTTATGGAGCGAAGGAAATAGGCAACGTTTCGGGTCGAATCCCTTCTTCAGACTCAGGGAAACTGTCCATTGTTGGCTGTGGGCTAGGTGATAACGAATTATACAGATAATGAAACTTAACAGGACGACAGTGAAACTAGTGCAATGACTAAGGTGGGGGAAGGGCAGAGAGAGAGGGGATGCAGGGGTTTGCTTGAAGTTAGAGAAATTATACCTCATATTTTGCTTTGGCAGCTTACCGGCGGTATGCATATTGATTTCCTAAATTTCAAGTAACCCTTGCATTCTCTCTCTCTCCATCGCTCCCCCACCCTAGACATCCTGCTAGTTCCACTGTTCCTATCCCTTTCGATATCACCTGCAGTCAACAATGGACCATTGTGGGCTCCACCATTCCTGGGTCATCGGTGCCGGTTCAGATTTGTTATGAACCTCTTCAAACCTCTAGTTTCCCTCTCCCCGACTCTCAGTCTGAAAAAGTTTCTCAACCCGAAAAGTCACCTATTCCTTTTCTCCAAAGATGCTGCCTGCCCCGCTGAGTTTCTCCAGAAGTTGTGTGTCTATCTTCGATAGAAACAGGTCCTACAGCCCGCCAAGTCAATGCTGACAATCGATCACCCATTCACACTAGTTCTGTGCAGCCGCCAAGCGCGACATCCGGAGGCTGCAGCGCATCGATCGATCAGCCGAGAATGTTGTTGGCTGCAACCTTCCCCCATCGACGAACTCTACACTGCAAGGGCCAGGAAGCGAGCGGGTAAGATCATCTCTGACCCCTCTCACCCTGGCCACAAACTCTTTGAAGCACTTCCCTCTGGAAGGCGACTCCGGACTGTCAAAGCCGCCACAGCCAGACATAAAAACAGCTTTTTTTCCACGAGCTGTAGCTCTACTCAACAGCCAAAGGTCTGCAGCCTTCTTTTGCTCTTGTATTTTATTTCATTCACATGTTTAAATTATATGTTTTATTTTTAATTAGCTACTGTATGTCGTGTTGTTACTTGCGAGCGGAGCACCAAGGCAAATTCCTTGTATGTGTACACATTTGGCTAATAAATTTATACATTCATTCATTCGTTCATTCATTCTTTCATCCCACTTTCTCATCCATTCCCTACACACTGGAGGCAATTTGCAGAGGCCAATTTTCCTACAAATCCGCACGACTTTGAGATGTGGGGGGAAACCGGAGCACCCGAGGAAACCCACGTGTTCACAGTCAGAACATGCAAACTCCACACTTACAGCAACCAAGATCACGAGTGTATCCGATGTGAGGCAGCGGCTCTACCAGCTGCACCATTTGAATTTTTTTTTTTCAAATTTCCAGCTTCTGCTTTTTAAAAAAATTATCTTCATGAATTTGCACTTGTTCATTACAAGTCCATTTACATAACTTTATGTGAGTATAAATCTGCAGGCGAGAATCTGCAATGATGTAGGAACGTCAGGTTAAAAAGCAATAAAAGACTATCTATAAACTGCTTGTGGCTGCTGAGAGGCGTAGTATGGTAGAAATCCAGCATCATTGAAATTACAAACTCCAACATTTGTAAATATATAATTTATCAGACCTTCCAACCAATGAACAAGGCAAATGTGCAAGTTGTGAATTGGTTGCAGGAAGACAACTTGAGTTTGGCTATCTTTTCTGAAGTTTGAGTTGAGTAGCCTTGCAAAGAGCTGGTTTGTTTTGATGTTATGGCACAGCTTATTAAGAGACTGGGTCTTTTATTCTTGACTCCCGAAACCTGGTTTTGGTTTAGTTTAGAGATCCTGCGCGTAAACTGGCCCTTCAGTCCGCACCGACCGGCAATCCCCGCACATTAACACTACCCTACGCTAGGGACAATTTTTACATTTATACCAAGCTAATGAACCTACTCTGCACTGTGTGTGGGAGGAAACCGAAGATCTCGGAGAAAACCCATGTGGTCGCGGGGAGAACGTACAAACGCTGTACATGCAGCACCCGTAGTCAGGATTGAACCCCGGTCTCTGCCGCTGAGAGAGCTCTCAGGCAACAACTCTACCGCTGTGCCACCTTGCCGCCCAGGTGTTGAATCCAATCTAGCTGGGTGGTAAGAATCAGCTGGATTTATGTGAAATTAGACCACAAAAGCAGGTCATTTTGTTTCATGAGATTGTATTGATGTCCATTATCCATAGGAACCTCCTCAAACTCAACACCATCTCATTATATCAAGAGGGTGGCACAGTGGCACAGCAGTAGAATTTCTGCCTTACAACACCAGCGAAACGGGTTAGTTCCTGACTACGGATATGGACCAAGCGCATGCAGGTGGGACTAGTGTAGCTGGGACATGTTGGCTGGTGTGGGAAAGTTGGGCTGAAAGGCCGGTTCCCACAATGTATCACTCTATGACTCTCTGTCTCTACACTAGTCCCACCTGCCTGTGTTTGGTCAATATCCCTCCAAACCTGTCCTATCCATGTACCTGTCTAACTGTTTTTTAAATGTTGGGATAGTCCCAGCCTCAACTACCTCCTCTGACGACTTGTTCCATACATCCACCACCCTTTGTGTGCAAATGTTATCCCTCAGATTTCTATTAAATCTTTCCCCCTTCGCCTTGAACCATGTCCTCTGGTCCTCGATTCCCCCACTCTGGGCAAGAGAAGTTCATGTTCACATCCTGAGCATGCTCAGGGTGGTGCGGGTCCTCGATGATGCTGACATGTCATTCTAATCTTCAACATATCATTCTAATCATCTCATACTGAACTTGCCTCAGTGCATTAATGTTATTCACCTCAACCTTGCATGATGACACCATTACAAGGCCTTACAAGATGACGCCCAACTCTGGAAACTCTTTGGGTGTTAGCCACAGAAGTAGATCTGCAATCATGCGTTACAATATCTCCACACTTTTAATTTTCTCTACACTGTGAATGGCTCGATAGTATAAATGAATACATGAATAAATTAATAAATGAATGAATACTTTATTGTCACATGTGATGTCACAGTGAAATTATTTATTTTGCATACCCAAGGCATACAAAGAGTCGCTACATAAAGGGCACCGTCAAAGTTACAAGGTATTCCCCGCCAGGTCATCCTTTGTTTCCGTTAATAAAGATCAATTAAATTGGGTCAATGTAGATTCACCCTGTTGAATATTCCGAAAAATTACCATCTGAAATGCTTCCAAATTAGACTTTACTTTACACTTTAGACTTGCAGTGCGGGAACAGGCCCTTCGACCCACCAAGCCCGCGCAGACCAGCGATCCCCATATACTAGCACTATCCTACGCACAGGAGACAATTTAGAATTTTACCGAAACCAATTAACCTACAAACCTTTGCGTCTTTGGACCGTGGGAGGAAACCGGAGCACCCGGGGAAAACCCACGCGGTCACAGGGACCCATAGTCAGGATCAAACCTGGGTCTCTGGCACTGCAATTAGATGGGAAAAATCCAATAAATCAGCAAACTCAAATGATAAATAAATTCTAGCTAATGTAACTTTAAATAAAGGTTAAGTAAGTTATTTTGAGCTCTCAAAAATAATATTGTTGAGAAATAAAGTATTTTGATGAGTAATTTGTATCCAGTAAGACCCTTATGCTCCTGTCCCACTTAGGTGATTATTTAAGCGACTACAGGCGACTAGGCTGTTGCCACATGGTCGCCTGGTGTCACCTGTATGGTTTCTTCAGTCGCCCAAAGAGCCGTACCTTTATTCTGGTCGCCGCTGGATTTTGAAATGTTCAGTGGGACTGGCCCATTAGTTGAGATTCTTCCCCTTAAGAGAATTCTGGTTTGGGTTAAATTTGATAGCAAAGGAAAATGCCCATTGTAATAACTCTAAATGCATCAGTGTGGCCAAAAGATTCTCTGGAGAATTGAACCAGAAGATGATTATTGGTAAGGCGAAGCAGGAACCATTTAACCGAGAAGGCAGGAAGATGCATTTACCATTCAGAATTGTTCTCCCCTCATTTCCTCTGTAGTTAGACACAAAATGCTGGAGTAACTCAGCGGGACAGGCAGCATCTCTGGAGAGAAGGAACGGGTGACGTTTCTGGTCGAGACCCTTCTTCGGTCCCGCTGAGTTGCTCTGGCATTTCGTGTCTATCTTCAGTTTAAACAAGCATCTGCAGTTCCTTTCCTATACATCTTCCCCAGTGGCATAGGCTGTGCATTCATTCCAAAATGATTCTATTCACTGTTAAGGAATCGGACACTTTGTACTGGCCCGACAGGCAGTGAGGATCAAACTGACGAAGGCTCCCTAGTGCCTGAGCCTACAGTTGTTCCCCAGACAAGGAATAAATAGATTAATTTTGGCTAGTGCACCTTAACTAAATAATAACGTTTCTGCAATGGAACAAACGGTAATGTAGCCCTCCTTCCCACAAAGGTATTCCCAAAGCACTCCTTTCCACTACTCTTCATTCTCCAGCAACATGTTTCAATTGGAAAACAACTAAAACTGCAGGTACTGGAATATGAAATGGAAACAGAAATGCTAAGATCGAGGCAAGTCAAACCCATCTTCGCTACACCTCGACAACAAGGAATCCATCGTTAGACTCCTATTTATCGACCATAGCAATCCCATCCAAACTCATCTCCAAACTCCTGCATCAAGAATCCGCTCCACCTCTCAGCCACTGGATCCTCGATGTTCTGACCCACAAACCACAATAAGTGAGGATAGTTATAACATCCTCCACAATTCTCAAAGCCATTGGCATGGAAGGATGCATTTTCAATCCCCTTCTATACTCCTTATGCACTCATGACTCTATGAACGCTAACTCCATCCACAGATGACACCATTGTGGTGAGCCGAATCACCAACAATGATGAGATGGTGTTCAGGAAGGAGATGGAAAACTTGGTGACGTGGTGTTGGGACAATAACCTCTCCCTCAATATCAGCAAGATGCAGGAGCTAGTTTTTGACTTCAGGAAGCATGATGTGGTACATGGCCCAATGAGTGGCGCTGAAGTGGAAACGTTTGAGAGCTTCAAGTTCCTCTGCGTTGATATTACCAATGATCTGTCATGGATCGACCACGTTGATGGGACAGTCAAGAAGGCAGGTATGTCCTCCTTTCCTGAGGAGACTGAAGGAATGCAGCATGTCTCCAATGACTCTGACAAAGTTCTACAGAGGCATCATGGAAAGCAAACTGCTTAGCAAAGATCGTATAGCAAGCAAGATAGACCACTCCTTCCAAATGCAATGGGCTGACGTGTAGTATCGTGCAACGGAGCGGAACGTGGGCCTTTTTTTCATCCATTTCAGTAACCCGACCCGACCCGACCCGACTCGTAGTTTAATTAACTTTGCAGGGGAACAGTTTGTGTTAATAAATTATAATTCTGAAAATGAGGAGAAGATTTTTCCCAAATAACTTTTATTTTTACGAGGATGTTTCCGTAACCGGCTTCCGTCTCCACACTAGTATCCTATGGGATCTTTGGTGCGGAGACGGAAGGCGGTTACGGAAATGGGGCCGAAGATGACCCACGAATCTGCCCATGACCGTACTACGTCTTTTTCGTCGAGTGATCTATCTTGCTCGCTGCAGGATCTTCGCTTCTTAGGTTGCACCTCAGCTTGGTTCGGGAGCAGCCCTGCCCCAAGACCACAAGAAATGGCAGAGAGTTGTAGATGCAGCTCAGTCCGTCACGCAGACCAGACATCCCTCCATTGAATCCAACATAGACTTGTCCCACCCTGGTCATTCCTTCTCTTACCTGCTCCCATCTGTTAGAAGACTTACAAGCTTGTAAACATGCGTCACCAGACTCAGGAACAGCTTCTTCCCCTCTGTAATCAGGCTTCTGAATCATCCTTCCATCGCTAGAGTGCCGTACGATTCACCTCTATCCCATTGAAGTCAGTAGGCGTAGTCCAGTGAACTAACTTGCTGCAATACACTACAATTATGAGAACTGTATCCTGCAATCTGTATCTTCCCTTCTGCTATCTCTATGGTACTTTAATTTGACTTGATTGTACCAATGTATGGTATATCTGATCTATCTGGATAGCATGCAAAACCAAGATTTTCATTGTACCTCGGTACACTTTAGACTTTACACTCAGGCTTCAGAGATACAGTGTGAAAACAGGCCCTCCAGTCCACCGAGCGTGTGCCAACCAGCGATCACCCCGCACACTATAGCACTATCCTATACACTAGGGACTAGTTTACAATTTACAGGAGCCAATTAACATACAAACCTGTACGCCTTTGGAGTGTGTGAGGAAACGGGAGCTCCCGGGGAAAACCCACGCGGTCCCAGGGAGAACGCACAAAGCACCCGTGGTTATGGATCAAACCCGTGTCTCTGGCTCTGTAAGGCAGCAACTCTACCTCTGCGCAACCATTCCGCCCCCTACATGTGAAATAATAAACCTAAACCAAAATGCGATTAGTTTAGAAGAGGTATTTTTGTCGGCATGGACAAGTTGGGCCGAAGGGACTGTTTCGATGCTATGTGACTCAATGACTCCTTGACTCTGATGAGACTCATTATGTTCAATGGCCTGGCGACAAGTAATTCTAGGAATTTGTTCCTTTGCCCAGTCTCTTGCTGCAAATATGAGTTCTGATAAAGATTCCATCTCGAAATAATGATGTATTTTTTTCTCATCAATGGGCTCATTTACTGTGTCTTGTCTCCGAATTTCCATTTTTCTCGCAGCCAGAGGCTTGTTCATAAGTGTCCTCAGGGTATTTCTACATTTCAAGGAGCTATTCAGTCAAAGACCCGAAGACTCCAGCCTGTTGATTAGATCTATTAAATTCGCAAAAGCATCAAATACCTAATCCTATTTCATTCAACCAGAATGTTTATTTTTCTCAGCTATCTGACTTACAGATACTAGGCAATAAATAGATTGATTATATGCTCCACCATCCGCATGAAGTAAAAACTGGATATGAAAACCAATGCGTATTTGGTAATGTGGGAAAAATGGATCCGTCAAACTGAATGATGGAATATAACACTGAAATGTAAAAATGATCATTCTTCGTTTTAAACTTTGGACTGGATGAAGAAGGGTTCATAAAACCATAAGTGGTAGGAGTAGAATTTGGCCATTCGGCCCATCAAATCTACTCCACCATTCAATCATAGGTGATCTATCTCTCCCTCTTAACCCCATTCTCCTGCCCTCGCCCCATAACCTCTGACACCCGTACTAATTAAGAATCTAGAGGAAACGGATGCATGGTAGCCTGAGTTCAGAATCAGAATCAGAATCAGAATCGCACTTTATTCACCAAGTATGTTTTGCAACATATGAGGAATTTCACTGTCCAGGTCAGTCATACAATGAAAAGCAACAGATCACTCACGACAGTCCGAGGAGGCTTCCAGCTCCAGTGATGTTAGGCCGCAGAGCCCGGAAAATGTGATCCGAAAATTGATCACATCTCCGGGAAGGTAGGAAAAAAGATTCCCCCAATCCCCTCCCCCCTCCCCCCACATAAAACAAACCGAAGAACATTAGAACCAACTGTTCACAAACTGAAAAATAACAAAACGAATAGACTGCCGGCAGGGCTGACATCTCCCCGGCGCCCCTGGTGGTCTATGGTGAGGGAGTGGGGCAGAGAAAGTAAGGGGGGTGGGTGGCGGAGGAGGGCGGAGGGGAAGGGGGGGGTAGAAAGGGGAGGGGGAAGGGGGGGGGGGGAACTGTTTGTAGGTCACCTAAAACTGGAGAATTCAATGTTCATACCGTTGGGTAATAAGCTACCCAAGTGGAATATGAGATAATGTTAGGTCTAGCAAAGTTTAATTGCCTAGAAAACAGCGTCTATTTCAACTGTGCACTACACTCTACAGTCCATGTAAAAATAAATAAAAACTGGAGATGCTAGAATCACTCAATAGGTCAGGTATCATCTGTAAAAAGAAAAACAGTTTATGTTTCACAGATTCAAAGAGTAATGCTCATGGGTGATGCTGCAGTTTCAATTGTAGATTTGTTATTGGACTTTGGAACAGACTAAATGGTGATGCTGTTAAATATTTTTTATTTTCAGATTTCCATCACCTGCATTTTTTTGATTTACATTTGTTTCAAAAGAATGTCTTTGAGTGAAACCGAGTCTGAAGGAGGGTCTCGACCCGAAATGTCACCTATTCCTTTTCTCCAGAGATGTTGTCTGATCCACTAAGTTACTCCAACTTTTAGTACCTACCAACAATCAACACGGTGACATAGCTGGAGGAGCTGTTTAAGAAAGAACTGCAGATGCCGGAAAAATCGAAGGTAGACAAAAATGCTGGAGAAACTCAGCGGGTGAGGCAGCATCAATGGAGCGAAGGAATAGGCGATGTTTCGGGTCGAGACCCTTCTTCAGACTGATGCCGGGCGGGAGGGGGGAGCGGGATGAAGAAAGGAAGGGGCGGAGACAGTAGGCTTGTGGGAGAGCTGGGAAGGGGAGGGAGAAACCAAGGACTACCTGAAATTAGAAGTCAATGTTCATACCGCTGGGGGTGTAAACTGCCCAAGCGAAATATGAGGTGCTGCTCCTCCAATTTACGGTGAGCCTCACTCTGGCAATGGAGGAGGCCCAGGACAGAAAGGTCGCATTCGGAATGGGAGGGGGAGTTGAAGTGCTGAGCCACCTGGAGATCAGGTTGGTTATTGCGAACTGAGCGGAGGCGTTGGGTGAAGCGATCGCCAAGCCTGCGCTTGAAGACGTGCGGGTTTATGGGCTAATTGGCCTTTGTAAAATTGCCCCATGTTTGTAGGAATTGGATGCAAACGTGAGATAAGGTAGAACTAGTGTGAACGGGTGATCAATGGTCAGCATGGACTCGGTGGGCCGAAGGGCCCGTTTCCATGCTGTATCTTTCAATTCAGTCAAACGCATGATGACTGCAACTGCAGCAATGTGTCCTAATGAAATCCAGTGAGGTCTCGACAGAATCCCATGACTCCAGATTAGTTATGCGCCCAAAATCAATCTCATTCTCTCACACCAGAGTCGTCAATGGGGTTAATTGGTAGCAGTATTGTCCAATTATCTAGAATAGCAATATCATTACGCAGACCTGAAACTGCACCTGTGCTCTGGCATGGGCCTTTTCAACAGACAGAGCATTGTGCGATGATGTGAAAAGTGGATTTTAAAGTATCCTCCATCAATCCATACACACCGAGGCTTTGAGGAAAATGAATGTAGGATGACAGGGAGCTATTTTTAGCTCCGTGCTGCTATTTTTACCTTTTTTGTGCAGTCCACAATATGTTACATCTGGGAGATTTTCTGTGAAGCAAGAACGGTGGGGGATGCGGGAAGCTCTGGGAGACTTTAGGTGACAAAGAGCAGAATTGCCTTGAAAATCCAATCAACCTGCTTTAGTAAAACACAATCTGCCACTTGAGCAGGGGGTTACACGGGAGCACAACAGAGGTAGGATTTGAAGTAGTTCCTTCATTTTTCCCCTGAAGGGCACCTTTCAGTGCTCAGGAGATTGGCCCGCCGAGGCCGGGCCGACCAGCTATCACCCCGTACACTAACACCATCCTACACAATAGGGGCAATTTACAATTTCACCAAAGCCAATTATCCTACTGACCTTGATGTCTTCGGAGTGTGGGAGGAAACCAGAGCTACCTGCCTCTGCCTCAGAGGGCGGTGGAGGACGGTTCTCTGGATACTTTCAAGAGAGAGCTAGATAGGGCTCTTAAAGATAGCAGAGTCAGGGGATATGGGGAGAAGGCAGGAACGGGGTACTGATTGGGGATGATCAGCCATGATCACATTGTATGGCTCGAAGGGCCGAATGGCCTACTCCTGCACCTATTGTCTATTGTCTATTGTCTATTGTCTATTGTCTACCTGAGAAAACCCATGTGGTCACAGCGAGACCATACAAAGTCTGTACAGACAGCATCCATAATCAGGATCGAACCAGGGTCTCTGGCGTTGTAAGGCAGCAACTCTACCACTGCACCACCGTGCTGTCCAACCTGTGCCGTCTTCTCTCTAAATGGTATACAATCGGACTTGCACTGTGGCGACAGATTAGGATTCATGTCAGAGTCTCTTTCCACCAGCACAACTCTGTTGCAATGGCAGATTCACATCTTACTTCTCCAAAAGCTTAGCTATAAATGGAAGGGCCTTGATGACGAGGGAGGAGGAAAGGGACGCATTATAAAGACGGCAAAGCAACCCTGAATATTTGAGCCTACGTGCTCTCTTGGATATGATATCAGGAAACAGATTGGGAAAATAAAGCTGCACTTCAAAATCTGTTGCATAATCAAGTGCAAAGCCTTACATGAACTGGGCAGCAGAACTGAATGCAATTACCTCTTGGTTTAATCCTATTAAAATTCATTCTGTCCTGTTATTGGGAATGGCCACCTGGTGACTTTTCAGTATTGCAGCTGAAACCAGCAAAAAATACTCAATTGTGCAGAAAGGAACTGCAGATGCTGGTACATACCAACGATAGACACAGAATGCTGGAGTAACTTAGCGGGTCACCCTGCATCTCTGGAGAAAAAGGATGGGTGACGTTTTGGGGTGGGACATGAAAATAATCAATTTTCATGTTTGCACTTGTGAGTAACCCCTAATCTGGAATCATAGAAACACAGAAACATAGAAAATAGGTGCAGGAGGAGGCCATTCGGCCCTTCGAGCCAGCACCGCCATTCATTGTGATCATGGCTGATCGTCCCCTATCAATAACCCGTGCCTGCCTTCTCCCCATATCCTTTGACTCCACTAGCCCCGAGAGCTCTATCTAACTCTCTCTTAAATCCATCCAGTGACTTGGCCTCCACTGCCCTCTGTGGCAGGGAATTCCATAAATTCACAACTCTCTGGGTGAAAAAGGTTTTTCTCACCTCAGTCTTAAATGACCTCCCCTTTATTCTAAGAAACATAGAAACATCTTTAAAAAAAAATTGCAAATCCTTTCATTCTCCGAGAGAATTTACCTCTTTTATTCTCGCTGGAGTTTACATCTCCCCCCGCTCCCCAAGCCTGTGTACGTGAGGTGCAAACGCAACTCGCTAACCAGGTAATGAGAGTAGAGAGTGGCTTCCCAGACTCCATGGTCACTGTTTTGGGAGATTTTAACAAGATCAACGTCAGCCGAGAGCTTCCAAAATACAGGCATCAAATTACCTGCCCCACAAGAGGGGAGAGAACACTCAATCATTGTTAGACTACAATCAGGAACGCACATCGCTCTGTTCTCCTTGCGGTTCTGGGACTCTCTGATCATTTTTTAGTTCTTATTCCGACCTACAGGCAGAAACTAAAATCTGCTAAGCCTGTGGTCAGAGCATGGAAAAGGTGGACAAGCGAGGGCATTGAGATCCTACAGTCCTGCTTTGACTGCACTGATTGGAATGTGTTTCAGGGAAGCAACCACAAGCCTCGATGAATATACAGACACTGTGACATTATATGTCAGCTTTTGTGAGGACAGTTGCATTCCCACGGGGACCCGATCAGGTTCCACAACGACAAGCCTTGATATACAGCAGAACTCATAGACAGCTCCGCCAATACAAAGATGAGGCCTACAGGAGCGGGGATGCAGACCTCTGCAGGCAGGCCAAGTACAAGCTGAGAAGAGGGATCAGAGCTGCCAAGGAAAGGTACTCTGAGAAGTTGAGGAGCAAGTTCTCAGCTAATGACCCATCTTCAGTGTAGAAGGGCTTGCAAGAAATCACCAGCTACATGAGGAAAGCACCCCGCTCCTTGGACAATCATCAGCTGACCAGTGACCTGAACGAGTTCTACTGCAGGTTCCATAGACACCTTCCTCCTACATCCACTGCTCCCCAATCACCACCTCACAGCCTGACTCCAGCCTGCAAAGATTGGGCCCCCGTCCAATACCCACCCCTTCCTTGCTGCTCAACATCAGTCTGGCCACTTCTCCATCACTAACAATAACAATTGAGGAGGTGGAAAAGCTATTCAGGAGACAGATAAGCCGGAAATCTCCAGGAACGGACAATGTTTTCCCCCTCTACGCTCAAGCTCTGTGCCAAACAACTGGCACCTGTCTACAAAGACATTTTCAATCTGTCCCTGAAAACCTGCACTGTTTCAAAGTCTCCACTATTGTTCCCATACACAAGGATTACTGGTCTTAATGACTACAGGCCTGTTACAATGACCTCTGTAGTCATGAAGACCCTTGAAAGACTTGTGCTGGCCCACCTGAAAAATATCACAACTGCAGTTTGCATATTGGGCAAATAGATCAATGGATGATGCAGTCAACCTAGGCCTTGCACTTCATCCTCCAGCACCTAGACCCCCAGGGGACCTATGCAAGGATTTTGTTTGTGGGTTTTAGCTCTGCATTCAACACCATTGTGCCAGAGCTACTACACTCCAAACTCTTCCAGTTGACTGTGCCTGAACCCCTCTGCCAGTGGATCATCAACTTCCGGACAATCAGGAAGCAGCATGTGAGGCTGGGAAAGCACATCTCGGACCCGCTGACCCTCAGCATAGGAGCACCGCAAGGCCGTGTACTCTCTCCTCTCCTCTACTCTCTCTACACCAACGACTGCACCTCCACTGACTCCTCTGTCAAGCTTCTCAAGTTTGTGGACGACACAACCCTGATTGGACTGATCCAGGATGGGGAGGAATCTGCCTACAGTCAGGAAGTGACACAGCTGGCGTCCTGGTGCCATCGCGACAACCTGAAGCTCAATGCTCTTAAGACAGTGGAATTGATTAGTAGACTTTAGGAGAGCTTCCCCTCCCCTCACCCCACTCACCATCAACAACGCCACAGTCACATCTGTGGAGTCTTTTAACTTCCCTGGAACTATCATCTCCAGGAATCTTAAATGAGAGGCTACCATCGACTCCACAGTCAAAAAGGCCCAACAGAGGAGGCAGCTGAGGGAACACAATCTGCCACAGGAGATGATGGTCCAGTTTTATACTGCCATCATAGAGGCTGTCCTTACCTTCTCCATCATGGTCTGGTTTGGCTCAGCCGCCAAGCACGACATCCGGAGGCTGCAGCGAATCGTCCGATCAATTGAGAAGGTTATTGGCTGCAACCTTCCCCTCCATCGACGAGCTGTACACTGCAGCGGCCAGGAAGCGAGCGGGTAAGACCCCTCTCACCCTGGCCACAAACTCTTTGAAGCACTTCCCACTGGAAGGCGACTCCGGACTGTCAAAGCCGCCACAGCCAGACATAAAAACAGCTTTTTTTCTACGAGCAGTAGCTCTACTCAATAACCATAACAGTAGCCTCCTTTTGCTCTGGTATATTTCTGGTATGTATGTATATATATTTGGCTAATAAAATATATTCAATTCAATTCAATTCAATTTCTCTGAAAATTATTTAAAAATCTGCACTGAACTGTTGAATGATTTCATCATTCAATTCCTTGGTAAATTAAATATTCAACAATATGATTCTTTCAACAGCCTTCAATTGAGTTTGTCCCATGTTCTCAGCCTACAGCTGGCAAATGGTTCTCTTGCTTGCCCAATGTCCATTTCAATGTGACTATTGTCCAACCAGCATCACCATTCACTGTGATCATGGCTGATCATCCACAATCAGTACCCCGTTCCTGCCTTCTCACCATATCCCCTGACTCCACTATCTTTAAGAACTCAATCTAACTCTCTCTTGAAAGCATCCAGAGAATTTGACTCCACTGCCTTCTAAGGCAGAGAATTCCACAGATTCACAACTCTCTGGGTGCAAAAGTGTTTCCTCATCTCCGTTCTAAATGACCTATCCCTTATTCCTAAACTGCGGCCCCTGGTTCTGGACTCCCCCAACATCGGGAGAATTTTTCTTGCCTCTAGCGTGTCCAATCCCTTAACAATCTGATATGTTTCAATAAGATATCCTCTCATCCTTCTAAATTCCAAAGTAAACAAGCCCAGTCGCTGCATTCTATCAACATATGACAGTCCCGCCATCCTGGGAATTAACCTGGTGAACCTACGCTGCACTCCCTCAAAAGCAAGAATGTCCTCCCTCAAATTTGGAGACCAAATCTGCACACAATACTCCATGTGCGGTCTTTTTGAAAGTTATTAATAAGTCTGCCGTCACATCCTTTATACGGCACAGGATTCCAGGTCAACTTGCTGAGAACGACTCTTAGAGTCGCTGAGCCATAGAGTGATACAGTGTGGAAACAGGCCCTTCGGCCCAACTTGCCCACACCGGCCAACATGTCCCAGCTACACCAGTCCCACCTGCCCGCGTTTGGTCCATATTCCTCCAAACCTGTCCTACCCATGTACCTGTCTAACTGTTTCTTAAACGTTGGAATAGTCCCTGCCTCAACTACCTCCTTTGGCAGCTTGTTCCATACACCCACCACCCTTCGTGTGAAAAGATTACCCCTCAGATTCCTATTAAATCTTTTCCCCTTCACCTTAATTCTATGTCCTCTAATCCTCGATTCACCTACACTGGGCAAGCGACCCTGTGTATCTACCCAATCTATTCCTCTCATGGTTTTACACACCTCTGTAAGATCACCCCTTCGGGTGATAGAGTCCCAGCCTGCTCAACCTCTCCCTGTAGCTCAGACTCTCAAGTCCTTGCAACATCCTTGCAACATTCTTCTTATATCTCTCTGGGTTTCTTTGTTCTTTCTCCCTCTTTCGCTACTGCAGGCACCTGTACGAGATGTAAAACTCAAATAACCAGAAACTTTAACTATTCCACAGATGGTGTTGGCTCCTGTAGGCTTTAAATAATGAATTGCATGACACTTTTATACAGCTTGGTTTATTATTAAATCTTTCATCACATCACTTTCAAAACCTCTTCTGAATCATAAGCATTTTTACTGATCAGTTATATAAAGCTCTGCCCAGAACTCTTCCTGGAATATAATGGTCAGTTCTAGATAATACAACTCAGAAAGGGAATTGTGAGCTTGGAAGAAAGGCAGTGTGGGTTCACATAATAACCTTAGCCCTAAATGCCAGTAATATGTGGGCAGGTTGAATAGACCATGATTGGAAATAGATAGATAGATAGATAGATAGATAGATAGACAGACAGACAGACAGACAGACAGACAGACAGACAGACAGACAGACAGACAGACAGACAGACAGACAGATAGATAGATAGATAGATAGATAGATAGATAGATAGATAGATAGATAGATAGATAGATAGATAGATAGATAGACGGATAGACGGACAGACGGGCGGACGGGCAGACAGACGGACAGACAGACAGACAGACAGACAGACAGACAGACAGACAGACAGACAGACAGACAGACAGACAGCTAGATAGACAGATAGACAGATAGACAGATAGACAGATAGACAGACAGATAGACAGATAGACAGATAGACAGATAGACAGACAGATAGACAGATAGACAGATAGACAGATAGATAGATAGACAGATAGACAGATAGATAGATAGATAGATAGATAGATAGATAGATAGATAGATAGATAGACGGACGGACGGACGGACGGACGGACGGACGGACGGACGGACGGACGGACGGACGGACGGACGGACGGACGGACGGACGGACGGACAGACGGACAGACGGACAGACGGACAGACGGATAGACGGATAGACGGATAGACGGATAGATAGATAGATAGATAGATAGATAGATAGATAGATAGATAGATAGATAGATAGATAGATAGATAGAAAGGAGCCCTTCATCCCATTGACTGCACACTGGCCATGAATCATCCATTCATCCTAGTTCTATGTCATCCCACATCCATTCCTTACACTTTCGGGCCAATGTTCCCAAAGCCACACGCTACAAATCCACTTGTCTGTGGGATATGGGAGGAAAAATGAGCACCAGGAAAAAGCCCATTGAGTCACAGGGAGAATGTGCATGCAAACTCCACACAGACAGAACCCAAGGTGAGGATCTAACCTGGGTCTCCAGCTCAATTATCTGCTCCATTGTGCCTCCCTCCAGTTGTTCAATGCTTCCCCGAGGACAAAGAGGTTTTTTGCTACTCAAGACCATTTTTAGTGTCGGAGAACCAAGTGTGGAAACGTGAAATAAACCCTCGCATTTTGCCAGGATTGTTCTGTCTGTAGAAGGGTCTCGACACAAGACGTCACCCATTCCTTCTCTCCAGAGATGCTGCCTGTCCCGCTGAGTTACTCCAGCATTTTGTGTCTACCTTTGATTTAAACCAGCATCTGCAGTTCTTTCCTACACATTTTGTTCCATTCAATCATGTTTATATGCACAACCTCAGATCCCTTTGTTCTTTTAAGTCAGCTAACAAACTGATCTAACTGAAATTTGTGGGACAATTAAAATTTTAGTGCAGTGAATTGAGAGACTGTGCCTGGTATGTGGTGGAACACTACACAAGAAGATGACAAAGGTATTAGGACATCATGTTGTGAAAGCGATCTCCATTTACATATTGAGAAAATTCATTGAAAAAATTTCCAGTTAAAAATTGATGTTTTTTTTGCTCAGTAATAGTTTTCCAATGTTGAAAATCCAAGTGTGGAAAAATTAAGTTGTGCAGCAACTTAGCCAAGATTTCAATTGAGTATATTGGCGGCAGAGTGGACCAGTGGTAGAGTTGTTGCCTTACAGTGCCAGAGACCCGGGTTTGATCCTGACTACCGGTGCTTGTCTGTGCGGAGTTTGTGCGTCCTCTCTGTGACCTGCGTGGGTTTTCTCCGGGATCTCCCGTTTACTCTCACACTCCAAGCCGAGCAGGTTTGTTTGCTAATTGGCTTGGTATCATTGTAAATTGTCCCTAGTGTGTCTTCACAGCCTAACATTGTTGGTCAACTTGTTCCATTTGGTCTTATTTGTGCACATCAGGTTGATTGCATTAGTCGAAACAGGGTGGACCACGTGAAGGTTGCAAATCCCCCACCCTGTCCCTAGTGTGTGTAGGATAGTGTGAGTGTGCGGGGATCGCTGGTCGGCGCGGACTCGGTGGTTCCACACTGTATCTCTAAACTAAACTAACGTATATTGCTGCTGTACTTAGAGGCTAACAGACATAAGGAGATATCATGTCTCATTTATTCCGAGACCATCCGTTAAAATTAAGTTCAATGGCTCCAATGGTGCTTTTGTTCGCACATGTGTAAACACACAGGGAATGTCATTTCTTACAAACAGTCTTGGAGAGTTTTGCCGTATCCAAGCACATCCCCGATTAAGGAGTGGACAGAAATAGTTCACTAATCCCGTACGCAAGAGGCACCATGTTTTGTCGCCATTTTCAGAGTCCACTCCACGCTCTAGTTGTTACAAGTGTCGTCTGGAAGAAAACACTTTTGGCTGATGTAAGTGTCATTTTGGGGCCAGGATCTGGAATAGAATCATATCATGATCCTCAGGGCTCTGTTATATGCAGTTAGAGAGGAGTCTGAAGAAGGGTCTCGACCCGAAACGTCGCCTATCTCCTTCGCTCCTTAGATGCTGCTGCACCCGCTGAGTTTCTCCAACTTTTTGTGTACCCTCTGTTATATGCAGAGTGGATTCGTAAGTGGTGTAAACCAACATCTGCAGTTCCCTTCTACACATTTTGCCTGCTCCACTGCAAAATCTCCGCAAGGTATGCCTACTTTGAAGAGGTTCTCCGCTTCGGTCCGATGAGAGTTCTGCAACACTTTCTCTCGCTGCTCCCCCTCTGTGATTGCACCTGCTCACCAGCTCCTTGCTTTTTCGCATATCTTTCATTCATTTGTTCTATGCACCGTCTATATCTCTCGTTTCCCTTCCCCCTGACTCTCAGTCTGAAGAAGGGTCTCGACCTGAGACGTCACCTATTGCTTTTCTCCAGAGATGCTGCCTGACCCGCTGAGTTACTCCAGCATTTTGTGTCTCATAGGCAAGCTTCTTCTTTCCCCACTATCAGTCTCATCATGTGCCTTGTCCTATGATCCATCTATGGTTTCAATTGAATCCAACTTAGTAAAAGTTTTTTAAAAATGTAACTGCCTATGATTATGGCTGTGATGTCCCGATTGCCGGCTGAGCATTTTGTCAGTTGTTCAACTTGCTAGATGACGTGCTAGAACCTAAATGTATATTGATGTTATCGTTTCACAATCATCCTTAAACACACGGCAAACACTGATTGCCATCATGTAAACCTTATCCACACATTTCCAGTGCTTCAATATCCACGTGTGGTAATATGAAGACCAGGCCTGCAAAAATCCATTAAGTGTGTCAAACTAAAAAGATATCTTTGGCAATAAACCCCAGTACTTAGTTTATTGTTACAGTTAGGGTCGTTCCATGCAGCCCTGTTTGTATCTGTATCCCCAGACCACTTTGGTCTTCAACCCTATCCTAGTCCGTGCCGTCCAAAGGATAAGTGGACCTCTTGCTTATCATTCCAAATTCAACCAATCTATTTTATTACAATTCCTTTCCCCTCACTCCAGACATCTGCAAGCTCGGTTTATTCCAAGTTCATAAGTGCTAGGTCAAGAATCAGGACATTCGGCCCAACAGGTCGACTCCGTCTTTCTCTCAACCCCATTTTCATGCCCTCTCCCCATAACTCCATGACACCCGTACTAATCAAGAATCTATCAATCTCTGCCTTACAAATATCCATTGATTTGACCTCCACAGCCTTCTGTGGCAATGAGTTCCACAGACTTACTCACCACCCTCTGCCGAAAGAAATTCCTCCTCATCTCCTTCCTAAAGGTATGTCCTATTATTCTGAGGCAATGACCTCTGGTCCTCGACTGTCCCACTAGTGGAAACATCCTCTCCACGGCCACTCTTATTATCTCCTGTGGTTTGGTGCAGTCTACATTATTGGCTAGTTACCAGACCCAGTTCCCACAAAAGAACTAGATATTATTCTGCAAAGGCGAGGGGGAAAGATTTAATAGGAATGTGAGGGGTAACCTTTTCACACAAAGGATGGTGGGTGTTGGAAAAAGCCGCCAGTGGAGGTAGTTGAGGCAGGCGCTATCGCAATGTTTAGGAAAATGTTAGACAGGTACATGGATAGGACAGGTTTGGAGGGACATGGACCAGGCGCAGGCAGGTGGGACTAGTGTAGCTGGGACATGTTGGCCAGTGCGGGCAAGTTGGGCCGAAGGGCCTGTTTCTGCACTGTATCACTCTATGACTCGTGAAAAGGACATAAAGTGCTGCAGTAACTCAGCAGGTCAGGCCACATCTCTGGAGAACATGGATAGGTGCCATTTCGGATCGAGACTCTTTTTCAGACTGATTATGGGGGAGAGAAGAAAGCTGGAAAAGGGGAGAGGCGGGACAAAACATGGTAGATAATAGTGTAGGGAGGAACGGCAGATGCTGGTTTAAACCGAAGATAGACATAAAAAAGTTGGAGTAACTCAGCGGGTCAGACATCATCTCTGGGGAAAAGGAACAGGTGACGTTTCGGGTCGAGACCCTTCTTCTGAAACGTCATGTATTCCTTTCCTCCAGCGACGGTAGGTAATATATTGACATAGGCAATGGGGTGTGTTTGATAAACAGATGGTTGGAAGAAAGGCCAGTGATAAGAAGAGAAGGAGTTAGACAGGTTTGAAAAGTTGCAGATTGCGAAGAGAGAGAAAGTGAATTTGCAGGAGGGGAAGGATTTTGATACCTCCTTTCCAGTCTCAGTCCAAATTATTTGTTATTATGATCAACTACGATTGTTCTAGTATTGGATCTCCACGAACCCCTCTTTGCACCCTCTAGTAGCGTGATAAATTCCCCGTTGAACCTGCCCCCAGTCTGGCAGCGATGTTTATCTTTATTTCAAGTCAAGTCAAATCAAGTTTATTCGTCACATACACGTACGAGATGTGCAGTGAAATAAAGTGGCAATGCTCGCGGACTTTTTGCAAAAAACAAACAAACAAACAAACTACAAACAGAATGGAACAGAATCACACATTCTTT
This sequence comes from Okamejei kenojei, assembly GCA_035221665.1. NCBI lineage: Eukaryota > Metazoa > Chordata > Chondrichthyes > Rajiformes > Rajidae > Okamejei > Okamejei kenojei. Next base: position 10,621,451 of record CM069154.1, read on the forward strand.
TATTTATTAAATATTGTGGGCAGAAGGAAAAAGGGAAAAAAAAAACAGAATTTAAAAAAAAACACAGTAGTATGGTCCAGTAAAGTTAGTCCCTGGTGAGATAGGAGTTTACAGTCCTAATGGCCTCTGGGAAAAAACTCTTTCTCATCCTCTCCGTTCTCACAGCATGGCAACGGAGGCGTTTGCCTGACCGTAGCAGCTGGAACAGTCCGTTGCAGGGGTGGAAGGGGTCTCCATTATCTTATTGGCTCTGGAGTTGCACCTCCTGATGTATAGTTCCTTGTCCGAACGCACCACTCTCTGCAGAGCCTTCTTGTCCTGGGCAGAGCAATTCCCAAACCAGATTGTGATATTTCCGGACAAGATGCTTTCCACAGCCGCTGAGTAGAAGCACTGGAGGATCCTCGGAGACACTCTGAATTTCCTCAATTGCCTGAGGTGGTAAAGGCGCTGCCTTGCCTTACTCACGAGTGCTGCAGCGTGCGATGTCCATGTCAGATCCTCAGAGATGTGGACTCCCAGGTATTTAAAACAGCTCACCCTATCCACAGTATCCCCATTTATCCTCAATGGTGTGTACGTCCTCGGATGATGTGCCCTCCTAAAGTCCACGATCAGCTCCTTCGTTTTTTTGATGCTCAAGGGGAGGCTGCACCCTGAAATATAAAATATTAATCTACACCCTGAAATATAAAATACTGGAAACCCAGTTGACATCTGAAGGAAGAGCAATCTGTTAACGTTTCAGGTTAGGGGACCTTCATCAGAAGTGGGTTTTTTTTCCTTTTGATGGATGCATGACCTGATGAGTGTTTCTTGCATTTTTTTTTAAGATGTGCAATTGGGATTTGCATTCAATCTCATGACTGACCACACTGAACCGATACATCCATATCTCTGTGAAATTCAGTGGCTTCCCAACCCCTCCATTCCACACCGCCACCATTTCCCCCCTCCACATTGTTGCATTCTCCTCTGCACACTCCCACTTCATTCCTCATCCCTTTTCCTTTCTCCTCACCGAAACCTTCTCTTTGTTTCTCCAGTTTTCACGTTGCCCCCCCCCCAAATCCCCCTCTGCCTTCCTCCTATCCGTTCCACCTCCAACTCTGTCCTGCACCACTCTGCTTCCTACATACCCCTTCCCTCCCCTCTCCTCTTGCCCCACTCACTTCCCCTCTCCTCTCTCTTCTTCCCTGCCTCCTCCTCTCATCTTCCCCATCTTAGAAACATAGGAAAAAAAATAGGAGCAGGAGGAGGCCATTCGGCCCTTCGAGTCAGTTCCGCCATTCAAAATGATCATGGCTGATCATCTAAAATCAGTACCCCGTTCCTGCTTTCTCCCCATATCCCTTTATTCCTTTAACCCTAAGAGCTAAATCTAACTTCCCACTCACTTTCCTTCTTCTAATCCTCCTTTCTTTTCTCCTCCCCCTCTTTTCCTTCATACCCCACTCCCCGCCCTCTCCCCTCTCTCCTATCTCCTTCCCTTCTCTCCTAATCCCCTCATTCACCTCTCCTTTCCTTCGTGCACCCTTCCCCTCCCCTTCCTTCTCTCTCCTATCCTCTTCTCCCCCATCCTTTTTCCCTTCTTCCATCTCCCCTGCCTCCTTCTTTTACCCATCTTCATGTTTCTTCCTGCTGTCCATTCCCCATCCCACCTGTTGGCCGTGAACAGTGAACAGTGAATGGTGACCAGCAGACACATATGTTGTTTGTTCAAGCTGCCATGGGCGGGAGCCTGGCTTTATTAGTTTACAAAACCAGTTGTGGGCAATTGGGGCCGAAGGACCTGTTTCCACGTTGTACGACTCCATGAGAAGGCAGAGGGCGAGGTGTTTCACTGAGATCTGTTCAGGGCAGTGACTGTCCCGGGTTACCTGTCACACAGGCAGTGCAGCACCTAGGCCGGGTCTTATAAATTACTGGTGTGTCCTTTAGGAATAATCCTACCCTATTCACAGAAACCTCTCTGTTCAATGCCTTGCCTTCATAGCCTTGCCTTCAACACCATTGTTTTATCTATAGAAATTTGCCAACGCTCTCCACAATACGTAAAACCTTTAACACATTCTGCACAAAATACAGACCCCTGCCCACCCTATAGACTCAAATACAAACACAGGGCGCAGCGGTAGAGTTTCTGCCTTACAGCGCCAGAGACCAGGGTTCAACCATGAACATGGGCACTGTTTGTACGAAATTTGTACGTTCTCCCCGTGACCGCGTGGGTTTTCCCCGGCTGCTCCTGTTTCATGCCACACTCCAAAGACGTGCAGGTTTGTAGGTTAATTTGCTTCGGAGGAAACAAAAAGCAAATTGTCCCTCGTGTGTGTAGGATAGTGCTGGTATACGGGGCGATCGCTGGTCCACGTGGGCTCGGTGGGCCGAAGGGCCTGTTTCCGCGCTGTATCTCCAACCCAAACAATCATTCATTATTTTGATTTAACTTTATAATTAAAGTGAATGCTACACCAATACTGGCAGTTAATGTGAATAATATTATGTTTCGAGATATGTAAAAGGGAGAACTTTAGCACTAATGAATTGCAGTAAATTCAAACATCCATGGCTCCTTGCAGCCAACAATAAATGTTCCCAGTTCAGTTTTACTCATTAGCAGGTCAGATAATTGTTTTATTAAGGCAACCTTGACTGAAATTTCATTTGTTCAGTGAAATTAAAACTGAAGACCATCCCTCGCTGGGTTGTTGGACATCCTTCTCTCTGGAGCCCTGTTTTGCTTCGAAAATGCAATTTGTGTTCTATATGAGTTATTAACAGTGACCGCCTTTTGTCTGTAGAATATTCCCTCTCTGCCTGACAATACCAAATCGTCCTTCTATTAATTTGCAATTGGTTTGCAATCGCATTTGTAGGGAATTGCTTGCTAATGAGATAGGCGACATTTAATGAACAGGGGAAGGGGGGGGGGGGGGGGGGGAGAAGCATATCACTGTATCACAATACACGGTGACGGGTTTTAAGAATAAGGAGTAAGTCTTTTAGAAAGGAGACAAGGAAACACTTTTTCTCACAGAGAGTGGCGAGTCTGTGGAATTCTCTGCCTCAGAGGGCGGTGGAGGCAGGTTCTCTGGATGCTTTCAAGAGAGAGCTAGATATGGCTCTTAAATATAGTGTACAGGGGATATGGGGAGAAGGCAGGAACGGGGTACTGATTGGGGATGATCATCCATGATCAGATTGAATTGCGGTGCTCGCTCGAAGGACCAAATGGCCTACTCCTGCACCTATTGTCTATTATCTATTGTCTATTGTTCGTCGAGTTGCTGCCTTACAGCACCAGAGACCCAGGTTCGATCCTGACTACCGGTGCTGTCTTTAGGGGTCCGCAATAGACAATTGGTGCAGGAGTAAGACATTCCCCCTTTGAGCCAGCACCGCTATTCACTGTGATCATACCCCATTCCTGCCTTCTCCCCGTATCCCTTGACTCCACTATCTTTAAGAGCCCTATCTAACTCGCTCTTGAAAGCATCCAGATAATTGGCCTCCACTGCCTTCGGAGGCAGAGAATTCCTCAGATTCACAACTCTCTGGGTGAAAAAGTTTTTCCTCATCTCCGTTCTAATTGGCCCACCCCTGAGTTTGTACGTTCTCCCTGTGACCACGTGGGTTTTTCTTCGGGTGCTCCGGCTCCCTCCCACACTCCGAAGACGTGCCGGTTTGCAGGTTAATGGGCTTGGACCAAGATTGTAAATTATCCCCAGTGTGTGTTGGATAGTATTAGTGTGGGGTGGTCGCTGCGGCGCGGACTCAGTGGGCTGAAGGGCCTGTTTCCGCGCCGTATCTCGCAACTAAATCTTGCTAGTCCACGCGGGGCACGGAGTGACAATTACTTAAAGGAGTTATAGACAAGAGTTAAACTCGACGGCTATACAAATGCAAACTGCGCCATCTGGCTTTGTCGAAATTACCGCGCACAATTTATCCTTTGCAACTTAATATAATCAACTCAAAATAAAAATGCGCGTACAATATAAATTATTGTCAAAGTACAGATCACTGATTCAACAATATTCCTTGCACGTTGCTTCTACAATATTCAGGCAATATCATTTAAACTCAGCAAAACTGCAGGTGCTGGTTTATTCCAAAGACAGACACTAAATGCTGGAGTAACTCAGCGGGTCAGGCAGCATCTGTGGTGATGTTGCAGGTCGGGACCTTTGTTCAGACTGAAAGTAAGGACGGGAGGGGTGGAGGGGGAGGAGAGAGGGGGTGGGAGAGGTGGGGGTGGGGTGTAGGAGGGGGGGGGGGGGAAGCTGGAGGCCAGAAAAGACCGGGCAATAAATGGAACTAGGCAACGGTGAAGAATCCATTCCAAACTTTACCTGCCCCTTTCCGATCCAAGATCCTAAATTAGTTGCCAATTTCCATAGATGTAGATGACAAGGAGCCGCAGATGCTGGTTTACAAGGGGAAAAAAAACACTCAAAGTGCTGGAGGAGCTCGGCGGGTCAGGCAGCATCTCTGAGCAACGTGGACAGGTGACGCTGCGGGTCTGAAGAAGGGTCCCGACATGAAACATCACCTATCCACGTTCTCCAGAGATGCTGCCTGACCCATTGAGTAACTTTGAGTATTTTCTCTTGCCTATTTCTTACTTTAGAATGGCAATTTTCACATGTGTTAGATATTATTATTAAAAAAACAATGTACCTTTTTTGTCCTAGAGTTCGTTTTCCGCTGTAGTATTGATGAATTTCCCTGGCACGCTAGAACAAGCACAGATTAAACAATCACACCGAACGGTGGGTGGGGAGGGAGGGGATCTGAATCATTAGTTCAACTGCGTTGAGACTTTCCCGGATAACAACGCTCCAGGACGGATTGGAAACACAGAAGCATTTAAATCAGGTGAAGGAGTAGGCCATTCGGCCCTTCGAGCCAGCGTCGCCATTCAACATGATCATGGCTGATCATCCAGAATCAGTACCCCGTTCCTGCTTTTGCCCCATATCCACAGAAACATAGAAACATAGAAAATAGGTCCAGGAGTAGGCCATTCGGCCCTTCGAGCCTGCGCTGCCATTCAATATGATCATGGCTGATCATCCGACTCAGTATCCCTTAATTCCCTTAGCCCTGAGAGCAAAATACAACACTCTCTTGATTGTAGGTAGACACAAAATGCTGGAGAAACCCAGCGGGTGAGGCAGCATCTATGGAGCGAAGGAATAGGTGACGTTTCGGGTCGAGACCCTTCTTCAGACCCTTCTCCTCCTCTCTCGATCGTGTACCGGTTGATTGCAAGCACCGTTCTCCTTGGGGCAAGAAGAGATAGCTTTCTGCTCATGACAGCTCCGCAAACAAGGCCCTGAGATCATAAGTTTATAGGAGCAGAATTAGGCCGCTCGGCCCATCTGGTCTACCCCGCCATTCAATCATGGCTGATCTATCTCTCCCTCCTCACCCCTCTCTCCCGTTAACCCCCGACACCTGCACCGATCAACAATCTATATATATATATATATATATATATATCTGCTCATAAACGAGTAACAAACGCCGAGAAATCAATGGAACCATTCGCCGTCTAACCCCGGAGGTAAATGGAGCGAGCGGTGTAAATAAACCAGTGAACAACTGCACTCACACAGCCCTGGAAAGACGTTCAAATTAGAAGTAATGCTGGTGTATTAGGACTGTAGAGGGCACCGCTGACATTAGTAAGGAGTGACTTCGGCATTGCGTGCATTTATTCAAGGACTTGTCATAGCATTTATATATGTTGTATACAAAGTGTGAGACCCTTGTCAACATTTGTCCGTCATTTAGAAGCAAGACACTGGTGGTGACCGTACAGGTGAGTCAGAATGCAACTCCCCCCCCCCCCCCCCCCCCCGGTAATTTTACAATCTATACTGTATCGTCCTACCACAAGCAGAGAGCGGCGCTGAACTACAATCTACCTCCTCGATCACACTCGGGACTACCCTTGTCCGGACTTTGCTGGCTTTACCTTGCACTGAGCGTTAGTCCCATTCTCGTGTATCTATCTGTCTATCTATCTATCTATCTATCTATCTATCTATCTATCTATCTATCTATCTATCTATCTATCTATCTATCTATCTGTGCGCTGTAAAGGGCTTGATTGCAATCGTGTCTTGTCTTTCCACCGGCACGCAACAAAAAAAAAAGCTTTTCACTGTACCTCGGTACACGTGACAATGAACTAAACTGAAACCGGACCGCAAACCCAACGTTGAAGAGGAGCGGCGATCTTCGATTCTAGAGGAGGAATTTCAGCGCGGTCGCTGTCCAAGGTCCTGCGACTGAAGGTGAGTTTAACGCCGCGCTCCCGAGAACCTGCCCGGCCTCTGCGGCCGCGGGGAACATGTTCTCTTTATAATCGTGGAGTGGTATTTACTGAATGGTGTCTATTGACGATATGCGTAGAGGAATGGTTTGGGGCGATGGAAAACAATGGTGCCACGGCGCCTGTAAATATAAACTAAACCCCCCCATTCCTCGCGTAAACTTCCAGCTAACAGGTTGAGCCTTGGATTGTCACAAAAAAGCTGGAGTAACTCAGCGGGACAGGCAGCGTCTCTGGAGAGAAGGAAATTGGTGACCCTCCTTTAGACTCAGGAGAGAGACACACACACGCACACACAGATAAGGAAGGGTAAGATGTGAAAACGAGACATCAAAGGGGATGAGGCACGAGGAATGAGCCTTTATCTATGTGGCTCACGCCTCTTTGCCGCTTTACCTCTGCCCATCTCTCTCTCTATCTATCTCTCTCTCCACCTGTCTTTCTCACCCCCACCCCCACCCTCTACCCCCTCCCTCCCTCTGTCAGTAAGGCGCCCAGGCGGGATGGGAACAGCGGCACAGAGGCACGGTCAAAGCCACTGCCTATCATCCCAGGCTAGACATGCCATCACTAACGCTGACCCGCCTATCGCGTCCGTGCCACTTAAAGTAGAGAAGGGTTAGCGAGCGAGGGAGGGAGGGAGGGAGGGAGGGAGGGAGGGCGGGTGAGAGAGATAGCCAAGAAGTCAAACATCCAGAAATCGTAAGAACACGGCAGCCTGATGTTTGAGTCGGCGAGCGGAGTGAGGGGGGTGTTGGGGGAGGGGACGCGATGGGTGACGGGGACACAGAAAGAAAAATAAGACCAGAGTCACGGTCTGTGCTGCTGGAACGCTAACTCCAGTTTCCATCACTCGCCTCTCTGCTGGCTACGCTGCCTTCATCGCTGCTGCGGGATTTACCTTTCCGTTTCAAGAGTTCTTTGGTTTTCTTTGCCAACGGTTCGTGTGCCGGTCGGAAGTCCGAACAAAACTGGCATTGTCAATTCTGAAACTCGGAGCCTCCTGCCTTCCCTCCCAAGGTAAGCTCTGTCCGGGTGGCGTTTATGTCCATGTCAAACCCCACACGCTCTCCTCCGAAGTTCCCCCCGCGCTTAGATTTGTGTCCTTGTCGGCTATTACTCTTGTCTCCGAGTTCTGTCTCTGTATGAATGCTAGATACAACGCGCACATGCATAGCGTATGTAAGGGAGGGACTGCAGATTCGCTGGTTGGCACCGAGGATAGACACAGAGAGCTGGAGCAACTCGGCGCAGCATCGCCGGAGCAAAGGTTCAGGTGACGTTCCGGGTCGGGACCCTTCTTCAGACCAAGAGTCAGGGGAGAGGGACACGGGAGATATCAAAAGGTGCGAAATAACAAAAGCAGGAAATGTGTGCAAAAGGACAAATCAACGACGACCAGGAAAAGATGGATAATTTATTAAAACGATAGGTCAGATAATGCCATTTATGTGATGGTGGCCCGTTGAGTTGCTCCAGCACTTTGCGTCTCTCTTTGGTATAAACCAGCATCTGCAGTTCTTGGTTTCTACACAGTTCTGTGTCCTTGGGCAGATTAATGTATTTTCTGGCGGGGGAGGGGGTTAAATTTAGTGCCCTCTCGCGTGGTTCATCTCCCATCAGAGTCTCCTTCGATTTCCCTTCGCAAGATGCACGTCCTTCACGGAGCGAGTAGCGTCGGAGGGCAACAGTGGGACATGAGTGAGTTCGGAACAGAAAGTGTTATCTTAAAATGTCCGGCGCATGACTTAGTTTATTGGGGGGGGGGGGGATAACCGTGGGGAGTATAGAATTAATTTGGAATCTGCTTGGAATGTATAAAACCGCGAGAGGAAGTGTATAAAATCACTGGAGAAATAGGTCGGGTAGACGCACAAAGTGCACTTTGCCCAGAGTAGGGGAACCGAGAACCACATGGGTTGAAGGTGAAGGGGGGAAAAGATTTCATAGAAATATGAGGGGTAACTTTTTCACACAAGGGGTGGCGGGGTGGATGGAACGAACTACCATAGGTGGTAGTTGAGGCTGGGGCTATCGCAACGTTTAGGAAACAAGTAGGCAGGTACATGGATAGGACAGGTCCAGAGGGATATGGGCCATAGGCAGGAGGTGGGACAAGTGTAGATGGAACATGTCGGTCGGTGTGGGCAAGTTGGGCCGAAGGGCCTGTTTCCACGCAGCGTGACTACCTTTGGTTCCATGTGAATCTAAAGTTCAAGTCAGCGGGTATTAGCTGAGTTGTTCGCAGTGTTGTGCACTTGTATCTTTGACTTGTAAACATTGCCAGTGACCGAGTGATAACTTTGTCGAGCCGGGGTTGACGAAGAGTGATTCTTGAGGAGGGAAGTGTTTTTTTTTTTTTGGTTGACCCCAAAACGCCGGAGTGACTCAGCGGGATAGACAGCATCTCTGAAGAGAAGGAATCTCGGGCGACGTTTCGGGTCGAGACCCTTCTTCAGACTGAGAGTCACAGAAGTAAGGAAGGGTGAAAAAGAGACATCAAAGGAGAAGAGGGTCAAGGAAAACGTTGAAGATGTCATTGTTAGCTGAGAGAAGGTGACAACGAAGCGTACAGAGATAACATTTAATCAGGGCGACAGTCAGACCAAGATCATAGACAATATTCTTATCTCTTCTTCTCTCTGTCTCCCCCTCTTCCCCGACTCTCAGCCTGAAGAAGGGTCTCGACCCGAAACGCCACCCATTCCTTCTACCCAGAGATGCTGCCTGTCCCGCTTAGTTGCCCCAGCATTTTAGAAACATAGAAACAAAGAAAATAGGTGCAGGAGGAGGCCATTCGGCCCTTCGAGCCAGCACCGCCATTCATTGTGATCATGGCTGATGTTGTATCCCTCTACACTCCAAAGACGCGCAGGTTTGCAGGTCGATTGGCTTGGGGAAAAGATTGTAAATTGTCCCCAGTGTGTGTAGGATCGCGTCTTCTATCTTCGGTGTAAACCGGCGTCTGCACTCCCTTCCTACACACGTGTTTTTTTCTTCTCTCTCTCCTCCTTTTGGCTCTCTGCTTCTAGATGTTGCCTGATCGCCCCAGAGGTCGGCCTTAACAGTCGCCGCTTGGTCGCCTTCCATTCCGTTGGGGTGTCACCATGGCGGCCGGCGTGGCGGCCTGGCTACCGTTCGCCCGGGCCGCTGCCATCGGATGGATGCCCGTGGCCAATTGCCCCATGCCCCTCGCCCCGGGCGACAAGAGCAAGAAGCAGGACGAGCTCCTGGTGCTCAACGTGAGCGGCCGGCGCTTCCAAACGTGGAAGAACACCCTGGAGCGCTTCCCGGACACGCTGCTGGGCAGCAGCGAGAAGGACTTCTTCTTCCACGAAGAGAGCAAGGAGTACTTCTTTGACCGGGACCCCGACATCTTCAGGAACGTGTTGAATTTTTACAGGACGGGCAAGCTGCACTACCCGCGGCACGAGTGCATCTCCGCCTACGACGAGGAGCTGGCGTTCTTCGGCATCATCCCGGAGATCGTCGGCGACTGCTGCTACGAAGAGTACAAGGACAGGAAGAGGGAGAACGCCGAGCGGCTGATGGACGACAGCGACACGGAGAACAAGGCGGAGGGCAACCTGCCGTCGCGCACCTGCCGCCAGACCATGTGGCGGGCCTTCGAGAACCCGCACACCAGCACGCTGGCGCTGGTCTTCTACTATGTCACCGGCTTCTTCATCGCCGTGTCGGTCATCACCAACGTGGTGGAGACGGTGCCCTGCGGCATGGGCCCGGGCCAGGGGCACGACCTGCCGTGCGGCGAGCAGTACGGCGTCGCCTTCTTCTGCCTGGACACGGCGTGTGTCATGATCTTCACGGTCGAGTACCTGCTGCGGCTGTTCGCGGCGCCCAGCCGCTACCGCTTCATGCGGAGCGTGATGAGCATCATCGACGTCGTGGCCATCATGCCTTACTACATCGGCCTGGTCATGACCAACAACGAGGACGTGAGCGGCGCCTTCGTCACCCTCCGCGTCTTCCGGGTCTTCCGCATCTTCAAGTTCTCTCGCCACTCCCAGGGCCTGAGGATCCTCGGGTACACCCTGAAGAGTTGCGCCTCCGAGCTGGGCTTCCTCCTCTTTTCCCTCACCATGGCGATCATCATCTTTGCCACCGTGATGTTCTACGCCGAAAAAGGGTCGACGCACAGCAAGTTTACCAGCATCCCCGCCTCTTTTTGGTACACCATTGTCACCATGACAACTCTCGGGTAAGACCTAAACTTTTTTTTAATGTCCTATTTCCATTTTCCCTTTTGTGTGTGTGTGTGTGTGTGTTAAATATATACCTTCGAACACTGGCTGTCTCATGTTCAGCGTCTCTGCTCATGCAACAGGTGCCGGAGAAAACTTGGTAAAAGCAAATGATGCTCTCTGAATGTTTACAAGGAAGTTGTTCCAACTCTCCAGAAATGCTGGTTCATGAATAGAGCGATAAACGCTTTTTTTTTGGAAAAAACAAACAAACTTGTATTTTGATCACGTAAACTGTTGAAAGCGCAAAAGAAAACACGATTGTTTATTACCTGGGCTCCAGATTGCGTGTGTGTGTGGGGGAGGAAATGCTTCAATTGTGGTCATTTGTCTGGACATCTTGGACTTGGATTCCCAGTAATAGACTCTCATTTTCTAAGCTCCGCCAGACACTAACAATAGTCCTTGTATCTCTCAGGCTTAAAAAGGTAGGACCAAGCATACATCTTTGCCAAGCAGGAGGTCTGAAAATTCACTTTATCGAAGGACGAGAGGGCGAGGATTGGGGAGGGAATGTGAACTAGTTAAAAGTGATGGATTTCCCGTTGAATTCCTTCTTGTACTTTCTCTACCCTTCCAGCACAGGCGAAGCAACAGGTTCACCAACTAAAACATGTATTGATCTTAATCCAACTGCTGTATCTTATACGGGTGTCAGAGGTTATGGGGAGGAAGCGGGAGAATGGGGTTAAGAGGGAGAGATAGATCAGCCACAACTGAATGACGGAGTAGACTTGATGGCCCGAATGGCCTAACACTGCTCCCATCACATATGCGTCAAGTGGGAGTATCGGAAAAGCAGGTTGTACAATCTATATTCTTCTGGTGACCCTGTGTGTACTATGAGCACCGCGAGGTTGGATTGTAATTAACGACCGATTTGGTTTGAGAAAGCGATGGATTGTCCACATAAGCTGATAAATGTGTCACCGATAACCAATGTCTCGCACAAAGACAAATAATGTAAATGCTCTGTAGACTTCTCAGGCTAATGACCTTGCGACTTAATTGAAGACTAGTGACAACTGCAATACAGATTTTACAACATAGCCCGGCGCAGCGTGTTGATTAAGGTCGCTGTCCAGGGTTCTGAACCTCGGTTTGCTAATTTCGGACAGTGGAGGCACCTGTAGCTATTTCTGATTCTTAAAGACATAGAAACATAGAAACATAGAAAATAGATGCAGGAGTAGGTTATTCGTCGGTTCGAGCCCGCACCGCCATTCAATATGATCATGGCTGATCATCCAACTCAGTATCCTGTACCTGCCTTCTCTCCATACCCCCTGATCCCCTTAGCCACAAGGGCCACATCGAACTCCCTCTTAAATATAGCCAATGAACTGGCCTCAACTACCTTCTGTGGCAGAGAATTCCAGAGATTCACCACTCACTGTGTGAAAAATGTTTTTCTCATCTCGGTCCTAAAAGACCTCCCCCTTATCCTTAAACTGTGACGCCTTGTTCTGGACTTCCCCAACATCGGGAACAATCTTCCTGCATCTAGCCTGTCCAACCCCTTATGAATTATGTCAATTTTGTACATAGAGTCACACGGCATGGAAACAGGCCCTTGCCGACCAACATTCCCATCTAAGCTAGCCTCACCTGCCTACGTTTGCTCCATATCCTTCTAATCTCTGACCAGTCTGACTGTTTCCCTGATTAAATGTTATCTCTGCATGCTTCGTTGTCACTTTCTCCTGGCTAACAATAATCTATTCTACATTTTCCTTGAGCCTCGTCTCTTTAGATGTCTCATTTTCACACTTTACCTTTCCTTATCTCTGTGTCTCCACCTCCTCTTAAGCTCAGTCTGAAGAACCGAAACGTCACCCATTCCTTCTCTCTGGAGATGCTGCCTGTCCAGCTGAATTACTCCAGCATTTTGTGTCTATCTTCAATGTAAACCAACATCTGCAGTTTCTTCCCACACATTCCCCCTAAACCTTACCTAACCATGTTCCCGCCAATGTATTCCTCCGTTTGATGATGTTAATCCTCGTGGTTTTTTTGGTCTTTTGTTTGTCAGAATCACCGTTACCGTGACTAGCCAAACTGTGGTTGGGTCGGCCCTGACTATCGGGGTAAGACTACTCTCCCACTCATCAGAAATGTGTGGTTCCCAATCTCACTCTCTGGGTTCCTGCTCCCACCTCAAAATCATGATCGGTATTTGAGCAGGTTGTTCAAAACTACCTTCATAAGTTCTAGAAGCAGAATAAGGCCATTCAGACCATCAAGTCTAGTCCGCTATTCAATCATGGCTGGTCTAGCTTTCCCTCCCTACCCCATTCTGCAGACTTCGCCCCATAATCCCCGACACCCGTACTAATCAAAAATCTGTCAATCTCCGCCTTAAAAATATCTAAGACTGGTCAGAAGCAATGAAATCCACAGATTCACCACACTCTGCCTAAAGAAATTCCTTCTCATCTCCTTTTTAAAACTACGTCCTTTAATTCTGAGGCTATGGCCTCTGGTCCTAGACTCTCACAGTAGTGGAAACACCCTCTCCATATCCACTCTATGCAGACTTTTCAATGAGGTTCCCCCCCCCCCCCCCCCCACCTCATCCTTCTAAACTCCGGCGAGTACAGGCCCAGTGCCTGCAAACGCTCGTCAGATGTTAACCCACTCATTCATGGGATTATTCTTGTAAACCTCCCCCAGTGCCTGCACAGCCTTCCTCAGATATGGGGGCCACAACCCCTTATATAAAGTATGAATATCAAGTATAATGATCGATATAAAGAATCGCATGGCACTAATTGGAAGAAGAGCTGAAGATTTCGCCTCAGAGATCTCCAATACTTAGCCCCCGCCCAATATATAGGTTGAAAGGCCTGAGGGATATATATTGTTATATATATATGTTAATTCTCTCTCTCTCTCTCTCTCTCTCTCTCTCTCTCTCTCTCTCTCATTTTTAGTATTCCGATAATTCTCCCTCCCACGTAGTTAAACAGGAGTACACAGGAAGACACTCCCTCTTGTCCCCTCTCCCATCAGGGAGGAAAGCTTTTCACTGTACCTCACTTCACTGTATATGTGACAATAAACTAAACTCAAACTCAAAGTACAGAAGTGTGAAAACGCACACCTCCAGATTCAGTGACAGTTTCTATCCAGCTGTTATCAGGCAACTGGACCATCCCATCAACAAGTAGCGAGCAGTCCTGAGCTACTATCTACCTCATTTGAGACCCTCGGACTATCTCTAATCAGACTTTACTGGACGTTATCTTGCACTAAACATTTATCCTGTATCTGTAAACTGTGGATGGCTCGATTGTAATCATGTGTAGTCTTTCCATCTGAAGTCTGAAGAAGGATTTTGGCCCGAAACGTTGCCCATTTCCTTCGCTCCATAGATGCTGCTGCACCCGCTGAGTTTCTCCAGCATTTTTGTCTACCTTAGTCTTTCCGCTGACTGGTTAGCACGCAACAAAAAGCTTTTCACTGTACCTAAGTGCATGTAAACTAAACTATATTTCACTAAGCTGAACTAAACTATATTTCACCTGAGGTCCAAGTATCTGGTTTATTCTATTGGCACCTGCTCATCAGCGGGTGCTGTACATTTGAATAAGTGTCGGCTGCTCAAATCCCTGTGTGTGCCCCGACCTTCAAGGTAAATGCCCCTTGATGGCTGTGTAAGGTTCGTGCTGTGTGCACTGTTGTTGCCATGGCTCCTATATCACAGTGACTGCCTCACAAGAGCTACAGTGCTTCAGGACCTAAATCACAAAAGGTGAACTGGAAGCTCTTTCCAAACAAAAAGCTGTATACATCAGTTGACCATTGTAATCTAGATAAACAACTGTTAAATAATATCCATTCTTTCTATCCAGAGATGCTGCCTGTCCGGCTGAGTTACTCCAGCATTTTGTGTCTAAACCGGCATCTGCAGTTCCTTCTTACCCGTTAAATAATATATCTCCATTCACCATCTCCATTGCAGGGGATACACTCCTGACCGACATCCACTATAAACCCACTGACTCCCACGGCTACCTGGACTACTCTTCCTCCCGCCCTGCTTTCTGTAAGGCCCTCCGTTACATCGACGACTGTTTTGGTGCCACCTCCTGCACCCACACACAACTGACTGACTTCATCCGTTTTCACCACCAACTTCCATCCGGCACTCAAATACACCTGGACCATTTCCGACACTTCCCTACCATTCCTTGACCTCACCATCTCCATCGCTGGGCTTACACTCCTGACCGACATCCACTATAAACCCACTGACTCCCACCGCTACCTAGACTACTCTTCCTCCCACCCTGCTTCCTGTAAGGCAACATTGAATTTTCTCAATTCTGTTAACCCGTGCTGTCTCCTCCCCTTCCCACCTCTCCCTCAGCCCTCGGGCTCCTCCTCCTCCTTTTTCCTTTCTTCTCCCCGAGAAGTAACGGCTATCAAAGTTGAACTTTGAGAAGGTAGACGATAGAAGGTAGAAGATAGACTTTTAGGACAGAGACGAGGAAACACTTTTTCTCTCAGAGAGCGGTGAGTCTGTGGAATTCTCTGCCTCAGAGGGCGGTGGAGGCAGATTCTCTGGATGCTTTCAAGAGAGAGCTAGATAGGGCTCTTACAAATAGCGGAGTCAGAGGGATATGGGGAGAAGGTAGGAACGGGATACTGACTGGGGATGATCAGCCATGATCATATTGAGTGGCGGTGCTGGTTCGAAAGGCCGAATGGCCTCCTCCTGCACCTATTGTCTATTCTCTATTGTCCATTGTATCGAAATTGCCATTATAAAAACAAATCTCTGCGGATTGAACATAATGGTGGATCTACGTTAAGAGAAAGTGCTTTTGTATTTTTGATAATTACCTAAATTCTGAAGAAAACATTTGGAAATCATGCTTCCATTTAAATACATATCACATTCTCAAGAACAAATCATTTTTGCTTCATTGGAACCATTTAATGCTACTTTTCCCGTGTCTCCAGAGGACAGGCTGCAGATGATATATCAATGTAGAAAGAGGGGACATCATGAGGCCAGACCATGTTTGATATTGCTGTCTCAGCAAAGTGACGTCACCAATATTTCTCATTGTTCCTCCAAGAATCTATTCCTATTTACATTGCTTCAACAATCATTAAAGGTAGCTTGTTCCATAATATCATTAGCTATCTTCTTATAGTTTGGTTTCGAGATACAGTGTGGAAACAGGCCCTTCGGCCCACCAAGTCCGTGCCGACCAGTGACCCCGATACACTAGCACTATCCTACACATACGAGAGACAATTTATCATTTTACCAAACCAATTATTACCTAGCAAACAGCTAACAATGGCCTATTTCCTTTGTCATTGTTACTTTTTTGCATATCTTTCATTTATTCGGTCCATGCCTCTCTGCATCATCGTCTATATCTCTCCCTTGCCTCTCCCGTAACTTTCAGTCTGTAGAAGGGTCTCGACTCGAAAAACGTCACCTGTTCCTTCTCTCCGGAGATGCTGCCTGTCCCGCCGACTTACCCCAACATTTTGTGTCTATCGTCTGCCTACAATCCTGTACGTCTTTGGAGTGCGGCGTAAACCGGAGCTCCCGGAGAAAACCCACGCAGGTCACGGGGAGATCGTACAGGCATCAGCCATACTCAGGATGGAACCCGGGTGTCTGGCGATGTAAGGCAGTGGCTCTGCTGTGCCAACGTGCTGAAATGTTCCAAACTATTGTGGAGGTTCCCTTGGTACTTCAGAAAAAATATCATTATGAATATAAGGTGGTTACTTTACTTGCATTAGGTTTGAAAATGATTTACAGCATTCCAGTAAATAGTAAATAAGATTCAAAGTAAAAATGGGGGACTTGACAGAGGTCTTTAAAATGATGAGAGGGATAGACAGAGTTGACGTGGATACGCTTTTCCCATTGAGAGTAGCGAAGATTCAAACAAGAGGACATGATTTGAGAATTAAGGGACAAAAGTTTAGGGGTAACATGAGGGGGAACTTCTTTACCCAGAGAGTGGTAGCTGTGTGGAATGAGCTTCCAGTGGAAGTGGTGGAGGCAGGTTCGATTTTAACATTTAAAAATACATTATGGACGGGAAAGGAATGGAGGGTTATGGTCTGAGTGCAGGTAGATGGGACTAGGTGAGAGTAAGTGTTCGGCACGGACGAGAAGGGCCGAGATGGCCGGTTTCCGTGCTGTAATTGTTATATGGTTTATATGGTAATGAAGTAGCAATGCTCCAAAGCATAGATTCAACGTTTATCATCTTGAACGCTAGTAAAGATTCCATTTTACATTACATTTGATATTGTTGGGCTCGAGTCTTCGCATTTCACTATGAGACAGTCTGCAGCCTGACATTTACTTGTCACAACACATGGGAAGTGACTGGCTTCTCCCCTCTCTCTCTCTCTTTGACATATGTTCCTCAGCTGCTCGTTCAGTTCCAAGTGCTTTCTCTGATCTTTAATTAGATAAATCTGATCACTTACCAGCCTTTGATCTACTTCCATTGATCACTTGCCCAACTAAATCTCCCACCCTCAATCTGGACCAATATCGAAGGCCTCAACAACTGAGAGACACAGAGAGAGAGAGAGAGAGAGAGAGAGAGAGAGAGAGAGAGAGAGAGAGAGAGAGAGAGAGAGATGCAGAGAGACAGAGAGACACAGAGACAGAGACAGAGAGCGAGACAGACAGAGAGACAGAGAGAGAGGAGAGAGAGAGAGAGAGAGAGAGACACAGAGAGAGACAGAGAGAGTGAGAGAGACACACACAGAGAGAGAGAGAGAGAGAGAGAGAGAGAGAGAGAGAGAGAGAGAGACACCGACAGAGACAGAGACAGAGAGTCAGAGAGGCAGAGACAGACAGAGAGAGAGAGACAGACAGACAGACAGAGAGACAGAGAGAGAGAGAGAGAGAGAGAGAGGGGGAGAGACAGAGACACAGAGTGAGAGAGAGAGAGACACACACACACACAGACAGACAGAGAGCGAGACAGAGAGTATTACATTTCCTGCATATTAGCTTTAATATTACAATGATCCCATTGCCAATTCGGCTTTTCAAATGGCAATACACAAAGCTATTTATTTGTATTTGCTACATTAAAATGCTTCATCATTTTAAACAACCAAATGATTTCACTTGTCAGCCTTCTAATCATAGGGAATGTTGTGATGTGAACTCATAATTTAACCCTTTCACCCCACTACCATTCCTTTGATTTTGCACTGCATTTTCTCCAAGGCCGCTGTATGTTACCTGTATAGGAGGGAACTGCAGATGCTGGTTTACTCCAAAGATAGACACAAAATGCTGGAGTCACTCAGCGGGTCAGGCAGGATGTCTGGATAGCAGGAATGGGTGATGTTTTGGACCGAGACCCTTCTTCAGACTTGTTTGTGGTACCTAAGACATCTTCCCCAACAGTGACACGGACAAGCATTGGCTTTGGCACGTGGGAAGTGACAAGTGAAAACGCGAATATCCGTGCAGCTCTGTAAAATAACATGTGTAGTAGGCAGGAACCACAGATGCTGGTTTAAACCGGATAGACACAAAAAGCTGGAGTAACTCAGCGGATCAGACAGCATCTCTGGAGAAAAGGAATAGGTGACGTTTCGGCTCATCTGAAGGATTGTCTCCACCCGAAAAGTCAACTATCCCTTTTCTCCAGAGATACTGCCTGACCCCTGAGTTGTGAGGCAGCATCTATGGAGCGAAGGAAATAGGCAACGTTTCGGGCCGAAACCCGACGGCGGCCCGAAAACGTCACCCTGTTCCTTCGCTCCACAGATGCTGCTGCACCCGTTGAGTTTCTCCAACATTTTTGACTATCTTCGATTTTACCGCATCTGCAGTTCCTTCTTAAACACCCTGACTTACTTCAGCTTTTTGCATCGATCTTCTGTGAAATAACATATAGTGTCACAAGTATGGTGATTCTCAGCCCAGAACGTGCAGGTTAACATGATTTTACACACGGTCAAATGAAACCCCTCTACCCAACTGGACTGGTAGCCAATTTCTTCATTAAGAGCAATTGCATATATACGGAATACAAGGCTGTTTGAACGTAATAAAAACGAAACAATAACGCTATGAGTTGGATTGACAAGCAATTGGTTGGAGTTTGGATAATTAAGGCTATCTGATGGTTAAATCTACATATAAAGTAAACACATTCAGGAGAACTGTTTTTTAGATCTGTTCTCTGGAGCCTGAAATTACAATTGCAATAAGCTCTAGACTGAGTTTTCATTTTGACTTTGAGCTTCTTCTGCTTCTTGCGTGTGGCGGGCACGGGCTAATGTTGTAGGACAACTTGTTCTGTTTGATCTTATTTGATTGTGCACGCCGGGTTGATTGCATTCGTCGAAACAGGGCGGACCACGTGAAGGTTGCAATCTCCCACCCCGACTTTGGGCTTAAATTCACAGTGTCACCGTTTACCATTTCACTTTGCTGCTAGCCATTGGATAGAATCAAATATTGGTGAAATATTGGCAGATAATTGTTGCAATTATTAATAGCTATGTTCTCAAAACAGGGATCCTGAAAGAAGCTATGAAATTCACCCTTCGTCAGATGCCAATTCCTGTTAAATTAACTCAGCCACCTTTGCAGATTTTGAGGCCAAACTCCCAACTTTAAGGCACATGGCAGGATAAAGCACGTCACTGAGGTTTAAGGCTTCCTCAGTGCCTGATAGTCCTTGCATGATTAAAAAGAAAAACTAAAATAATTGCAGTAAATGCCACAATATGATTTGGATCAACGACTGACTTGAATGAAACGGTGCGTGGAATAACAGATTAATTAATCAATAATCGATAGCAGGATGTGTGAAAGATGTGCTGGGATTATTCTCTCTGAAGGTGAAAGGAGGGTAACATGAAGATTTAACAGAGACATTTAACTCGTGAAGTGTTTTACAGAGAAAACATAAATAAACTATATCTACTGTCAGAAGGGCAATATCTAAATGGCACATGATATTTGAACATTGAATTTTCTCAATTCTGTTAACCCTTTCTGCCTCCTCCCCTTCCCAAATCTCCCTCAGCCCTCGGGCTCCTCCTCCTCCTTTTTCCTAAACGTCGCCTATCTCCTTCGCTCCTTAGATGCTGCTGCACCCGCTGAGTTTCTCCAGCCTTTTGTGTACCATCCTAATGGCACATGTTTAGTATGAAGATGGACTCAAAGTGAAACACATCATGTCAGCCAGCACTTTGCTTCCTGATGCTGCCTGACTCGCTGAGTTACTCCAGCACTTTGTGTCTATCTTATGTCTAAACCAGCGTTCGCAGTTCTTTGTTTCAACAGGTTTAATATAATTGGCAAAAATGCAGAACTGAGATGAGGATATTTGTTACTGTGAATTTAGTTTAGTTTAGTGTCGAGATATGGTGCGGAAACTGGCCCTGCGTCCCACCGTGTCTGCACTGATCAGTGATACCCGTACACTACCCTAAACTACACACAAGGCACAATTTACAATTTTTTGACTGAAGCCAATTAATCTACAAACCTGTTCATCTTTGGAGTGTGAGAGGAAACTGGAGTACCCAGAGAAAACGTACTTGTTCACACTGAGAACGTATAAACTCCATGCAAACAGCACCCGTAGACAGGTATCGACCCACTGCGCCACCGTGCCGCCTGGTTGGTTTTAATATAGAAACATAGAAACATAGAAAATAGGTGCAGGAGGAGGCCATTTGGCCCTTCGAGCCAGCACCGCCGTTCATTGTGATCATGGCTGATCGTCCCCAATCAATAACCCGTGCCTGCCTTCTCCCCATATCCCTTGATTCCGTTAACCCCTAGAGCTCTATCTAACTCTCTCTTAAATCCATCCAGTGATTTGGCCTCCACTGCCCTCTGTGGCAGGGAATTCCACAAATCACAACTCTCCGGGTGAAATTTTTTTTTCTCACCTCAGTTTTAAATGGCCTCCCCTTTATTCTAAGACTGTGGCCCCTGGTTCTGGACTCACCCAACATTGGGAACATTTTTCCTGCATCTAGCTTGTCCAGTCCTTTTATAATTCTATATGTTTCTATAAGATCCCCCCTCATCCTTCTCAACTCCAGTGAATACAAGCCTAGTCTTCTCAATCTTTCCTCATATGACAGTCCCGCCATCCCAGGGATCTATCCCGTGAACCTACGCTGCACTGGATTTCCTTCCTCAAATTAGGAGACCAAAACTGTACACAATACTCCAGATGCGGTCTTAACAGAGCCCTATACAACTGCAGAAGAACCTCTTTACTCCTATACTGAAATCCTCTTGTTATGAAGGCCAACATTCCATTAGCTTTCTTCACTGCCTGCTGTACCTGCACGCCAACTTTCAGTGACTGGTGTACAAGGACACCCAGGTCTCGCTGTACCTCCCCCTTACCTAACCTAACCCCATTGAGATAATAATCTGCCCCCTTGTTTTTGCCACCAAAGTGGATAACCTCACATTTATCTATATTAAACTGCATCTGCCACGCATCTGCCCACTCACTCAACCTGTCCAGGTCCTCCTGCAACCTCCTAACCATCCTCTTCACAGTTCACACTGCCACCCAGCTTTGTGTCATCCACAAACTTGCTAGTGTTGCTCCTAATTCCCTCTTCCAAATCATTAATATATATAGTAAACAGTTGCGGCCCCAACACCGAGCCTTGCGGCACTCCACTCGCCACTGCCTGCCATTCTGAAAAGGACCCGTTCACTCCTACTCTTTGCTTCCTGTCTGCCAACCAATTTTCTATCCATGTCAACACCCTACCCCCAATACCATGTGCTCTAATTTTAGTCACCAGTCTCCCGTGCGGGACCTTATCAAAGGCTTTCTGAAAGTCTAGATACACTACATCCACTGGCACCCCTTCATCCATTTTACTTGTCACATCCTCAAAAAATTCCAGAAGATTAGTCAAGCATGACTTCCCTTTCATAAATCCATGTTGACTTGGACTAATCCTTTTACTGCTATCCAAATGCCCCATTATTACCTCTTTAATAAATGACTCCAACATCTTTCACACCACCAAAGTCAGGCTAACTGGTCTGTAATTCCCCGTTTTCTGTCTCGCTCCTTTCTTGAAAAGTGGGATAACATTAGCTATCCTCCAATCCACAGGAACTGATCCTGAATCTATTGAACATTGGAAAATGATCACCAATGCATCCACTATTTCGAGAGCCATCTCCCTGAGGACCCTGGGATGCAGACCATCAGGCCCAGGGGATTTATCATCCTTCAGTCCCATTAGCCTACCCAATACTATTTCTCGCCTAATGAAAATTTCTTTCAGTTCCTCTACCTCCTAGATCATCTGTCCTCCAGTACTCCTGGGAGATTCCTAAATGAAGACAGATCCGAAGTACCTATTCAATTCTTCTGCCATTTCCTTGTTCCCCATAATAATTTCACCCGTGAATGCCTTCAAGGGACCCACATTTGACTTTGCTATTCTTTTTCCGTTAACATATCTCAAGAAGCTTTCACTGTCCTTCTTTATATTCCTGGCCAGTTTCCCCTCGTACTTCATCTTTTCAGCCCGTATTGCCCGTTTTGTTTCCTTCTGTTGTCCTATGAAAGTTTCCCAATCCTCTGGCTTCCGGCTACTCTTTGCTGTGTTATACACCTTTTCTTTTAGTTTTATTCTATCCCTAACTTCTCTTGTCAGTCACGGTTGCCTCCTACTCCCCTTAGAATCTTTCTTCCTTTTTTGGAATGAAATGATCCTGCGTCTTCCGGATTATGCCCACAAATTCCTGCCATTGCTGTTCCACCGTCATTCCTGCTAGGATCCCTTTCCAGTCTACCTTGGCCAGCTCCCCTCTCATGCCTTCATAGTCCCCTTTGTTCAATTGCATCACTGCCACTTCTGATTTAACGTTCTCCTTCTCAAATTGCAGATTAAAACTAATCATATTATGATCACTACCTTCAAGCGGTTCCTTTTCCTCGAGTTCCCTTATCAAATCTGGTTCATTGGACAACACTAAATCCAGAATTGCCTTTTCTCTGGTCGGCTCCATTACAAGCTGCTCTAACAATCCATCTCGGAGGCATTCTACAAACTCTCTTTCTTGAGGTCCTGAACCAACCTGATTTTCCCAGTCTACCTGCATATTGAAATCCCCCATCACCACAGTGGCATTACCTTTGTTACATGCCAGTTTTAACTCCTGCTGCAACTTACACCCTACATCCGGGCTACTATTTGGGGGTCCGTAGATAACACCAATTAGTGTCTTCTTGCCTTTACAATTCCTCAACTCAATCCACAGTGACTCTACCTCGTCAGTCCGTATGTCTTCCCTCGCAAGGGACTGAATTCCATCCCTCACCAGCAGAGCTACCCCCCTCCTCTGCCCACCTGCCTGTCCTTTCTATAGGATGTATAACCCTGAATATTAAGTTCCCAGGCCTGATCCTCCTGCAGCCATGTCTCAGTAATCCCCACAATGTCATATCTACATTTTCATCCAGAATTTGAAGGGATTTGAGGTAAAAATCTGAGGTAGAAACAGGAGCCAAATAAATTCCTTCTGGCCTTTGAGATGTGATGATCCGGAAGTTCTAAATAAAATTAAGGACTGGTTTTCAACTTTCAATTTTCGCCAAGGTCTTTTCAGATTTATAATTTCTTCAAAGTCATTGGAAACTTTACGTTTTGCACGACTTTGCAAACAACCGCTTGGAAAGGCTTTGAAAGTGAACCTGTCGCCACATTTTAGATAGTAATAACAGCAAATCCCAGGCCGATCGTAACAAGAGATAAATGGAGGAGCGGTTTCCATTGCTTAATTTGCACCCCCCCATGCAATGTACTTAATTTGCACCCCCCGAGAGGCTACTCACTATCAACCAGTGTAACAATCATGACAATTTAGCGTCAATTAGTGCCAAATTAGGGGCAGTTTTGCGCTATGACTTAATTTGTCTAGAAACCGAGTCGAGACTGCCCTAAAATGCGTTTGCTTTTAATGAGACCTCTCATGAGGCTTCAGATCCCACAGGTTACTTTGATACTGCAGCATCAGTAAGCATTGGCAGAGATTTCTACTATTTGCCACTTCCAGTGAAACCAAAACATAACCTCAACGAATGACATTACCAGCTTGCTAGGAATATCAAATCAAGAAAATCTTCATTTACCATGTGGCGCACACAGAATCGTAGATCCCTTCACTCTCCGAATACACAACTAATTGTCTCTTACACAATCATAAAATAACCTTTATTTTAAAGGTCAAGCTATATTCCTTGGCCCTGACCCTTTATGGTCAAGCGTGGGGACTACCCAGGGGGTAAAGAACCTGTCTTCTGATTATTGCCCATCTCCAAGTATAACGACTTAACAGGCATCAGTATTCCGGGCAGCGTTAGAACTACATCAAAGCAGATTTCAAATGAGAAGTGAATAAGTATTTTAACAGAATTTTTTTTTTTATGGTTGAAAGGGGGTGTGAGTGAAGAATACAAACATGTAGATTGTGAATAATTATTAAGAATAGCCCAGGATTTTACTGGGGTCAACTGTCTCAATTGGAGCGGTACAGTTCTGTAGTCGTTACACGCAAGGTTCTATTGCACTACATTCTTCAAATACATGTCGTTCTCCAAATAGGATGTTGTAATAAGTTGATTTTGTAATAATTGGCTGGCAATGTAAACCTATGTCAGCTGCTTACTATTTCAGTGAGAGACTGCTCTGTGGAATTTGAATCCAGTCAGCTAAAGATTGTTTGGGTATGTGAATCTTTTTCCTGTTCCTGCATTTCAGGCTACAATTTTTGTTTAGTTTAGAGATACAGCGCGGAAACAGGCCCTTCGGCCCATCGAGTCCGGACTGACCAGCGATCCCCGCACATTAACACTACCCTGCACACACCAGGGACAATTTTACATTTATACATTTGCCCCAAGCCAATTAACCTACAAACGTGTACGTGCTTGGAGCATGGGAGGAAAGCGAAGATCTCAGAGAAAACCCGCGCAGGTCACGCGGGAGAACGTGCAAACTCCGTACAGACGGCACCCGTAGTCAGGATCGAACCCGGGACTTTGGCTCTGTGAGGCATCAACTCTACTGCTGCGTCACCGTGCAGCCCTAAATCCCACCTGATTTCCTTACTCCAATCGTGGAAAAATTGGAGGATGGGGGAGAAGTGTGGAAGATCGTTTGGGGCGGTATGGTGTGGAGCTGGGTTGTCAAGTGCATCTTAAAATGCCACAGGCCAAGTCATTGGAGGCCAAGTCATTGGATATTTTTAAGGCGGAGGTTGACAGATTCTTGATTAGTGCGGGTGTCAAGGTTTATGGGGAGAAAGCAGGAGAATGGGGTTGAGAGGGAAAGATAGATCAGCCATAATTGAATGGCAGAGTAGACTCAAAGGGGCGAATGGTATATTCTGCTCCTATAACGTATGCAAATAAAATCACTAGATTTTCTCCTCTCCATTTCACCGGGTTCCATCAGGTGCTCAGACTGTCGTATCCACAGGTAAATGATATCAAGAGAACCACAAAATCACAAAATGGTTACTGCATCGAAGAAGGCCATTTGGCCCATCATATCGATATCAGCTCTTTATGAGAGGAATCCAGCAAGGTTTTCATCCACTGCCCTCCCCCCCCCCCCCCCCATAGCCATTTCTTTCAGATATTTACTTCTCTCCTTCAGTCATAAATGTATTTGTTTCCACACTACCTCAATAAGCAACAAATATTTTACCAGTGTCACTTTTTTTTATTTCTGCCAATCATCTCATTGTGTGCCCAGGGTTTTGATACCGCTGCCAGACTATGTCAGAGGGCCCGACAGCCAGGGCCTCGGATAACTAATTTTTACCCTGGAAGTAGTAAGTAGCAGCAGTCTACTGCTGACGGTTACTGAATGTGCAGAGTACAGTAACGGGTGGTATCTGATGCCAGGTGAGAAGTCTCATTCAAGCAAATGTATTTTCTTTCCTTGCCCTCTAGTTCTGGAGTCCACCGGCCTG
Organism: Okamejei kenojei; assembly: GCA_035221665.1. Taxonomy (NCBI): domain Eukaryota; kingdom Metazoa; phylum Chordata; class Chondrichthyes; order Rajiformes; family Rajidae; genus Okamejei; species Okamejei kenojei. The sequence continues at coordinate 10,647,060 of CM069154.1, forward strand.
GGGAAATAAATTCGGACTATCTGTGACCTCTCTATGACGATGAAGTAGCACGGTGGCGCAACGGTAGAATTGCTGCCTCACAGCTCCAGGGTCCTGGGTTCGATTCTGGCTATGGGCACTGTCTGCACGGAGTTTATACGTTCTCCCCAGGAATGGCGCTCCGATTTCCTCCCATACTCCAGAGATGTGCGGGTTTGGACATTAAGTCTAACATTCTTAAGGGGTTGGACAGGCTAGATGCAGGAAGATTGTTCCCGATGTTGGGGAAGTCCAGGACAAGGGGTCACAGTTTAAGGATAAGGGGGAAGTTCTTTTGGGACCGAGATGAGAAAATCGTTTTTCACACACAGAGAGTGGTGAATCTGTGGAATTCTCTGCCACAGAAGGTAGTTGAGGCCAGTTCGTTGGCCATATTTAAGAGGGAGATGGATGTGGCCCTTGTGGCTGAAGGGATCAGGGGGTATGGAGAGAAGGCAGGTACAGGATACTGAGTTGGATGATCAGCCATGATCATATTGAATGGCGGTGCAGGCTCGAAGGGCCGAATGGCCTGCTCCTGCACCTAATTTCTATGTTTCTATGTTTCTATGTTTAATTGGCTTCGGTAAAATTGTAAATTGTCCCTAGTGCGTAGGATAGCGATAGTGTACGGGGCGATCGCTGGTCGGCACGGACTCGGTAGGCCCAAGGGCCTGTTTCCGCGCTGTATCTTTAAACTACACTAAACTAAACCTTCATACTTTTATTTCATCCCCTCCGATGTCGCAGTGAGACTAAATCCAGTTGCTGCAATCTCCCATTGTAACCAGAGTCCTCTATTACATGTAACTTTCTGCAGCTTCAGAAATAGAATTTCTGCACTCTCTATTTCTACTTGGTATTTCCAGTAGATCATAAGTGATAGGAGCAGAATTAGGCCATTCAGCCCATCAAGTCTACTCCGCCATTCAATCGTGGCTGATCAATCTCTCCCTCCTAACCCCATTCTCCTGCCTTCTGCCCGTAACCCCTGACACCCATAGTAGTGTGATGACTGGAACTATGCACAATATTCCAAATATGGTTTAACAAAAGATAAATGCAACACACTAGAGTAACTCAGCGGGTCAGGCGTCATCTCTGGAGAAAATAGATGGGTGACCATTCAGGTCGGGACCCTTCCTCCGACTGATTGTAGTAAGGAGGGTGGGGAAAAATCTGAAAGTGAAAAACTCGGGACAAATCAGAGCCGGCCACAGATGAGCTCAGGCAAGGAGGTTCCCGAATAGCCGGTTTTTGGATAGAGACAGGCGGGAGCCCGAGAGGTACACATAGTTGCCAACTGGGGTGCTGGTTAATGGATTTTGAGTGGGGGGGGGAGGGAGGAGTGGGGGGGGGAGAGAGGAAGATGGAGATGTTTTATTATATTAAGGTTTAACAAATGTTTTGAACAAGTGTAACATGACATCCCAATTCATACCTAATGCCCCTGTCCCACTTAGGAAACCTGAACAGAAACCTCTGGAGACTTTGCGCCCCACCCAAGGTTTCCGTGAGGTTCCCGTAGGTTTTTGTCGGTCTCCCTAATGGTCGAAAGTGGTTTCCGTTTTAAAAATCGGTCATTTTTTAGTCGAAGCCGGTTGCGATACTAGTTGAAGGTGGTTGCCGGTCGACAAAAACCTCCGGGAACCTCCGGGAACCGCACGGGAACCTTGGGTGGGGCGCAAAGTCTCCAGAGGTTTCCGTTCAGGTTTCCGAAGTGGGACAGGGGCATAATGCCATGGCCTATGAAGACAAGCATATACTCTCATATATGCCTTACTCTCATTTCTATACATCTGTTACACCACTTTCAGCAAGCTATGGACTTGCAATCCAAGGTTTCTCTGACCTTCAATGCTCCTAAATATCCTGACGTTTACTCTAGAAGTCCTACCAGAATTTGACCTCCCAAAGTACCTCACATTAGTCTGGATTAAATTCCATCGACCACCCCTTCCCCCAAATTTCCACCTGTGTATGTCCTGTTGTATCCTTGGGCAAGTTGCTTCGTTAGTTACAGGTCCACCAATGTTTGTGTCGCCTGCAAACTTACCAACTTTACCACTTACGTTTCATGGTCTCACCTAACTTCACCTGACCTCCCACATGCCACGGGAGGAGCGTACCCTGATGCAATTGCTGCCATTTCTACCCCTCCAGTAATCGCTGGGTCGCAATAAAATGGAAAGACCTCACCTCGAAAGCATTCCATCGGCTTGGCAACAAACGGCCTCATCCAAGAACTTGCAGCGCATTGCGGATGCTGCACTCCCTTCCATTGCCTCCATTTGTACCGCACGCTGCCTCGGCAAGGCCAGCAGCATAATCTAGGGCGACCCGCACCCCGGCCACTCCCTTTTTCTCCCCTCTCCCACCAGGCAAGAGATGCAAAAATGTGAAAACACACACCTCCAGATTCAGGGACAGTTTCTTCTCAGCTGCTGTTAGGCAACTGAACCAGGGGATATGGGGAGAAGGCAGGAACGGGGTACTGATTGGGGATGATCAGCCATGATCACATTGAATGGCGGTGCTGGCTCAAAGGGCCGAATGGCCTACTCCTGCACCTATTGTCTATTGTCTATACTACCACAACTAAAGAGCAGTCCTGAACTACTACCCACCTCATTGGTGGCCCCTGGACTATCCTTGATCGGACTTTACTGTCCTTATCTTGCAATAACCGTTATTCCCTTATCATGTATCTGTAGACTGTGAATGGCTCGATTGTAATCATGTATTGTCTCTCTGCTGACTGGTCAGCACGCAAGAAAAGCTTTTCACTGTACCTCGGTACACGTGACAATAAACTAAACTGAAACGGAAATTGTATTGACAATCAGCCTTCTCGCCAATACTTCCATCATCAAATATCACTTTGACCTCACTCACGACACTTTGACCTTAGAACCATTCACTCTCAAAAGGGCGGCTCCAATATGGTTATTCCCATGAGTCCATCTAAAAACAGGGCTGCCAACTCTCACGCTTTGAGCGTGAGACTCACACATTTGAAGAAACTCTCACGCCCTCACGCTGATCAGAAATTTCTCACGCTCTGTGGTGTGAAATTCTGTGATCAAACCAAAATTTCAAAACTCAGATAAACTGCGTGGGCCACGGGTGTTGGAGAGCCGGGGCTGAGGGAGGGCTGGAAGCAGAGAGAGAGAGGGGAGAGAGTGTGTGGAGAGGGAGGGAGAGGGAGAGAGAGAGAGAGAGGGAGATAGAGAGGGAGGGAGAAAGAGCTGGTGAGTGTTTGCCGGGGACAGATGCCGCGGACGGGGCTGGCGAGTGTTTGCGGGGCCTGCGAGTCGCTCGCTGCGTCTCTGGCCATGGAGCAGCCCCAGTGCAAGAGTCCCGGGCCGATCGGTGGCGTCGGAATCGTTGCAGCGCTGCCACGAGAGTCTCTGTACCGTTTGGACAGAGACTCTCAAAGGGAGGTGGAGAGAGAGGGGAAGGAGACAGGGGGGAGAGAGAGAGGGGCTGAGAGGAGAGAGAGAGGGGGGAGACAGAGGGGGAGGGAGAAGAGGGAGAGGGAGAGGGAGAGAGGGGAGAGGGGGGAGAGAATGGGAGAGAGGGGGGGAAAGAGAGAGAGAGAAAGGGGGAAACAGAAAAACTGGGGAAAGAGAGAGAGATGGGGGGCAAAGAGAAATAGGAGATAGAGACAGAGGAGAAAGAGAGAGGGGGAGAGAGAGCAAGGGGGAGAGTGAGGTGGGAGGGAGCAATGGGGGAGAGAGAGGATGAGAGAGGAAGAGAGAGAGATTAGAGATGGGCCAAGTGTTTGATTATAATCTGATTTCCATACATGACTATACTAAGATCATTCATGTGCTGCACGTATGGATCAGAGCCAGGGCTCTACTGTGGAATGTAATTAGGAATGTAATTTACTCTAACCTTATTCATAGCTAATCCACTTTAAAGCATATATATTGAATTCAAGTGTAAGTTAAAATACTCGCTACAGTATGCACCATATTACACAATTTCAAGCTGAAGAATGCAAAAGTTCCTAACTGTGCCAGAGACCCGGGTTCGATCCTGACCATGGGTGCTGTCCTTGTGGAGTTTGCATGTTCTCCCCGTGAACGCTTAGGTTTTCCCCGGGTGCTCCGGTTTCCTCCCACATTCCAAAGACACGCATACAGGTTTGTAGATTCATTGGCTTTGGTGAAGAATGTACAGTGTCCCTAGTATGTGGGATAGTGCTAGAGTACGGGGACCACTGGTCGGCATGGACTTGGTGGGCTGAAGGGCCTGTTTCCACGCTATAGCTCTAAGCTACAACTAGACATCTTTTAAAATCACCAAACATCCACATCTCTGCATATAATACAGCAATTGAACTGATAGTAATGTGTCGGCAGAGTTGATAGGGAAATCGCAAGTGGATTGCCATCATTTGCCCATTGCCAACAGAACTATCGCTTTTATTACATCTATCAAAGTTTCCCTTTTGAGAGTCATGGTGTTATCACATTGATTTGGCAAAGTCTCTGCTCCCAATCACCCTCTTTCCCTCCCTCCCTCCCTCCCTTCCTTCCATCCCTCTCTCCCTCCTTCCCTCTCTCCCTCCCTCCCTCCATTCCACCCTCCATCCATCCCTCATTCCCTCCCTCCCTCCCTTCCTCCCTTCCTTCCTTCCATCCCTCTCTCCCTCCTTCCCTCTCTCCCTCCCTCCCTCCATTCCTCCCTCCATCGATCCCTCATTCCCTCCCTCCATTATTGTCCCTCCCTTACCCTCCCTCCCTCCCCCACCACCACACCCCAAGTTATTCTCTAACAAAGCCCATGAATTCCGAAGCAAAATTAATTGCAAACAAACCTGATGATGGTTCCTGTTATTTACACCCAGGCGAGCCTGCTGAGGGACACCAGACTGACTGCAGCAGTGCACATTCACAGGTCCTCCAGCGATAAATCATTGCTTGGAATAATCTGGGTCACATTTACAATTCACATCTGACACGCACATAATGTTGTGTCGCAAAGACCATGGCTTTTGAGAAATGAAATTTTTTGTAAATCATAGAAACGCTGAGATATCCCAGATAACCTACCAATGGAACATTTCTTTCATCGGAGGCGCAGCAGTAGAGCTGCTGCCTCGTAACGCCAGAGACCCTGGTTCGATCCTGACTGCGGTTGCTGTCTGTACGGAGTTTGTACATTCTCCCCGTTACTGCTCGGGTTTTCTCCGGGAGCTACGGTTTCCTTTCACACTCCATAGACGGACAGGTTTGTAGGTTAATCGGCTCGGTAAAATTGCAAATGGTCCCTAGTGTGTAGGATAGTGTTGGTGCACGAGGATTGCGGGTTGGCGCAGACTCAGTGAAGGGCTTGTGTCGGCGCTGTATATGTAAACTCAACTATACAATACAAAATTTGTATTGAATACAAAATATGTTTTAGTAAAATTTGAGTTTGAAATCACTATAATGGTGGAACATTACATCTTGAGGCAGCTGGAGGAGGTCACGTTGTGTAAATAATCAAACCGTGCTTTACTTTAATGAGCACAACCACTTGCATTTATGCAATTCCTTCAATGCAGCGGAAACATCTCAAGATGCGTCACGGGAACATTGCCCAACGGAAATAGTTGATGGAGGGCCAGTTCAGGAGTTATTAAAGAACAGGTGCATGCTGGCACAAAGTGTCGGAGCTTGTTTGAAAGGAGTGTTAAGCAAGGACGAGTCGCACCCCGGCCACTCCCTCTCCTCCCCTCTCCCATCTGGCAAAAGGTGTAGAAGTGTGAAAACGCACACACTCCAGATTCAGGGACAGTTTCTTCCCAGCTGTTGTCAGGCAACTGAACCATCCTACTGCAACCAGAGACCAGTCCTGAACTATTATCTACCTCATCGGGCACCCTCGGTCTATCTTCCATCGAACCTTACTGACATTATCTTGCACTAAACGCTACTCCCTTTATCATGAGGTGGGCGGCGCGACTCTCGTCGCAGCGGCCTCTGCAGTCCGTCTGTCTTTTTATTTTTTTTGTCTCGTTTTGAGTGTAGTTATAGTGGGGTTTTTTAGCTGGGTATGTGTGGGGGGGGGGGGGTGGGGGAAACCTTTAAAATCTTTTCCTTGTACGGAGGACCTGACCTTTCCTCTGTCGGGTCTCCGTTGTCGTTGGGGCCTAGCACCGTGACGCGGCCTGGGGCTCCAGTCGCGGAGCCTGCGGACTACTGGCCGAGTTCGGAACGGGAGGAGCTGTGGTGGCGCGCTGCTGCTGCCGACCCCGGAGATTCGGAGGCTCCAGCTGCGGGCCGGTGGACGGTAACACCGGGAGCTCGCGGGTCCCTGGTGGGAGACCGTTTTTCACAGCTCCCGCGGCGGCAACTTCTCCCGCCCGAGTTGCGGGGTTGAAAATGACCTGGAGCGGGGCCTCACATCGCCCCGCGCGGCTTTAATGGCCGCGGGACTGGCTAGCGCCCGCTGGGTGCTCCGACATGAAGACCCGGAGCGCGGCCTTGCATCGCCCGGCGCAGCATGAGTGGCCGCGGGACTTATTTGCCATCGCCCGCCGGGGCCTTTGACTCTGACATCAGGAAGAGAATGGGGAGTGCAGGGGAGAGATAAGACTTTGCCTTCCATCACAGTGAGGAGGAGATTCGCTGTGATGGATGTTTGTGTGAATTGTGTTGTGTATTGGGTCTTTTCTTGTTTGTATGACTGCAGAAACTAAATTTTGTTTGAACCTCAATGGGGTTAAAATGACAATAAACGGTATTGTATTGTATTGTATTGTATGTATCAGCACACTGTGAGTGGCTCGATTGTAATCATGTATTGTTTTTCCGGTGACTGGTTGGAGCACAACAAAAGCTTTTCTCCGTATGACGATAAACTAAACTGATAATCTAAACTGAAACTAAAAGGAGGAAGGAGCAGCAGAGATTTTGGGAAGAGAACTCCAGAGTTTAGGGATTTTGGAGCTGGAGATATGATTGAATTCAAGGATGGAAATGTTCACCTAGTGTGAAAGCAGCGCACTACTGCACATGGTCACAGACTCACAGAGGCACAGAGTCATACAGCATGGAAACAGGCCCTTCAGCCCAACTTGCCCATGCCAACCAAGATACTTCATCTGCACCAGTCCCACCTGCCTGCATTTGCCCCGTATCTCTCTGAACCTTTCCTATCCAGGTTCCTGTCCAAATGTGTTTTAAATGTTGGTATCTGCCTCAAATGGTGGTGTCTGCCGTTGCTCCAACATCGCGGAGCTGTGGGTGCGGAGCTCCCAACGCGGGCGGCGCTGACCTCGACATGGCGGAGTCCTTGGGCCCTTTGCCGGGGGTTGCCAGCGCGAATCTCCGCCCAGCGCGGCCTGTGGACATCGGGAGCCGCGGACTGCGGTGGAAGGTGGAAGGTGGGCAAATCAGAGGCCCAGGCCGCTGAGGATGTTCTCCCGTTCGACGTCAGGGTTCCATCATTCTCGGCGAGAGGGCCTGAACATCGCGCCGCTCGTAGCGGGGAGCTCGAGCGGCCCAGACCACGGGTGAACTTTGAAGAACATCGGCGAGTAGGTTGACTGGACTTTGGTTCCTTCCCTCACAGTGGGGAACTTTGGCGCCACTGTGGGGATGTTTGTGTTGTGGACTACTGTGTTCTGTGTTTTTGTGGGTTTTTAAAAAATTACTTGTATGACTAAGGGAAAAAGAATTTCGTTGCCTCTTAATTGAAGACAATGGCAATAAATTAAATCAAATCAAATCGAATCAAACTACCTCCTCTGGCAGCTCGTTCCATTTACCCACCACCCCTCTGTGGGACTTGGGAGTTTGTTCTGGGCCATGTAGAAGGACAAGGCTGGTGTGTGCTACGCTTGCCTTCATCAGTCGGGATAATGAGTGTAAGAGTCAGGAGGCCATGATGCAGCCTCATGGCACGACGGGCTCAGTTGCAGTATTGTGACCCGTTTTAGTAAAGACTTTGGAGAGGGTGCAGAAGAGCTCGACAAGTATGTTGAAACAAGTAACTGCAGATGCAGAAATGTTGGGTCAAACGCAAAGTGCTGGAGTAACTCTGCAGGTCGGGCAGCACTGGCGGAGTGAATGGGTCGTCAATGTTTCAGGTTGGAACCCTTGTTCAGATGAAAAGAACATAGGGACCGTTCAGACTGAAGAAGGTGCGAAGAAGTGTCCCATCCCAAAACGTCACTGATCCATTTTCCTCCTGCTGTTTACTGCCTCACTCCAGCACTTTGTGTTTTACCAAAGTGCTCGTTGGAATAGCCACACGTTGCCACTATCGCATACAGTGAGCGTTGCGATAGCACCTGCCAGGCCTCACCAACCTCCTTCGGCAGCTCGTTCAATACACCAACCACCCTCTGTGTGAAAAAGCTATCCCTCAGATTCCTAGTAAATCTTTCCCCCACCCCTCACCTTAAACCTGCGGGAGCACGGTGGCGCAGCGGTGGAGTTGCTGCCTTACAGCGCCAGAGACCCGGGTTCGATCCCGACTATGGGCGCTGTTAGTACGGAGTTTGTACCTTCTCCCCCGTGACCTGCGTGAGTTTTCGCCGGGTGCTCTGGTTTCCTCCCACACTCCAAAAATTTCATTTAGGTTTTTTGGGCTTTGGTAAAAAATTTACCTAGTATGTGTAGGATCGTGCGTAGGGATCGCTGGTCGGCGCGGACTCGGTGGGCCGAAGGTCCTGTTCCGCGTTGTATCTCTTAACTAAACTAAACTAAAATCTCTCTAAACTAAACTGTGACCTCTGGCTCTTGATTCCCCTACTCTGGGCAAGAGACTGTGTGCATCTACATGTTCTATTCCTCTCCTGAGGTTGGACAAGCTTGGATTGTTTTCTCTGGAACATCGGAGATTGAGGGGAGACCTGATAGGGGATACCATTAAGAGAAGCATAGGTCGGGTAGGCAGTCAGTAACACCTTCCCAGGATGGAAATATCAAAGACTAGAGGGCATAACTCTAATGTGAATGGGGCAAAGTTTAAAAGAGAAGTTCTGGGCCAGTATTATTTACCCAGAGAGTGGTGGGTGCCTGGAACACCCTGCCGGAGATGGTGGTGCAAGCAGATATGATGAGGGATTTTAAGAGGCTTTTAGATAGGCACCTGCTCATGTAGGGAACGGAGGGATTGGATCATAGAAAATAGGTGGAGGAATAGGCCATTCGGCCCTTCGATCCAGCACCGCCATTCAATATGATCATGGCTGATCATCCAAAATCAGTACCCCGTTCCTGCTTTCTCCCCATATCCCTTGATTCCAATTGTGCAGTCAGGGAAGATGAGTTTAACTTGGCATGATGTATGGCACAGATATAGCGGACCGTACTGTACTGTTCTGGAGAAGAGTTGCGATCGAAAGTGTCATTTATCCATATTCCCCCGAGATGCTGCCTGACTTGCTGAGTTACTCCAGCACTTAGTGCCTTACCTTGTACTGCTCAATGTTACTGCGCTGTTCCGGGATCTATTTCGTACGGCCGCAATGGAGCATAAACAATGTACTGCAGTATATTCCAATATTGATCGGGCTGCATTCTTATGGCAGCACAAAGTTAATCGGAAGTAAGGGAACAAGATGTCAAAATAAGTTATGCCAATAAGTTAAAGTGAAAGTCTCAAATTATGCAGTTGAGTTTTTTCTCTTGCAGAAAGTTCAATAGTAGTATTCTGAATATCGCAATGCTCCACTGATATCACGGCTCTGTGCTCTGCATTGCTGCACTGGTGTGTAGCAGATGCATTGGTGCCGTTATGGAGCAAATGGAAAGGCCATGCGGAGCTGGTGTTCGAAGACCAACTAAAACTGGTACGTCCCAGGAGACCGGCCAAAGGTGATCTCCTGAACACGACTTTGGAATAACTTTTATATTAGATTATAAAGCAACTTGATTAACAGTAAAACTAGGTCTCGATTACAGATTGGAGGTTGCGGAAAGACGGAATGTGTAAGAAAGAACTGCGGATGCTGGTTTAAACCGAAGATTGACACAAAAAGCTGCAGTAACTCAGTGGGACAGGCAGCATCTCTGGGTCGAGACCCGAAACGTCACCCATTCCTTCTCTCCAGAGATGCTGCCTGTCCCAGCGAGTTGCTCCAACATTTTGTGCCTATCTACATTCATTCATCATCGTTGAAAACATTAGCGACGCAGCGGTGCTGGTTTCCGACGGGAACGGTGACGGACGCACCACACATCTCTGCCCTCCAGTTCCTGCGGACCTCCGCCGCTGGAAGTCTAGGATTTTGGTGTGTGTGTGCTTTATCATCGTTCCTTACAATGCCGTGTACGACAGTGATCGCAACTTCTACTGAAGTGTGGATGGCCGTTGGCTCGCTAGGAGCTCACCCGCCCTTTGACAGGTCTTGTTTTTGGTCCTGCTGGGGGTCCACAGCCCCCTCCTCACCCGGCAAACCGGGTGGGGCAGACGGTTTAGTCGCCGACTATCCGACCATGGAGCAGGTGGCACGGGATTACATGGTACCCGTGGCGGGGGGAACCCCTCCCTCCCCCGACCTGACTTGAAATTTACAGAAAGACATAATTTGGTAACAAACTAGGTTTTGATTACAGATTAAAATGATTATCCTCAAGTCTATCTTAGTTGACAGTCGATCCAATTTTCTGTTACAACGACGGGTGCACGCTATAACATGATCAATGAAGTTCCTGAAACATGTCGCGGCACGGTGGCGCAGGGTAGAGTCGCTGCCTTACAGCGCCGGAAACCCGGGTCCGATCTGGACTACGGACGCTGTCTGTACGGAGTTTGCACGTTCTCCCCTTGACCTGCGTGGGTTTTCTCCGGGTGCTCCGGTTTCCTCCAAAGGCGTGCAGTTTTACAGGCTAATTTGCTTGGTAAAATTGTAAAGAGGAATCGTCCCCAGTGCGTGTAGGATAGTGTTAGCGTGCGGGGAACGCTGGTCGTTGTGGAGCGAAAGCTCCTGTTTCCACGCTGTATCTCTAAACTGAACTACACTAAACGAATGGTTGTCATCGCTGCTGCATTCCAAGTCTTGTCTGTGGTTCCCTGGCACCACTTTAGCACCATCCACATCCCTGTTTACTAGTTATTGCCCCTCACTATTCTGATCCCTACAGCAATGCACCTACTCCTTTTCTCCCAAAGATGTCATAAGGTCATAAGTGATAGGAGTAAAATTAGGCCATTTGGCCCGTCAAGCCTACTCCGCCATTCAATCATGGCTGATCTACTCTCCATCCTAACCCCATTCTCCTGCCTTCTCCCCATAACCTCTGACACCGTACTAATCAAAAATCTATCTATCTCTGCCTTACAAATGTCCACTGACTTGGCCTCCACAGCCTTCTGTGGCAAAGAATTCCACAGACTCACCATCCTCTGACTGAAGAAATTTCTCCTAATCTCCATCCTAAATGAACGTCCTTTAATTCTGAGGCTGTGACCTCTAGTCGTAGACTGTCCCACTAGTGGAAACATCCTCTCCACATCCACTCTATCCAGGCCTTTCACTATTCTGTATGTTTCAATGCTGACAAGCGCTCATCATAGGTTAACCGACTCATTGGTTAACCTGGGATCATTCTTATAAACCTCCTCTGGACCCTCTCCAGAGCCAGCACATCCTACCTCAGATAACACGGCTCCCAAAATTGCTGACAATATTTTGTTTAAGAAGGAACTGCAGATGCTGGAAAATCGAGGGTAGGCAAAAGTGCTGGAGAAACTCAGCGGATGCAGCAGCATCTATGGAGCGAAGGAAATAGGCAACGTTTCGGGCCGAGACCCTTCTTCAGACTGATGTCCATATTATGTGCTGACAATGTTATTGCCCCTGCTGAGTCACTCCAGTTTTTTTTGCGTCGGTCTTCGTTTTAAACCGGCGTCGGACGTTCCTTCCAACACAAGAAATCTTCGTTGTTCAATTTATTCTTTGTCTGTCACTGTCAGTGAACTCTCGGTGGCAATGAGAATGTGAATGTTATGCTTGTCGGCATGGGTGAGCGGTGAACTGCTGCTACGCGCAGGCATGCATGCAAGCGTGGATGTGAGTGCCTGGTCTCAGCATGGTGTACAGGCAGCAATACGTTCCCTTGCACTCGAGCGTCACCACCTCTCAACAGGGGGCAGTTTCAAAGCTACAGTGCCAGCAATGAATTATGCTAATTGAAAGGGACATGCTTTTGCAAATTGAGATAGTTACAAACGATAAAAGTTATTGTTATGTGGTCCCGTTGTATAATTGCTTCTCCAGGAGCAAGGATGTGCGATTTGGAAACTTTGGGGATGAGATCCCTGTTTTCAAGGTTTCTTAGATTTTACCGGCGGAGTCGTGTACGGAGTTTGTACCAAAGATCCTACAGCGAGCAAGATAGTCCACTCGACGAAAAAGACGTAGTGCGGTCAAGGGCAGATTCATGGGTAATTTTCGGCCCCATTTCCGTAACCGGCTTCCGTCTCCGCACCAAAGATCCCACAGGATGCCAGTGCGGAGACGGAAGCCGGTTACGGAAACATCCTCGTAAAAATATAAGTGAATTGGTAAAAATCTTCTCCTCATTTTCAGAATTTTAATTTATTAACACAAACTGTTCCCCCGCAACGTTGATTACACTGTGAATTGGGTCTGGTTACTGAAATGGATGAAAAAAAGGCCCACGTTGCGTTCCGTTGCGTACTACACGTCAGCCCGTTGCATTTAGCAGGAGTGGTCTATCTTGCTCCGCTATAGGATGTTTGGTTTGTACGTTCTCCCCATGACCACGTGGGTTTTCCATCGGGTGCTCTGCTTTCCCCCCCCCACACGCCAAAGATGTGCAGGTTTGCAGATTAAATGTGGCGGAAGGAACTGCAGATGCTGGTTTAAACCGAAGATAGACACAAAAAGCTGGAGTAACTCAGCGGGTCAGACACCATCTCTGGAGAGAAGGAAAAGGTGGCGTTTCAGGTCGAGACCCTTCTTCAGGCTGAAGGCTTGTAGGTTAATTGGCTTTAAATTAGGTTCATCTTAAAGATGTAGCAAGGAAACAGGCCCTTCGGCCCACAGAGTCCATGCTGACTATCGATCACCCATTCACACTAGTTCTACGTTAGTGCACTTTTGCAGTCACACCTAGGGGCAATTTACAGAGCCCAATTAACCTACAAACCGGCAGGTATTTGGGATGTGGGAGAAAACCAGAGCAAACAGAGGAATCCCTTTTTCTTCAAAACTCAAAGAATACAGACGCAACCTGTGGTGGAGTGGTTGGCACGGTGGCACAGCTGGTGGAGTTGCTGCCTTACATCACCAGAGACCTGGGCTCGATCCTGACTACGGGTGCTGTCTGTACAGAGTTTGCACGTTCTCCCCATGACCTGCGTAGGTTTTCTCCGGGTGCTCCAGTTTCCTCCCACATTCCAAAGACATGCAGGTTAATAGGCTAATTGTAAGATTAAACGAGAACTCACCTGTTCGAAGTTTGATCGTTATTTTACGAGGAGTTACGATGAGGGATTACGTGAAGAGCCCGCCTCACGCTGGTAACGGCATACTTCAAAGCAGCGGCATGAAAAACACAGAACACCAAAGCCGAGTAGTAACATAGTAAGGCTCATAAAAAGACTTAGAACTACCATTTGATCATTTATTTTACGAGGGTGGGAGTGGAGGGCACGTAATCCCTCATCGTAACTCCTCGTAAAATAACGATCAAACTTCGAACAGGTGAGTTCTCGTTTAATCTTACTATTTTACTTCGGAGTCACGTGAGTGACTACGTGAAGATTTTTAAAGCTTTCTGTGTTTTTTATGTCGTAGAATTAATCCGTACGACAGTCCGGCTAAGTAAACACATACATGAGAAAGCAGACAAATGTTAGATCTTTTCACAATTAACTTTTTTAATGGTTGAAAGACCATATAATACCCTCCTTATATTTGAGGGAAAATGATTACAAGTGACAAAAGATATCAGTGACTACACAACTGATTATAGCAATTAATAGCAATTAATAGCAAACAAAGCAGGTGATTATAGTGCTCCCAACACCGCGTGTCCAAAGCTTGTCATAGTGTGAACAGGTTTGTTGTAGAACTTTGAAAAAGTTCCTTCTTTACTCCACCCTGCGATATTTAAAAATATGCTTGAAAGGTACGTCCCGCCCCTTCGCCGCGGACGTAGCTGCCATGGTGGAGTGAGATTTGAAGACATCAGTGTCCACACCCACTAAAACCAATACCTGTTTCAACCATTTTGAGATAGTTTGAACTGAAGCTTTTGTGTGTGGCTTTTTGTGCGCAAGCAGTAATGTCTTTTCATTTCCTCGAAAAGTGTCCGTAACTTTAATATATTGGTTCAAATGTCTAACCACACACAAAGCAGGCTCAATATGATAAGCTTGAAAGGTTACCTTTGTTCCAGACCTCCCTGGTCTACTTTGCTTAATCAGATCGTAAACATAAAACACAACGTTATCTGTAGTCACATGCATACAGTCTAAACGCAACATTTGTAAAGTTTGCACTCTTTGAGCTGAAACCAGTGACATTAATATGACCAATTTCAATGTCAACTTATCCAATGGTAACCCTTCAATTGGAGTCCATTCTCTTAGTAGAGTCAGTACAATGCTCACATCCCAAATTTCAGAATATCTAGGTTTTGGCGGATTCATGTAAAAAATCCCTTTCATGAATCGTGATATCAATGGATGCGACCCAATTAATTTCTGATCAGTCATAAGTCCTAAATAGGACAACAAGGCACTGCGTGCAGTGTTAATGGCACTGTAACTTAAATGTTGCTCAAAGTGCAAATTAGCAAGGATTCCAAAACATAAGTAACATTTACAGAATCATCAGAAATATTTGACTGTGTGCAATATTCTTCCCATTTCTTAACATGTGTCATATATTGTTTTTGTGTGCTATTTCGCCATGATGCACCAATAACTTCCATAGTTTAGTCCGACAATCCCAGTTCCTGTAATGGTCTGGTCAAAACCTGCAGATTAACAAATTCATATATGCATACAATGGATAATTTTCATTAGTCACTGGATTAATCAAGATATCACTACAATTAGGAATCTGTATACACGGTTCTTTAATCATATTCAACATAACTGGGAACCAAGGTTGAGTTGGCCAATTTGGAACCACCAACAATCCGGAAGCTGAATCTTGCTCTGTTTTCTTCAAGCATTTCTGAATCAGAGCAAATGGTGGAAAAACATAAAAGAACATCTTTCCCCAATGAAATGAAAAAGCATCTATTGCAACTGCGTCCGGATCGTGTTCCCAAGACACATAATGAGGCAATTAATGATTAAGCCTAGACGCAAACAAATCAATTTCTGGCAACCCAAATCGGCTAACAATATTCTTAAATATTGCTGGCTTAAACATCCACTCCGTATTATCTTTAAAATCCTGGACCTCTCATTTGCTACCACATTATCTTTACCTGGAGTGTAGCTTGCTGAGATCCATATCTGCCGACCAATACATCATTGCCATATCTCGTTGACCAGACAATCACATGATACTGATTTAACTCCCCCCATGTGATTAATGTAAGCCACAGCCGTATAATTGTCTAACTGTATTAACACATGTAGACCTTGTTTAGCACAACAACATGCTTTAAGCCCATAAAAAGGCCCCCAATAATTCCAAATAGTTTATACCATATTCTTGAAGGAACACTTCTTCTTCAGCTTTCCATCTACCCCCACAACTGGAGGATAAATCTGTAGCCCCCCATCCGAGAGCACTAGCATCTGTTTGTAAAACCATTTCAGGCTGTTTAATCATGATATTCTTAACAGCTTTTGGGACATTCTCAATCCACCATTGCAATTTCAATACTGCTTTTCTTGTTAATTGCATAGGTCTGTCAAAGTGACCTGCCATATCTTACAGAGCCTTAATTTTGTCCCTTTGAAGATTTTGATAATGTAATGGCCCAAATTCCACTGCCGGAAATGCTGCCACCAGTTTACCAATGGCTTTTCGCCACTTCTCGGATGGAGGGAAAAGGTTTGTGAATAAGGTAATTACACATTTGCAAAATATCATTTGCCTTCTCTATTGGCAAAGTAACTAACATAGTTACTGAGTTAATTACAAACCCCAGAAAGTTAATTGATTGAACTGGCTGCAGCTGGGACTTAATTGGATGGATTAACAATCCAAGCTCTTCAAACAAAGCTTTAGTTACTGAAACTGAGTGCTCAGCTGACTCTTGACTATCGTTAATGATTAGAATATCATCCAGATAAGCCATTACAATGTGTTTCTGTGCTCTTAATTGGGCTAAAACTGGTTCCAACAGTTTTGTAAAGAGTCTAGGAGCCGAACTCAATCCATTTGGTAAAGCTTTAACTGCCACAAAAGTCCCTACCAATAAAACTTTAAGTATCTCCGAAAGAGATGATGAATTGCCACAGAATAATAGGCGTCTTTCAATTCAATCTTAGCCATATAGCAACCTGCTGAAATCAAATATTTTGCAGTATTAAATGTCTCCATCTTAAAAATGTTTGTATTCTACAAACTTATTCAAATCCGTAAGGTCGAGAAAATTCTACAACCACATCTTTCTTATCTCTGCGAAATATATTAGAGACAAATTGATGCTAATGTTCACAAGTTTTTTCAATTACCCCTTTACCGGATAATTTGTCAATTTCCACATTAATCTGCATTCTTTCTTCTGCAGAAAACACATAAGCATAAGCAGGTTTATTCTGTACAGGAGGATTGACCCCTTCATAAAACAATAATCGCTCCCGAAACTGCTTGTAATATAAAACTATCAGAAGTGATATTAAGCCAGGCATTATAAAACTTTTGCAATCTCCCTCCAACTGGAGATTCATCCACAGTTTCTTTAAGGATAGAAGTCTTTAATACCTCTCCATATGAGCGTAATGGTCTCCTCCTTCCCGAATGCAGGGAAGCACTAGCCTGCATAGCACGATAATATTTTCGTGACAAATATCTGCCTTTATACCGAAAATCAAACCCCTTTGGGCCAAACCCTCTTCTTTGTCCAAAGACAAAAGGCTTAATAGTGCTAAAAATATTTAGCTTTTCATCCAACTGTTTCAGCTGTTTCGGCAGATTTTCTTCAAACAAATACCCAGGAGCTTGAACTCCACTTTTTTGGCACAGGCTTGCAAATCTAGGGTGAAATATGGGCCGAATCGCCATTTTCCTCATGCCATTGATTTCATAAAAGCCCAAAGTATCTTAATGAATCTAAACCATTTCCAGATTCTCCATTTGCCTGCCATATGCTGTAATGGCAGCAGATAATTTTAGCACCTTTTGAATTTTCACTTTTTGGGCTCTCATACTCGGAGTCATAGATGCCCATACCATCGGATTCACCGTAGGCACTTCCAATAAGGCACAATTGCCTGGTGCTTTATAATTCTGATAATTCATTCATCACAGAATTGTGAAGTTGGTGAGATACCATATAATTAATATTGTCCATATCCTCACCACTTCCTTTAGGTATAGCAAACTCTTGTGCTATCCCAGGCACATCAGGCCTTTTCTTTTACTTTGTGGCGTGCTTTTCAAAAGCCATTTCATCATCAGCAGGGTCTGCCTTCTGCAGCCCTAAATCCATCGGGATATTATCCCATGAGACTTCTTCCAGCCCAACTCGTGGGTCCGGATTATCATAATCCCAACTTGGCCCACAGCCATATTCATCATATTCAAACCCCATAGGGATTTTTTGGGATTCATATGGGTACTTTGACCCTTGTCTCATAATAGTTTGGAGACCTTTCACCATATGCTCCATTTTTAGCCACATACTTTTATTGTCTGGAGGTCTTTCATAATCAGAATCATCAGAAACCACGGGCCTCACAGTTTTCTTTTTACTTTACTTAGGAAACAAATTCCTCCGTGGTTTATCATTTCTGGAGAATCTGGAAATTGTATATCGGGTCAATCAGTGGCCAGCGGTATCGGAACCGGGTCCACTCTAGTTTCGCGTCCCGTATCTTTATTTTCACCCCGGGACTTTCTTAACCCGCGAAACCTTCTTCCCCGATTTCTCCAATTTTAAGTTAACTTTTTGTGCTCAAACAGCACTCTAACGTCTAATTTTTCCCTACTTTCAATGCTGGGGCTACCCAGCGTAACCTAAAACTGCCCAATATGATTTCACTTACCCTGCGGGCCGTTCCGACCGCTGCGAGGAGCTGCTCCTTACCGCAGCTCCTCCTTTCGCCGTCAGCGTTGACGTCATGCCGTTACCAGCGTGAGGCGGGCTCTTCACGTAGTCACTCACGTGACTCCGAAGTTAATAGGCTAATTGGTTTGGTAAAATTGTAACTTGTCCCCAGTGTATGTTGGATGGCGTTAGTGTGCAGGGATCGCTGTTCGGTGTGGGCTCGATGTTGCGAAGGTCCTGTTTCCGTGCTGTATCTCTAAACTAAACAAAACCTATTTAGCCTCTCATGATAGGACGATCCTCTTCTAAAGTTCCAGAGGTACAACGCAGAAAAAGGCCCTTCAGCCCATCGAGCCCACACCAGCCAACAATCACCCATTATCACTTGTCCCATGTTATCCCACCCTCGTATCCTCTCCCTACACATCAGGGGAAATTCACAGAGGCCAATTCGTCGACAAACCCTCACGGCTTTGGGACGTGGGAGGAAACCGAAGCAACCCAAGCGGTCACACAGAGAGAGCGTACGAACTCCACACAGAGAGCATCACTGGTCAGGACTGAGCCCGGGTGAATGACGCAGTGAGGCAGCAACTCTACCAGCTGTACCATGGTGCTGCTGAAACCAGATTCAGATCGGATTATTGTCATAAACACTGGGGCGCGATAAAATATATTGTTCGCAAGAAGCTCATGAAGAATACAACAGTGTACACGATAATGAGGGATACGATAATAAATGTACAACATTTATTATTTGTTAAATATTTTTATTGTAGAAACATATTAATGAAAAATACATTATACATTAATGAAAATGCATTATTAGATACTTTCATAATATTATTAATATTAATATTAATATTAATATTGAGATTTAAGACTTTATGCTTCTATACACTTTTTTAATTTTTTTATAAAGTAGGAAAGGATAGAGAAAAATAATATAGAAAATATGGAAGCGAATGGAGCATTAATCAATAATCCGTCATTGGAGATATAAGCATGATTTATTATGTATACTTCTTCATCCATTCTGTTATTCAGGCCTCAGTCAAGCCCTCGCACTGAGCCACTTTGACCCTCTAAATATTCAATATATGGAGACCATATCCTTCTGAAGAGATCCAACCTGTCCATTAGGACAATGTACAACAAGTTCGTAACAGCAGAATAGCGCAAAGAGTGGAAGCAAGCTGCAGCAGTGAGGAAAAAATACCAAAGTGTAATAATGGAATCATCAAACGAGGTGGAGTTAAGAGTAAAGAGTAGGAGAAAATGTGTAGGAAGGAACTGCACATGCTGGATTGCACTGAAGATAGACACAAAATGCTTGAGTAACTCAGCGGGACAGGCGGCATTTATCAAAGGATACTGCCTGTCCCATTGAGTTACTCCAGCATTTTGTGTCTATCTTCAGTGTAAACCAGCGTCAGTGTCTACCTTAAGAGGAAAGAGTACAGCAGCATATCCTGAATCCATTGTTCACCTACCCTTTACACTGAAAGTAAGCATGCAGGTGCAGCAGGCAGTGAAACAAGCTAATGGCATGTTGGCCTTCATAACAAGCAGATTTGAATATAGGAGCAAAGAGGTCCTTCTGCAGTTGTACAGGGCCCTAGTGAGACCACACCTGGAATATTGTGTGCAGTTTTGGTCTCCAATTTTGAGGAAGGACATTCCTGCTATTGTGGGAGTGCAGCGTAGGTTCACGAGGTTAATTCCCGGGATGGCGGGACTGTCATTTGTTGAAAGAATGAAGCGGCTGGGCTTGTATACACTGGAATTTAGAAGGATGAGAGAGGATCTTATTGAAACAGATAAGATTATTAAGGGATTGGATACGCTCGAGGCAGGAAACATGTTCCCGATGTTGGGGGAGACCAGAACCAGGGGCCACAATTTAAGAATGAGAGGTAAGCCATTTAGAACGGAGACGAGGAAAAACCTTTACACCCAGAGAGTTGTGAATCTGTGGAATTCTCTGCCTCAGAAGCAGGCAGTGGAAGCCAATTCACTGGATGCTTTCAAGAGAGAGTTAATACAGCTCTTAAAGATCATGGAATGGGATATGGGGAGAAGGCAGGAACAGGGTACTGATTGTGAATGATCAGCCATGATCACAGTGAATGGTGGTGCTGGCTCGAAGGGCCGAGTGGCCTACTCCGGCACCTATTGTTTGTTGTCTATTGTCTACGACTATCCTACACACACTCGGGACAATTTACAATCTTTACCGAAGCCAATTTTACTTCGGAGTCACGTGAGTGGCTACGTGAAGACCCCGCCAGCACGCCTGCGCGACATATCGTCGAACGCATTGCGAAGCGACAGGTAGGAGGAGCGCCGCTCCTCCAGCGTAAGTTTAAAAACGGCCCGCAGGTTAATACTTACCATTCCTGAGGTCGTTTGTCGGCCCCATGTTGTTGTTTTTCAGAGCGCACCATGTAGTCCAGGACAAAGTCCAAAACAGCCGCTGCCAAAGTTGCTGCTGAGGACCGCGAAGGAGGCAGCCAGCAGCGGTCGAGTTCTCCAGAGCTGCTGGTTCAATCCGCAGTCCCCGACTTCACGCTGCTACAGCCCGCAGGTGCTCCTCGGACTGGCGGCAAAACCACCCGGAAGTCGGGCAGGTCCGCTGACTCGGCTGAGTCCGGACCGGAGGACACCCCGCTCGCGGGAAGCGACGGCAGTCGACTGTCCCGCATGGAGCGGATGGTGGAGCAGTTGCTCCAACGTGACCTGCTGCAGCAGGGGTATGGTCAGAGTGGGTCTCCTCGCAGACCCACGGCAGCATCCTTTTCAGGACTGCCAAATGTCTCACCCTCCTTGCAGGGGAGCATTAGGAGTCAGAACTGGGCTGACTCTGAAGATGGGGGCATGGCTGAAGATACACCTATGCTAGGGGTGCCAGAAGAGGAGCTATTGGGTATGGTCACGAAATTTGCGATGCATACCCATAAAGGCTGCCGTGACATCCAAAGTTGGCAGCCAGTATCAATTACATGGCAACTAACCAACTGCAAGGGCAAGCCATTAATGACACGGCAGCCAAGTACTTAGCTACGGAGAATTGCGTCTCCCTCAACGTGCCTGCTGTTAACAACCCCATTTGGGGTAACATGAGCCCTGGCATTAGGAGCCAGGAAGTCAAACTCCAGAAGATCCTCAAACTACTGGCTGCTGGGATTACGGCCGTTGCCAGGACAGTGGACGGAGTTGAAATGCCGGAGGAGCTGCAGGACGCGCTCGCTCTCCTATGTAACACTCAATATGAGATCAACAGTTACAGGAAGAGTGTCATCCGGCCTGCACTCAACCCCAAGTTCGCGGGGTTGTGCAGACCCAACAGTGCACAGACGCCAACATTGCTATTCGGGGACAACCTGCCTAAACAGGTCAAAGACCTCGATGAAGAGGCGAAGGCAATTGGCATGATTAAGGTGCCGGCTGCCACCAAGTCCCCATACCAGCGGCGGCAGCACCCTATGCATCCACCAGCAGATAACGCTACAGCGATAGACCTGCTGGTGAAAGCTCGAAGGCCGGACAACCTGCTCAATGGTCTTTTTTTAGACCATGGCCCAGCACGGCCTTCTTGGAAGATGCGCCAACCCCACAACACAGCGACTCCACATCATAAGAAACAAGGACAGAGGCAACCAACGCAGCACCGCCGGTAATCATGGGGGTAGGTGGGTCTGGTTGCCTCAGGAAAATCGCATGTTTAAACTCCTCACGGGTTGGGGGACGGTTGCACTTGTTTCGGGATGCATGGAGTACTTTAACCTCTGATCCTTTCATACTGGAAAGTATTCAGGGATATAAAATTGAATTTGTTCACGAACTCCCTTCCCCTGTTCAGCATACACCTAGTCGAAAGTTTGTACTTTCACAGAAAGAAAAGACAGAAAGTCATGGCTCAACTTTTAAGACTAAATTCAAAGGGGGTAATTGAGAAAACCAAAAGAGAGTCTCATGTGTTTGTATCGAACATTTTCACTAAAAATAAAAAAGATGGCGGTTGCCGCATCATTATAGATTTCATTGAACTGAATACTTTTGTGCAGTATGCCCATTTCAAAATGGAAACCTTTGTCACGGCCAAACAGCTAATTTCCAATAGGTACTTCATGGCTTGCATCGACCTAAAGGATGCATACTATTCAGTACCAATAGACAAGGATCATCGCAGATATTTGAAATTTGTCTGGATGGGGCAGCTCTGGCAGTATAAAGCTCTGCCTAATTGATTATCATCAGCACCCAGACTGTTTACCAAATTATTAAAACCAGCTTTAGCGTGTCTCAGGAAATAAAAACATATTGTTATTGCTTACCTCAATGATATTTTAATCGTGGGAAAAACTTTGGAGTTGGCCAAACTGGCCGTCTCAGCTACTGAGCACCTATTTCAAAAGCTGGGATTTATCATCCATCCAGATCAATCAAAATTGATGCCTTCTACCACTATGGACTATTTGGATTTCACAATTGACTCTGTTCATATGTCTGTCACTTTGCCACCAAACAAAGCGTCAGCCTTGATAGAGGCATGCAACAGCCTTACTGGCATCAGGAAACCATCTATTCGGCAAGTAGCCAGAGTGATTGGGAAGCTTGTGGCTACTTTCCCAGCCACACAATTTGGCCCACTACATTACCAAAACCTACAAAGGGCAAAAATAGCAG
The DNA here is from genome assembly GCA_035221665.1 of Okamejei kenojei. NCBI lineage: Eukaryota > Metazoa > Chordata > Chondrichthyes > Rajiformes > Rajidae > Okamejei > Okamejei kenojei. The sequence goes on from CM069154.1 coordinate 10,669,922, forward strand.
CACTCAAGCAGCAGGCGGGCTATTTTGACAGGCCAATGCAATTACCAGGGAAAGCAAAATTAGAATTACAATGGTGGATAGACAATGCACGACATTGCTCTAACCCCATCACAATCACAAATCCCTCAGTTATACTACAAACTGATGCCAGCGCAAAAGGTTGGGGAGCAACTAATACCACCTCCAGTTGGAGTGTACATAAATTAACCCTACTTCCGGCACTAGGAATTAATTATCTAGAAATGCTGGGAGCATTTCATGGACTCTGGGCTTGCTGTTTGGACATGCACCATCTGCACGTACGTTTACAGATTGACAATACCACTGTGGTGGCTTATATCAATCATATGGGTGGAATAAAGTCGATAACCTGTGACGAATTGGTCAATACAATATGGCACTGGTGCCTAGAAAGGAGCATTTGGATATCAGCCACTTACCTTCCAGGTAGGCTAAATACAGTGGCGGACACCAGGTCACGCAAGTTTAATGATAAAGTTAAGTCAAAGTAAAGTTTAATTTAAAGTCAAAATAAAGTTTAATTACGAATGGATGTTGGACCGCAAAGTGTTTGCCGACATTGTAGATCGGTATGGAACACCAGATATCGACCTTTTTGCATCCAGACTCAATCACCAAATATCAACATAGGTTGCATGGGAACCAGACCTTGGGGCAGTAGCGATGGACGCTTTCTCGCTACACTGGGGGGATTTGTTTTTCTATGCATTTCCCCTCTTCTGCCTCATCAGTCGGGTCTTGCAAAAAATTAAACAAGACTCCGCATTGGTTATTCTGGTTGTGCCTGACTGGCCTACTCAGCCATGGTTCCCTGTGGTACTGGACATGGCCTCAGAACCATGCATCCCAATAAATAAACGTCCGCGTACACCCTGTGACAGGGGAGAGTCACCCGTGCCATGACCAGATAAATCTATTGGTTTGCGGGGTCTGAAAAGGCCACTTCTGGATTATGGACTCTCGGACCGAACAATCAATGCCATCGCAGCATCGTGCAGGGAGTCCACCAGGAGACAGTATCTCACTTACGTGAAGAAATGGGAGGTGATCTGCACCAAAACGAACACCACATATGACACAGCCACCATCACGGAAGTGCTGGAGTTGCTGGCAAGCCTTCATTTCGATGAAGGTTTGAGCTTCAGTGCCATCAACTGTGCAAGAAGTGCCCTATCCAATTATCTCGGACGAGGTTGCGATCACCTAACAATAGGGTCTCACCCTTTGGTGTCAAAATTAATGAGGGGAATATTTAATTCAAATCCCCCCAGGCCTAGATATTCCCAGACCTGGGATAACGGCATTGTACTAACCATGCTCCGAGAGTGGGCACCAATAACATCCCTTTCATTGGACAAACTGACCTACAAAATGGTCGTGCTGATGGCACTCGTGGCGGCGCAACGGGTCCAGTCCCTACATAAGTGCAGTATGGACGCCATGGTCATAACCAACAGCAAGGTAACTTTCTTTATACAGGGGTTACTCAAGCAAGACAGGCCTGGATCATCTGGCCAAAAGTTGGATTTCCTGGCCTATCCCATAGACAGCCGTCTATGTATTGTGACCCACCTTTTACGCTACATAGAGGTCACCAAGGGTCTCAGGGGCACGGAGAGGGCTTTGCTTATAAGCCACAAATGCCCTCATCATAGAGTCACCGTGCAAAGCATTTCAAGATGGTTAAGGGTGGTATTGGGTGCAGCGGGGGTGGACACTAACGTGTTTAAATCTCACTCCACCAGGGCTGCATTCACATCGGCGGCAAGGATGATGAAAGTTCCAATGGACCACATCCTTGCAACGGCGGGTTGGACTAATTAAAAAACCTTTCAGCGGTTTTACAATAAACCCGTGGCCGCGCCTGAGACGTTTGCCAACAGAATATTAAGTTCTGTTTTATCATTTCCCCGATGTAGGGGTATTATTATTTGGTATTGTAAAATAAATACCCTTTTGTTTTTCAGCACAGTTTCATGTCTGAAATACGTTAACATACTTCCTCCATTTCTCATAATGGCAGTGTGAGCATGGACTCGTTCCATGGCATTAAATCGCAGAGCTTTGAAATCTTCACATAGTCACTCACGTGACTCCGAAGTAAAATAGTAAGATTAAATGAGAACTTACCAGTTTGAAGTTTGATCTTTATTTTATGAGGAGTTACTATGAGGGATTACGTGCCCTCCGCTCCCAAACCCTCTATTACAAAAGGTCAACTGGTATGCTAGTTCCCTTATCATACTATGTTAGTCTACTCTGGTATCTGTGATTTCATACCGCTGCTTTGAAGAATGTCGCGCATGCGTGCTGGCGGGGTCTTCACATAATCCCTCATCGTAACTCCTCATAAAATAAAGATCAAACTTCAAACTTGTAAGTTCTCATTTAATTTTACTATTAACATTCATACCTGAACGTCTTTGGAGTGTGGGAGGAAACCAGAACACCCAGAGAAAACCCACGTGGGTCACGGGGAGAACGTATGAACTCCATACAGACAAGCACCCGTAGTCAGGATTGAACCCGGGTCCCGGGCGCGGTAAGGCAGCAACTCTACCGCTGCACCACCTTGCCATTGCTGCCTCTTCCATCTTGCTGATGTTTAGACCATGATGCCAAGTTCCCGATCTCTTTCCTGTTCTCCATCTCATCACTTTGCTGATCCAGTTTGCCGACTGTGATGTTATCGCCAGACTTAAAGATCGGGTTGGCGCTATTCCTGGCCGCACGGTCATGCGTGGAGAGGGAGTAGAGCTGGGGAAAAGTCTAAGGAGAACAGTATGGAATGGAATGTAATCCCTCAATATTCCTAGGTAGACAGGAATGCTGGAGAAACTCAGCGGGTGAGGCAGCATCTATGGAGCGAAGGAAATAGGCAACGTTTCGGGCCGTAACCCTTCTTCAGACCGATGTGAGGGTAGGTCGAGAGGGGGGGTGGGGGGGGGGGGGGGGGGGGGGGGGTTGGGTGCGGGGCGGGAAGAAGAAAGGAAGAGGTGGAGCCAGTGGGCTGAGGGAGACCTGAGAAGGGGAGGGAGAAAGTAAGGACTACCTGAAATTAGAGAAGTCAATGTTCATACCGCTGGGGTGTAAACCGCCCAAGCGAAATATGAGGTGCTCCTCATATTTCTGTTGTATTTGTAAACTATGTTGAACTTTCTATAATATTTCTCAACCTCTACTGCACTGTAGAGGCCAGGACTGCGCCCTTTATTCCAACCGCAAGGTCCCAGGCGGGTCTCATATAACTTTAGTTAAATTTCAGACTTGACGGATACAGCACTGAAACGGGCCCTTTGGCCCACCGACCAGCGCCGACCAGCGATCATCCGGTACACCAACACTATCCCATGCACTGGGGCTAATTTACAGTTTACAGAAGCCGATCAACTTATAAACCTGTACGTCTTCGGAGTGTAGGAGGTAACCGGAGCACCCGGAGAAAACCCACACGGTCACAGGGAGAACGTACAAACTCTGTGCAGACAGGGCCCACAGCCAGGATTGAACCTGGGTCTCTGGCGCTGTAAGGCAGCCACTCTACAGCTGTGCCACTGCACTGCACCAAAAGCTTTGAACTCTTGTACCCGCAGAAGTAAATCTGAGGTCTGAAGAGGATCTGAAGAAGGTTCTCGACCCGGAACATCACCCATCGATTTTCTCCAGAGAAGTTGCCTGACCTGCTGAGTTACTCCAGCACTTTGTGTCCTTTTGTGTATTAACCAACGCCTGTGGAGTAATTCCCACACTGACCTTTCTGTCCTAGGTCGCCTCCATTGTAAAGTGAGGCAATCGCAAATCGGAGGAACAGCATCTCGTATTTCACTTGGGCAGCTTACAGCCCAGTGGTATAAATTATGATATCTCTAACTTCAAGTAATCCCGGCATGCTCTCTCTCTCTATCTATCCCTCCCCCACCCAAATTCGCACTAGCTTCTCATTTTCACACCACAAACAGCTAGCATTGGCCTGTTTCCTTTATCATCGTTACTTTTTTGCATAGCTATCATTCTTGTTCTCTATCTCTCTGCATCGTTGTCTAAATCTCTCGTTTCCCTTTTCCCTAACCAGTCTGAAGAAGGGTCTCAACCTGAAACGTCGCCCCTCCCTTCTCTCCTGGGATGCTGCCTGTCCCGCAGAGTTACGCCAGCTTTTTGTGTCTATCTGTGGAGTGACTCAGCAGGTCAAGAAACACCAGATTGGTTCCAAATAAACCCTCCTGTTTGATTGGGATATTGCACATCTTCGCAGGGCTGTGATGCTCTTTATAATAATTTGCTCCTTGTATCCCAATATCTCATTGTTCTTTCACCCACGCAGTTTCTTCTTGCCTGGGGAGCTGTCTGCAAAGCCACAATAAAACACAATTTACCGATCTTGACTCTAACATCATGCTTCAACATAACACTGAGTTCAAGTAATTCTTACTGTTAGCTTAATGGTGTGATGGGATATTATAACTTAATTACTTCAAATATATTGGCAGCAAAAGTTGTCTTTTGGCAATAAGCATTTGCAAATGTATCGCCCGTTTGTTATGCTCATCTCCACTAGTTCAGTTCTCCTTAGTTACAACACAAGATGCAGCTGCCTTACAGTGCTCGCAGCGCCAGAGACCCGGGTTAGATCCCGGCTACGGGGACTGCCTCTACATAGTTTGCACGTTCTCCCCGTGACCTGAGTGGGATTTCTCCGGGTGCTTCGGTTTCCTCCCACACGTCAAAGACGTTTAGGTTTGTAGGTTAATTGACTTAAGTTGGCGAGATGCAGAGTATGTGTACATTGTCCCTAGGGTAGTGTTAATGTGCTGGGATCACTGGTCGGTGCAGACTCGGTGGGCCAAAGGCCTGTTTCCGCGCTGCATCTCTAAACTAAACTAACGATGCCATTTGGCCCATCATGCCTATTCTCACTTCCAGCTGAGCTTTGTAGCTTATGCCCATCAACACACCTGATGCTTTTCGAAGTCAAGTCACGTCAAGTCACTTTTATTTCTATAGCACATTTAAAAAAAACTCTCATTGACCAAAGTGCTTAACATTGGTGGAGGTACTAATGTTATACAACAGTGGTTCATAGATTAAGTACATAGAATCATAGAATCATAGAAAATAGGTGCAGGAGTAGGCCATTCGGTCCTTCGAGCCTGCACCGCCATTCAATATGATCATGGCTGATCATCCAACTCAGTATCCCGTACCTGCCTTCTCTCCATACCTCCTGATCCCTTTAGCCACAAGGGCCGCATCTAACTCCCTCTTAAATATAGCCAATGAAATGGCCTCAACTACCTTCTGTGGCAGAGAATTCCACAGACTCACCACTCTCTGTGTGAAAAATGATCTTCTCATCTCGGTCCTAAAAGACTTCCCCTTATCCTTAAATATACATAAATGTGTACATATAGCCCTCCCTCAGAGGACGTCAAGAAAGGCTTGAGAGTAAAGATGTGTTTTTTGCCACAGCATGGAAACGGACCCTTCAGCCCACCTAGTCCACGCTGACCATCGATCACCCATTCGCACTAGTTCTATGTTACCCCACTTTCTCATGCACTCCTTACTCAAGGGGCAATATACAGAGGTCAAATGTGCACGTCTTTTGGGATATTGGAGAAAACCAAAGTAAAAGTAGAGTTTGCACGTTCTCCCTGTGACCCTGTGGGTTTTCATCCGGATAGGAAAACCCACACGGTCACAGCGAGAACGTTCAAACTCCACACAGACAGTACCGTGGTTAGGATCAAAAGGGTGGCACGGCGGTACAACGGTAGTTGCTGCCTCACAGCACCAGAAACCTGAGTTCAATCCTGACTACGGGTGCTGTCTACACTGAGTTTGTACGTTCTCCCTGTGACCGCGTGGGTTTGCTCCGGGTGCAACGGTTTCCACCCACACTCCAAAGACGTGCAGGTTTGTAGGTTAATTGGCTTTGGTAAAATTGTAAATTGTCCCTAGTGTGTGTAGGATAGTGCTCGTGTACGGGGATCGCTGGTCGGCGCGGACTCAGTTAGAGATTCCACGCTGTATCTCTAACTTAAACTAAACTAAATAAACAACACAATCAGCCTGCAAACTCCACACAGACAGTGCCTAGAGTCAGCGTTGAACCCAGGATCCTGGAGCTATGAGGCAACGGCAATATCTACCCGTGGAAAGAGGAGAGATATCGCGCAGAAATATCCCGAAAGAAATAAACTCCCTGAACGAGAGAGATCCTCCCTCATAGCTGCTGCACTGGTTTATTTGGCATTGTGTGGTTTTGTAAGGGGGCAGGATTTACAGCTTTGTATTTAGACTCGTGAATATCTATTATCTCTGTATTGCATTAGCTCTGTTGACAGAATGCCTCCTGCTGTCGTAGAATGCTTTGGACTGAAGCCCCGCTTTGACTTCCAACAGCCTGATGCTTGTGCAGAAGTGTTACGCATTGCCAGAAATTCAGTTTTTCGACTTGGACCATAAAGCAACGCTCTTCTTTCCCCAGTTCTGAAGGCGCCATTTAGAAAAAAACATAGAAAGTTGCAGTGGGGCGGCACGGTGGCGCAGCGGTGGAGTTGCTGCCTTAGAGCGCCAGAGACCCGGATTCGATCCCGACCGCGGGTGCTGTCTGTACGGAGTTTGTACTTTCTCCCCGTGACCTCGTGGGTTTTCTCCGGTTGCTCAGGTTTCCTCCCACACTCCAGAGACACACAGGTTTCTGGGTTAATTGGCTTGGGTAAATTGCCCCTAGTGTGTAGGAAAGAGCTATTGTGCAGACGCTTGTTGGTCAGTGCGAACTCGGTGGGCCAAAACGGCCAGTGTCCATGTTGGATCTGCAAGGGGACCGGCCCTTCCTCCCACAATGTCTGTGCCAAACACACCGCCAAACTAAACTAACCTCATCTGCCTGTACATGATCCATACCTCTCCATTCCCAGCATATCCACAGGTCTTTCTTAAAACCTTTTACATGCCACTATCTTATCTGCCTCCACCGCCACTCCTGGCAGCACGTTCCAGGCGCCCACCACCCTCTTTCCTAAAATACTTGCCCGCACATCTCCTATAAACTTTGTCCCTCTCACCTTAATATACACCTCTAGTCATTGACATTTCCACCCTGGGAAAAAGGTTCCGACTCTCTAACCCGATCAGAGATTCAGAGGTTGCGACACGGTGCCACAACCTGGCGACTCTCAGCGTAGCGTCCCGGAAGAGTTTCCGTTGCACCTATGCGCAGTATGGTTGACAGGACAGCATGCAGAACACGCATTTCACCGTATCTCTGCCTTCTTCTTCTTTGGTGTCCTTGTGCTATATAGTGGCTCGCCACTGTTGCACACATCGTAGCTCTGTTGGAGTGTTATGTGCAAGGTCTGCAGTAACGTAGAAAATAGGTGCAGGAGGAGGCCATTCAGCCCTTCGAGCCAGCACCGCCATTCATGGTGATCATGGGTGATCGTGCCCTATCAATAACCCGTGCCTGCCTTCTCCCCATATCCCTTGACTCCACTAGCCCCTAGAGCTCTATCCAACTCTCTCTTAAATCCATCCAGTGACTTGGCCTCCACTGCCCTTTGTGGCAGGGAATTCCATAAATTCACAACTCTCTGGGTGAAAACGTTTTTTTCTCACCTCAGTCTTAAATGACCTCCCCTTGTATTCTAAGTAGTACATGGAATATCCAGCAACGGGCATTGCAGTCGGTGTTGCATTGTCTGTGTCTGTGTTCCACCGCCACAGGCTGTTGGACCCTCGATGCGGCCCCATTTTGTGCATTGTCGCCCTTGACCGCCCGACCCCGGTTCGCAGCCGGTTGAGACATCTCCAGTCCAACCAGCGTTCATCGGCCTAACTTGGCCAACATTCCCCACCAACACTACCTGGTGGTAAGCCCTCTGCTGCTGGTTTGCTCATTGTGGTGGAAACAGGGACAGTGGCTAGTATCTCTGTCAATGCACAATAAATGAACTAACTAACTAACTACCTAACTAACACCACAAACTATTGTAGCACAGTCAGGGCTCATCAAGGTTGTGTTGACCTCTTAATTTAGTCTAGTTTAGTTTACTTTAGTTTAGTTTAGTTTAGAGATAGAGTGCAGAAACAGGCCCTTCGCCCCGCGCCGACCAGTGATCCCCGCACACTAACGCCGTACACACACTCGGGACAATTGAACATTTTACGCCAAGCTAATCTACTGACAATCCTGTACGTCTTTGGAGTGTGGGAGGAAACCGGAGCACCCGGAGAAAAACCACGCAGGTCACGGGGAGAACGTGCAAAGTCTGCACAGACAAGCGCCCGTAGCCAGGATCGAACCCGGGTCTCTGGAGCCGCAGCAACTCTACCGCTGCGCCACCGTGCCGCCGTGAGTTCTGAGGAGCAATTAGCACGATTCCCGTATAGAGTCCCACACACATGAACTCGATTTATTTATCACATTCTGCTTCCTACATTGATGTTCATTCAAGGATGACTCCTGTTTTTTGTTATTATCCCGGAACGCATGTAAACTTGCAAAATGGACTTCACAACCCATTAGCTGTGGAGACGGGCTGAAAAATAAGCCCGATCATTTCCCTGCCTGGTTGGTGGCATTGCGTTATTTCCAAATTTGATTTGAAAAAGCTTTTGCTGGGAATTGAACCAACCAGTGAACCATGAAAATGTTGCCCAGAATGGAAGGATAATGATCCAGTTGGATTTGTTGCTCCCTCCCTCCCTCTCTCTCTCTCTCTCAAAGCCATACGTCGAAAAATGAAAATAGAAAGGTTTCGAGAGATGATCTCTGCTTGAGCACGAGCATTGGGAGCGTAGGGAGAAGCCGAGTAAACGGAAATGGGCCATTTGGGCCCCCAATTCTGGCGCGCCATTCGGGTGGATCACAGCTAATTAGTATCGTAACTGTGCTCCCCCGCTCAGTGGCATAATCCTGAGTGTCCTAACCGAATGGAAGTCTCTCACCCACAGCGTTGCCACTTTCAATTGAGCCCCAGAATCATCTGCTTTTGCTGGGGGAAGAATTCCAGGTTTTCACCGACACAGCATGAACGTGGGCTTCCCAACATCGACCATTAAGGGCGTTTCATTGATTGAAAGACAAAACATTGTGATTGGCGGAATATGAGGTGCTGTTCCTCCAGCTTGCGGTGTTGCTCACTCTGGCCGTGGAGGAGGCCCAGGACCGAGAGGTCGGATGTGGAATGGGAGGGGGAGTTGAAGTGCTGAGCCACCGGGAGGTCGGGTTGGTTTTTGCGGACCGAGCGGAGGTGTTCGGCGAAACGATCGCCAAGCCTCCGCTTGGTCTCACCGATATAGATCATCTGGCATCTGGAGCAGCGGATGCAGTAGATGAGGTTGGAGGAGGTGCAGGTGAACCTCTGTCGGACCTGGAAGGACTGCTTGGGTCCCTGAAAGGAGTGGAGGGGGGAGGTGAAGGGACAAGTGTTGCATTTCTTGCGGTTGCAAGGGAAAGTGCCCGGGGAAGGGGTAGAGCGGGAGGGGAGGGAAGAATTGACAAGGGAGTCGCGGAGGGAGTGGTCTTTGCGGAAGGCAGACAGGGGGGGAGATGGGAAGATGTGGCGAGTGGAGGGGTCACGTTGGAGGTGGCGAAACTGGCGGAGGACTATCTGTTGTATTTGCCGGCTGGTGGGGTGAAAGGTGAGGACCAGGGGGACTCTGCCCTGTTTGCGAGTGGGGGAATGGGGAGAGAGGGCAGTGTTGCGGGGTATGGAGGAGACCCTGGTGCGAGCCTCATCAATAGTGGGGGAGGGGAATCCCCGTTCTCTGAAGAATGAGGCCATTTGTGATGACCTGGTGTGAAACGCCTCATCCTGGGAGCAGATGCGGCGTAGACGAAGGAATTGGGAATAGGGAATAGGGAATTGGGAATAATTGTTTCCCTGATCCCTGACCAGTCTGAAGAAGGGTCTCGACCCGAAACGTCGCCTATCTCCTTCGCTCCTTAGATGCTGCTGCACCCGCTGAGTTTCTCCAGCATTTTGTGTAACCCCCAAGTAAGTGTAATGGCCCTGTCTCACGGTGCGAGTCATCCCACGAGTGACCCCAAGTGAAAGAAAAAAAACAGACTCGTGGTTATGTACGAGATTTCAAGTTTATGATCAAGTGTTGAACCGAGTTCCCACGGGTATGTCATTGCTGCGATGTTCCAAGTTCCTCTCCCGAGTTACCAAGTTCCTCTCCCGTTACTCTTGAGCCAATCGTGAATGAAGGTAAGTGTGTGAGGGTGTGAGAAGTCCATGCCGGGTGCCGGCCGCAGCCGCTGTTCTTTCACATCAGTTGCACATCAGATTGTTGGGAGACGGAGCTCAGGGGTCGCCTCCTGAGCTGCTTTGGTGCCCAGGCGTAAGTTGAGGTGGAGGGTGGTTGGGGGTGGGGGGTGACAGACAAGGCTCTTGGGTGCTGGGATCATTCTCTGCGGGATGGTCTTAGTGCGGGAGACATGTGTAGGAGAGGCGTGCTGACTGCAGGCAGACACTTTGGTAGTGATTGCCCACCAGTCTCAAAAGCCGCTGTGTCTCCCTGTCCCTATGATAGCAGGGGGCAATCAAGCAGCACAATAGCCCCCTCCCCCTCCACGCCAACACAAAGGGCAACGATCCCAAGGCTTTAGGGGCAGAAACAGCGGACAGGCGACAATCACCCGCCATAACGCGAGAGAGATCATGCGCTATTGTAGGTCTCCTTTGCACGTCGGTATTTCTGTATTTCTCCATCTCATTGTTGGCCCTGACTGTCACCAACCCCACCCTCACCCCTCTGCTTCCCGGCCATGTGTGTGACCCCTTCCCTCCCCTCTCCAGCTCCCGTCCATTACACCGGGCTCGGGGGCTTCGCACCGTCTTCATGTTGGCGACGATCCCAAAGGCTTTAGATGGAAGGCAGACGCAACAAGCTGGAGTAACAACGCGGGCCAGGTAACATCTCTGGAGAAGGTGACGTTTCGGATAAGGGCTCGTCTTCTGAAGAAGGATCTCGACCCGAAAAGTCACCTATTCCTTCTCTCCAGAGTTGCTGCCTGACCCTCTGAGTTTCTCCAGCTCTTTTGTGTCTATCGTTGAATGGGTGACGTTTTGGGTCGAGACCCTTCTTCGGACTGAAAATAAAACTTGCCTCGCTTGAAGCAGCTTGTAAATTAAAACATAAAATCAAGAAATATTAAAGGTTGACTCATTTATGTGCTGTATTCATTCACCTGGCCTATTGCTGTCCCCCCTCGTCCACCGTGAGCGCTGGACAACTCACCGGGTGCAAACCTCCGCTGCATCCCGGGCGAAGGGCGATGATCACCGGACTGACCGGCAAGTAGAGGCGGCGGGTCGGCCAAGCTGGGCTCTCCGCCACCGGGATAGACACCAACTACTGGAGTAAACTCAGCGGGATCTCTGGAGAAGTCTGAAGTAGGGTCTTGACCCGAAATCTCACCCATCCCATCTCTCCAGAGATGCTGCCTGTCCCTCGGAGTTACTCCAACATTGTATGTGTCTATCTTCGGTGTAAACCAGCATCTGCAGTTCCGTCCCAATCCCACACTCTCGGCCCCGGGGGGTGGATGGAGCATCACACGTGGACACATCCCACCCACCGCCCCAGACTTGCCCCTCCAGCAGGTCTTTAACCGTGTCCTAAAGCCGTTCATTGAGACAGAGTGACGAATACGAAGCCACGGGGCAGGCGCCTCAGTAATAAAGGACAAGTGGCAGATCATCGCAGAAAGGCCGAAGATAGACACAAAATGCTGGAGTAACTCGGCGGGACAGGCCGCATCTCTGGAGAGAAGGAATGGGTGGCATTTCGGGTAAGTCTGAAGAAGGGTCTCGACTCTATTCCTTCTCTCCAGAGATGCTGCCTGGTCCGCTGAGTTACTCCAGCATTTTGTGTCTATCTTTGGTTCAGTCTTTACTCGAGCGAAAGAACAGATTATAAAGAAAGTTCCCACGGTAGACTCACGAGTCACTAAGGTAAACGCACGGGGCCACTACGTTATTACAACGAGTTTAAATGTTTCCATTTTTAACTTGAACAGTTAATTTGACTCGTGGAAAAAATCAAACATGTTTGATTTTTTTCACGAGTTAACAAGTTTCCCGAGTACATGCCGTTAGCGCCACGAGTCGATAAGTTGCTCGTGCGAGTTCCGACGTTCCCGCTACGTGATCACCACGAGTGAAAACTCGGGGTCACTCGTGGGCCAACTCGCACAGTGAGACAGGGGTTTAACACTCTCTTATTGTCTCTGCCTCTCTCTCCGATCCTTCTGAACAATGATTCTAACTCAGAGACCCGAATGGAAAGGCTTTTAGCGACTGACAGGCATACGGTTCAATGAAGTAAAGTAGCCTTTACACACTAATTGACAGAGCAGGTTCCCATTTCCTGGTATAGCAGATGAAAGCCTCAAGAAAGCATTCTGGACATGAAAAAGAGTGCGTTTTATTTTAATGGCCCCGTGTATACAGACATCTTTACAGCGTGCGCTTAATGTGCTGACAGCTATTAGTCTTAACCGGGCGGTTTTTATTTTTGAAACTCACTAATGATTGAGGATCCCAGTCCCCCCACGCCTGTGTGCTGCAATGCACCTACACGTCATCCACTCTAACTTGGCAGGCAGCACTTCAAACCCCACAGGGAGGCCTTTCAGTACTTCCAGCCCGTGTGGTCGTCATTGTCGGATGCTTGGTTGGAAAATTGTCATAATTCGGAGCAGAGCATCCAATTTTCAGGAGGCTAACGCAATCTGCGGCAAATGTCGGCCGCGCTGATATCTCAAGTGGCCGATCCTTCGAATTGTGCCAAATCATTCCTTTCAGCTTTTAGAGATACAGCCTGGAAACCAAACCACCTATCTATCCGTCTTACACTTGGACGACCGTGTCGATTGGAAAGGTTTAGAGGGATACGGGCCAAATACAGAAGGCAGTGGAGGCCAATTTGCTGGACGTTTTCAAGGGAGAGTTATAGATTTAGCTCTTAGGGCTATGGGAATCAATTAATATGGGGAGAAAGCAGGAACGGGACACTGGTTTTGGATAATCAGCCATGATCTTATGGAAACCTTTCAAGAGAGAGCTAGATAGGGCTCTTAAATATAGCGGAGTCAGGGGATATGGGGAGAAGGCAGGAACGGGGTACTGATTGGGGATGATCAGCCATGATCACATTGAATGGCGGTGCTGGCTCGAAGGGCCGAATGGCCTACTCCTGCACCTATTGTCTATTGTCTATTGTCTATTGTCTATTGTCTATTGAATGATGGTGCTGGCTCGAAGGGCCAAATGGCCTACTCCTGCACCTATTGTCTATTGTCCATTGTCTATTGAATGGCGGTGCTGGCTCGAAGGGCCAAATGGCCTACTCCTGCACCAAATTTCTGTTTCTATATACGTGCAAATGGGACTAGTAGCTCAGATGGGGCATTTTGGTCAACATGGATGAGTTGGGCTGAAGGGACTGTTTCCATGCTGCGTGGCTCTGTGACTCATGAGGAATCTAAAGGTAGAGTTAGGGCCACTGTTTTAGAATCAGGCATCGCTTATTTAAGATAAACGAGCTGGAACGAGCTGCTGGAGGAACCAGTTGAGGCAGGCACCATCACAACATTTTGACAGGTGGATGGATAGCTCACCGAGTCCGCACCGACCACCGATCACCAGTTCAAACTAGTTCTACGCTCCCCCCGTTTCACATTCGACACACTAGGGGCAATTTGCACAGGCCAACTAAACCTGTACGTCTCGGAAATGTGCGAGGAAACCGGAGCACCCGTTAGGAAATCCACGCGGTCACAGGGAGAGTGAACAAACTCCGTACAGAGAGTCATAGGGTCATTAGGAATAGGAGTAGAATTAGGCCATTCGGCCCATTGAGTCTACTCAACCATTCAATCATGGCCGATCTATCTCGCCCTCCGAACCCCGTTCTCCTGCCTTGTCCCCACAACCTCTGACATCTGTACTAATCAAGAATCTATCTACTGCATCTCTACCTTAAAAATATCCATTGACTTGACCTCCACCTCCTTCTGTGGCAAAGAATTCCACAGATTCACCAACCTCTGACTAAAGAAATTTCTCCTCATCTCCTTCCTAAAAAAACGTCCTTTAATTCTGAGGCTACGCCCTCTAGTCCTAGACTCTCCCACTAGTGGAAACATCCTCTCCACATCCACTCTATCCAAGCCTTTCTCACATAGTACCTGTAGTCAGGATCCAAGCAGGGTCATTGGCGCTGTAAGGATGCAACTCTACCGCTGTGCCACTGTACTGCTCAAATCCCCCGGATAAAACAGGCCATTCAGCCCATCGGATCTATGCTGCTCCACCAATCTTCTTCATTCAACTCTTATTAATGTATCCCGATATAATTTCTTCCATCTTGGACTTTGTTATCTTCATTTTATTTGCTGATGTGCTATATCTCTGATCCACATGTAGTCAGTGAGTTCCATCGCCAATAGGCTTCTGGGAAAGTAGTTCTTCCTTCTTCTTCTTGCGTTTGAGGCATCAGAGGTTACGTGACGCCCTCCAGGCGCTGTGGCCAGTTCAATGCGCTGTTTTCGAGGGCCGTGAGGTCTACCCCTCCACCAATGGGGCGGAGGACAGCGCAGTGGAAAATGACGTGAAGGCGCTGTTTGATGGTCTTCTCCATACACGCAGGCTGCTGATGAACGCATCCCCCAGCGATGCATGTTGGCATTGAACCAGCCGACCCCTGTACGGAGCCTGTTCAGGGCGACCCACTCTTTGCGGGGAAGGTCCGAGCCAGGTGGGGCTGTGGTGTTCGGTGCAACAGTGAATTGAGGAGGTCGCGAAGTCATGTTCCCATGCTCCTAGTGTGTTGAAACCGGAGCCACAGAGGGTCGCTGCGTGACGGGAGAAGGGGCGACGAGAGGACTGCCATTTAGGTCCCGGTTGCTGTGCGTCCTGGGCGAGGTGGTGCAAAGGATGTTTGCCGTCCGATGGGGCCTTGCACACCAGCCTATGAGTGAAGTACTCTCTGCGAAGATTGGCGGGTGCGATACCTGCGAGCTCCGGCAGAAGATCCGTCGGAGTAGGGCGTAGGCAGCCGGTGATGATCCGCATGGTGTCGTTGAGGATGGCGTCTAGCTCGCCAGTATGAGCGCTGCGGCACCATGCTGGGGCACTATACACGAGTGCAAGAGCACTGGTTCGGAGAGTCGACGTCCTGGCGCCCAAATTCCTCCTGAATTAGTTTGATTGTTCACACTAAAGTGGGTGGTGGTGTAGATCGTGAAGAGGGTTGTCAAAAAATTGCAGCAAGATCTTAACCGGTTGGACAGGTGGGCTGAGGAATGGTTGCTGGAATTTGATGCAGAGAAGTGCAAAGTATTGCATTTTGAGAAGTCTAACGTGTGCAGGTCCTACACTGTCTTGGAGCAGAGAAATCAAGGAGTGTAAGTGAATAATTCCTTGAAAGCGGCATCAGCGGTAGATAGGGTGGTCAAAAAGGCCTTCGGCACATAGGCCTTCATCAGTCAGAGAGTATTGAGTGTAGAAGTTGGCGGGTCATATTACAGCTGATCAAGGCATTGGCGAGGCCACATTTTGACTATTGTGTTCCGTTTTGATCATCAAGCCGGAAAGGGTGCAAAGAAAATTTACGAAGATGTTGCCAGGACTCGAGCGTCTGAGCTATAGGGAGAGGTGGAGTAGGCTAGGACTTTATTCCTTGAAGTTGCAGGAGGATAAGGGATGGTCTTCCAGAGGTGTACAAAATCATGAGAGGAATAGATTGGGTAAACGCACAGTCTCGCGACCAGAGTTGGGGAATCAAAAGCCAGAGGATGTAAGTTTAAGGTGAGGGGAGAGAGATTTAATAGGGTCCTGAGGGCTAACTTTTTTGCACAAAGGGTGGTGGTTGTACGGAATGAGCTGCCAGAGGAGGTAGTTGAGCCAGGTACTATCATAACGTTGGAGAGACATTTGGACAGCTTAATGTATAGGACAGGCTTAGGGGGTTATGGGCCAAGCGCAGGTAGGTGGGACTAGTGTAGAGGGGGCATGTTGGTCGGCGTGGGAAAGTTGGATCGAAGGGCCTGTTTCCACTCTGTACGACTCTATGACACTCTGTGATCAAATGATACAGCATGGAAACAGGCCCTTCAGCCCACCGGATCCAGGTTGCCCAATGACCACCCGTTCACACTAGATTCCCTCCTTTTCGGCCTTCCATCGGGTAGCAGGCCCTCGGCCCGTGCCTTAGTCCTCGTCACCCCTGAAAGGGAAACATTTTCTCCAGCTTTTAAACACACATTATTCCACAGAACGCCACTAGCTTTCATCTCAGTCATTTATTTCAAGATGAAAGAAGCACAGTCATTCTCCCAGAGAAAAAAGTATATAATTGGCTAGAGGAATTCGGCGGGTTAGGCACAGGGAGCTTATTTTACTCATGATTTCAGCTGTTGGTTATTTTGCACGTTCATCTTCTCAGTATAATTGGTCATTTTCCCATTTCTTTCGAATCCGAGAGAAACAGACGGCTGTGGTTAATATTCCACTCTGTTAATCTGCGGAAGTGAATTTGGATCCCACCACCGTTCCTGCCTGAGGGATTCACATTCAAGTCACTGAATGAAGGTGGAATGAAAACAATCTAGCATCAGTAACGATGACCAGGCCTCCCTGGATTTTAAACCGAGCAATATGTAGAAATCATGGGAGCTCTGGGGAGCGTGAGGTGAACCTCCGGTCACGGTGGGGTGAAAAACTGATTTGGCATCATCTATTGCTGTGGCTCTTTGTGCACCTAACCCCAGCTTGTAGCCAGCGCAGTATTTCACAAGGGGAGGAAGCAAAGATAGGAGCGGCATGGATGTGGCAGCGATAGTTGCTGCCTTACAGCCCCAGGGTCCCAAGTTCGATCCTGACCACGGGTGCTTGTCTGCACGGGGTTTATACTGTGCATTCTCCCCGGGACTGCATAGGTTTTCTCTGGGTGCTCTGGCTTCCCACCATCCCCCCCCCCCCATTCCAAAGACGTGCAGGTTTGCTTCTGTAAGTTGACAGGTACGTGGATAGATCAGTTTAGAGAGATATGGGCCAAAGGCAGGCAGAATAAACTAGTGTAGATGTTGAAAGCAGACACAAAATGCTGGAGTAACTCAGCAGGTCAGGCAGCATCTCTGGAGAGAAGGAATGGGTGACGTTTCGGGTCGAGACCTTTCTTCAACTGTAAATGTTGGCCGGCATGGGCAAGAAGGGATGAAGGGCCTGTTTCCACGCTGCATGACTCTCTGACTATAATTAAAACAAAGATGCTAGCATCGAGCAAGGGAAGAACAGCCGAGTCTTTGAGGTCTCTCCAGTGAAAAACAGTTTCATGCAGGCTGAGTCTGGACAGTTAAATAACTGCCTTCTATTCTGGCGATGAATAGATGATCAGATGCAGGGCACTGAGGCAGACAGTTTAGAGATACACAATGAACATACGCAGCATGTTGAAAGTACCAAGCTGGGACAGACCAAATATGTAAAAGATCTGACTTGAGGGCAGGCCATCCTAGACTGGGTATTGTGTAATGAGGAAGGATTAGTTAAGGGCCTGTTCCACTTGGCCGTCATTTGCGCGCCAAAAATGTGGTCGTCACGTAGTGACGCACGGGTAGTGTGTGGGTAGCGCAGGACGGGCGCACGGAGAGGCGTGGAGGAGTGTGGAGTCGCGCGCGGTATCACGCGGCACTCCAGGATTTCGTGCTGCACAAAATCCTCGCGCGCCACCTGCGTGACGTATCGCGTACGCACGCTGGCGCATTGCGTACGCACGCTGACGCATTGGCGTCGCACGCTGGCGTCCCGACGTCTCATGTGCATCGCATGGTGACGCATGGTTACGTCATCGTGTGTAACCATGAGTCGCCACGAGCCGCAGGGTATTCTAATGACGTCACGCGCACCAGACGGCACGATGACGCTTGATTTGCGCGCGACGTCGCTCATAAAGACGCTTCGACCTATTTTACATATGGCGCGTAAATGAGGCGCAAATGACGGCCAAGTGCGACAGGCCCTTTAGCGGTCTTGGGCAACTGTGACCATAAGATGGTGGAATTCTGCATTAGGATGGAGAGTGACACGGTTAATTCAGAGACTAGGTTCCTGAACTTGAATAAAGGAGACTTTGAAGGTATGAGAAGCGAATTGATTAGTATAGACAGGCAAATTATACTTAAAGGGTTGAAGGTGGAGATGCAATGGCAAAGATTTAAAGACCGCATGGATGAATTCCAGAAATTGTTCATCCCTGTCTGGCAACAAAATAAAACGGGTAAGGCGGCTCAACCGTGGCTGACGAGGGAAGACAAGGATAGTTTTATATCCAAGGAAGAGGCATATAAATTGGCCAGAGGAAGCAGCAATCCGGAGGACTGGGAGAAATTTACAACTAAACAGAGGAGGACAAAGGGGTTTATTAAGATGGGGTAAAAAGAGCATGAAAGTAAGCTTGCGGGGAATATAAAAATTGACTGTAAAAGCTTCTTTTGATATGCAAAAAATGAAAGGATTAGTGAAGACAAATGTAGGTCCCTTACAATCAGAGATAGGTGAATTTATAATGGGAAACCAAGAAATGGCAGAACATTTTGGTTCTGTCTTCACAATCTCCCAGAAATACTAGGGGACCAAGGATTTAGTGGGAGGGAGGAAATGAAGGAAATCCACATTATTCAGGAAATTATGTTAATTAAACTGTTTAAGCGGGAACTGCAGATGCTGGAAAATCGAAGGTAGACAAAAATGCTGGAGAAACTCAGCGGGTGAGGCAGCATCTATGGAGCGAAGGAGGAGATTTCACAGTAGAGTAGACAAAATGTTTAAGCAGGAACTGCAGATTCAGCGTAGGTTCGCCAGATTAATTCCTGAGATGGCGGGACTGATGTATGATGAAAGAATGGGTCAACTGGCAGATAGATCTCAAGGGCCTGATGGTCTGCATCCCAGAGTGCTCAAGGAGGTGCCTCTAGAAACCGTGGATGCATTGGTGATAATTTTCCAATGTTCTCTTGACTCTGGATCAGTTCCTGTGGACAGGAGGGTAGCCAATGTAACTCCACTTTTTAAGAAAGGAGGGAGAGAGTAAACGGGGAATAATAGACCAGTTAGCCTTACATCGGTAGTGTGGAAGATGCTTGAGTCAATTGTTAAAGATGTTATAGTGGTGCATTTGGAAAGCAGCGACAGGATCGGTCAAAGTCAGCATGGATTTATGAAGGAGAAATCATGGTTGACTAAGCTTCTGGAATTTTTTGAGGATGTAACAAGTAGAATGGATAAGGGAGAGCCAGTGGATGTGGTGTATCTGGACTTCCAAAAAGCCTTTGACAAGGTCCCACACAAGAGATTAGTGTGCAAAATTAGAGCAAAATTGGGGGTAGGGTATTGACATGGATAGAGAACTGGTTGGCACACAGGAAGCAAAGAGTAGGAATTAACGGGTCCGTTTCAGAATGGCAGGCAGTGACTAGTGGGGTGCCACAAGGCTGGGTGCTGAGACCTCAGTTATTTACAATATATATTAACAGTTTAGATGAGGGAATTAAATGTGATATGTCCAAGTTTGCGGATGAAACAAAGCTGGGTGGCAGTGTGAGCTGCGTTGAGGATGCTATGAGGCTGCAGGGTGACTTGGATAGGTTTGGTGAGTGGGCAGATGCATGGCAGATGCAGTATAATGTGGATAAATGTGAGGTTATCCACTTTTGTGGCAAGAACAGGAAGGCAGATTATTATCTGAATGGTGTCAGATTAGGAAAAGGGGAGGTGCAACGAGACATGGGTGCGCTTGTACATCAGTCATCGAAAGTAAGCATGCAGGTACAGCAGGCAGTGAAGAAAGCTAATGGCATGTTGGCCTTCATTGCGAGAGGATTTGAGTTTAGGAGCAAGGAGGTCCTACTGCAGTTTACAAGACCCTGGTGAGACCGCACCTGGAGTATTGTGTGCAATTTGCGTCTCCTAATTTGAGGAAGGACATTATTGCTATTGAGGGAGTGCAGCGTAGGTTCACCAGATTAATTCCCGAGATGGCGGGATTGACACATGATGAGAAAGAATGGGTCAACGGGGCTTGTATTCACTGGAATTTAGAAAGATGAGAGGAGATCTTATAGAAATATATGACATTCATAAAGGATTGGACAGACTAGATGCAGGAAAATTGTTCCCGATGTTGAGGGAGTCCAGAACCAGGGGTCCAGGGTTTAAGAATAAGGGGTGGGCCATTTAGGACTGAGATGAGGAAATGCTTTTTCACCAAGAGAGTTGTGAATCTGTGGAATTTTCTGCCATGAAGCAGTGGAGGCCAATTCACTGGATGTTTTCAAGAGCGAGTTAGATTTAGCTCTTCGGGCTAAAGGAACCAAGGGATATGGGGGAAAAGCAGAAACTGGGTACTGTCTTTAGATGGTCAGCCATGATCATATTGAATGGCGGTGTTGAAGGGCCAAATGGCCTGCTCCTTGACCTATTTTTCTATGTTTGTATGTTTTTAACTCATACGGAGAGGCAGTATCAGGATGTGTGCTGTATATGTACCATGTACAGCTTTCACAACATCACGCCACATCAGGCACCAATGTTTCCCATTGTATCCCATTTCAGACTATTATCTAAATGGTGGCCGATTAGGAAAAGGGGAGATGCAGCGAGACCTGGGTGTCATGGTACACCAGTCATTGAAAGGAGGCATGCAGGTGCAGCAGGCTGTGAAGAAAGTGAATGGTATGTTAGCTTTCATAGCAAAAGGATTTGAGTATAGGAGCAGGGAGGTTCTACTTCAGTTGTATAGGGTCTTGGTGAGACCACACCTGGAGTATTGCGTACAGTTCTGGTCTCCAAATCTGAGGACATTATTGCCATGGAGGGAGTGCAGAGAAGGTTCACCAGACTGATTCCTGGGATGTCAGGACTGTCTTATGAAGAAAGACTGGATAGACTCGGTTTATACTCTCTAGAATATAGGAGATTGAGAGGGGATCTTATAGAAACTTATAAAATTCTTAAGGGGTTGGACAAGCTAGATGCAGGAAGATTGTTCCCGATGTTGGGGAAGTCCAGGACAAGGGGTCACAGCTTAAGGATAAGGGGGAAATCTTTTAAGACCGAGATGAGAAAGACTTTTTCACACAGAGAGTGGTGAGTCTCTGGAACTCTCTGCCACAGAGGGTAGTTGAGGCCAGTTCGTTGGCTATATTTAAGAGGGAGTTAGATGTGGCCCTTGTGGCTAAGGGGATCAGGGGGTATGGAGAGAAAGCAGGTACGGGATACTGAGTTGGATGATCAGCCATGATCATATTGAATGGCGGTGCAGGCTCGAAGGGCCGAATGGCCTACTCCTGCACCTAATTTCTATGTTCTATGTTCTATGTATTCTGTCTATATATAGGAGTTAATGCAACAAAATAATGTTTAGGTTAGTTCAATTTAGTTTAGTTTAGGGATACAGCATGAAAACAGGCCCTTCAGCCCACGTAATCTGCACTGGCCCAATGATCTCCCACACACGAGGGACAATTTACAGAAGCCAATGACCCTACAAACCAGCGCATCTTTGGAGTGTAGGAGGAAACCAGAGCTACTGGAGAAAACCCACGCGGTCGCGAAAAGAATGTACAAACTCTGTAGAGACGGCGCCCACAGTTAGGATCGAATCTGGGTCTCTGGCGCTGTCAGGCAGCAACCCTACCGCTGCACCACTGTTCTGTCCCATAGCAAGGGAGTTGACACATCGAAACAATATTGGACAACAGTGTATTCTATTATGTGCTGCGCGTGCCCATGAGTTGGCACAGAAGCGCGTTATCGGATAGCGATGACACCGATGTGTGCTGTAGATACACAGGAGCTGATGTGGAAAGGCACAAGGTCAACCCGCACCGTTCCCCATTGTGTTCTGCACATGTAGTAAAGCTGATACAGTGACTCACAATACCACGCGGGGATGTTTGCAATCCATAGAGTGCGTGAACAGGAGCTGATACTCACAATACCACACGGGAATGTTTCCCATTGTGTACTGGGGATCAACACTGCTTGAATAACAATGATGATGCACTTAGTTTCTCTGCAGAAGAACAGAGGTCCCTAGCCACCCAAAGCAAAAATGAAAAATACTCTCTGAACAGGATTGAGATGAAAGTACAGTGAGCGTTTCTAGTTTTTGTTCCGTAGATACAGTGTGGAAACAGGCCCTTTGGCCCACCGAGTCTGCACCGACCAGCGGCCTCCGCACATTAACACTACCCTACACACCCCAGGGACAATTTACATTCATACCAAGTAGCCAATTACCCTACAAAACATGTACGTCTATAGTGTGGGAGCAAACCGTAGATCTCAGAGAAAACCCACGCCATCCCGGGGAGAACGTACAAACTCCGCACAGACTGCACCCGTAGTCGGGATCGAACCCGCGTCTCTGGCGCTGCAAGCGCTGTAAGGCAGCAACTCTACCGCAGCTCCACCCTGCCGCCCTTTGCCAAATGAAGTGCACATGGGCATTTTGGGTGTTGTGTGGAGTTCTTGTAGATAAGGTGCCACAGATGCAAAGTTTAAAAACACGTCCTTTCTTTTTTTATTCTTATAGCTTGAATAAGATTGCAACACAAAGGCATTTCTGGGACAACGTTGCTTTCATGAGCGTTCCATCTAGCACAATAATTTCAAGGGACGCTCAGAGATGGCTATTGATTTTTCTATTTTCAAAGATTTATATAGAGACAAGAATTAATTCATGAATCCTAGTCCCGTGAGAAGCCTCGTTGTGCTTTCATTCGAGGAATTTGATGTGTTAATATTAATCGGTGGGAGTGAGTTATTATTATTACTTGTATTTATTAAGCTCACCTGTGACAAAGATTGATTCCTGAAATGAGATGTTGAGGCTAGGGTCAGGAAAAAGGAGGTTAACGTCCGATTCAAACTGATCCCACCGTGAGTGTACATGTCGGAGCACACTTAAACAGGCAACCGGGAGGGCAAAAAGTGGACATGAAATGGAGCTAGCCACAAAATGCTGGAATAACTCAGCAGGACAGGCAGCATCTCTGGAGAGAAGGAATGGGTGACGCTTCGGTTCAAGACCCTTCTTCAGACCCGAAAGACCCATTCCTTCTCGCAGGAGATGCTGCCTGTCCCGCTGCGTTACTCCAGAGTTTTGTGTTTACCTTCGGTTTAAACCAGCCTCTGCAGTTCCGTCTTACACATGAAATGGAGCTGACAGGCTGGGTAAAGAATAATCCCAAGAGATCGTACATCGACCAGCGACCTCCGCACATTAACACTACTCTGCACACACTAGGGACAATTTACATTCATACCAAGTGGCTAATTAACCTACACACATGTACGTCTATGGAGCGTGGGAGGAAACCGAAGATCTCAGAGAAAACCCACGCGGTCACGGGGAGAACGTACAAACTCCGCACAGACAGCACCCGTAGTCGGGATCGAACTCGAGTCTCTGGCGCTGCAAGCGCTGTAAGGCAGCAACTCTACCGCAGCTCCACCGAGCCGCCCTTTGCCAAATGAAGTGCACATGGGCATTTTGGATGTTGTGTGGAGTTCTTGTAGATAAGATGCCACAGATGCAAAGTTTAAAAACATATATTTTATTTTTTCATTCTTATAGCTTGAATAAGATTGCAACATAAAGGCATTTCTGGGACAACATTGCTTTCATGAGTGTTCCATCCAGCACAATAATTTCAAGGGACACACAGAGATGGCTATTGATTTTTCTATTTTCAAAGATTTATATAGAGACGAGAATTAATTCATGAAACCGAGTCCCTGAGAAGCCTGGTTGTGCTTTCATTTCAAGAATTTGATGTGTTAATATTAATCGGTGGGAGTGAGTTATTATTATTAATATTTGTATTTATTAATTTCACCTGTGAGAAAGATTGATTCCTGGAATGAGATGTTGAGGCTTGGGTCTGGAAAAAGAAGAACATTAATGTCAGATTCAAACAGTCGGGATCAAGCTGATCCCACCGTGAGTATAAATATGGGAAAACACTTAAATGAATTGAATCAATTTAATAAACACAAATAATAATAATAATAATAACTCACTCCCACCGATTAATATTAACACATCAAATTGAATTGAATAAATTTTATTAGCCAAATATGGATACATACATCTTCTTTCGTGTCCATCTTCCACCTTTCAAATGTCGACATCGCTGTCATCGTCCGTCCTGAAAAGGACTCAAGCTTCCGGCAATTAGTGGGAGCCGTCACTTGTTGCAATAGATGATGGCGCCAGAAGAATTAACTTCCAGTTTCGAGCCCCGCGACGTGGACACTTCTGCTATGGGGCCGCTCGCAAGGATAACAACACCATATGCTGTAGGCAATTAAAAATAAAACCTTATAATTTAAACATGTGAAGAATAAAATTAAATACCAGAGCACAAGGATGCTACAGACTTTTGCCTGTTGAGTAGAGCTACTGCTCGTGGAAAAAAAGCTGTTTTGATGTCTGGCTGTGGCGGCTTTGACAGTCCAGAGTTGCCTTCCAGAGGGAAGTGCTTCAAAGAGTTTGTGGCCAGGGTGAGAGGGGTCAGAGATGATCTTACCCGCTCGCTTCCTGGCCCTTGCAGTGTACAGTTCATCGATGGGGGGAAGACTGCAGCCAATAACCTTCTCGGCTGATCGGACGATTCGCTGCAGCCTCCGGATGTCGTGCTTGGTGGCTGAGCCAAACCAGACCATGATGGAGAAGGTGAGGACAGACTCTACGATGGCAGTATAGAACTGGACCATCATTGCCTGTGGCAGATTGTGTTCTCTCAGCTGCCGCAGGATGTACATCCTCTGATGGGCCTTTTTGACTGTGCAGTCGATGGTAGCCCCCCACTTTAGGTTCCTGGAGATGATGGTTCCAAGGAACTTAAATTACTCCACAGATGTGACTGTGGTGTTGTTGATGGTGAGCGGGGTGAGGGGAGGGGGAGCTCTCCTGAAGTCTACAATCAATTCCACTGTCTTAAGAGCATTGAGCTCCAGATTGTTGCGATGGCACCAGGACGCCAGCTGTGTCACTTCCTGACTGTAGGCAGATTCCTCCCCATCCTGGATCAGACCAATCAGGGTTGTGTCGTCCGCAAACTTGAGAGGCTTGACAGAGGAGTCAGTGGAGGTGCAGTCGTTGGTGTAGAGAGAGTAGAGGAGAGGGGAGAGTACACGGCCTTGCGGTGCTCCTATGCTGAGGGGCAGCGGGTCCGAGATGTAATTTCCCAGCCTCACATGCTGCTTCCTGTCTGTCAGGAAGTTGATGATCCACTGACAGAGGGGTTCAGGCACAGTCAACTGGCAGAGATTGGTGTGTAGTAGCTCTGGTGCAATGGTGTTGAATGCAGAGCTAAAATCCACAAACAAAATCCTTGCATAGGTCCGCTGGCAGTCTAGGTGCTGGAGGATGAAGTGCAAGCCCAGGTTGACTGCATCCGCTTTGAAACTGTGAGCTGGATCGGCCGACGGCACACACGCACACACACACACACACACACACACACGCACACACACACGCACGCACGCACGCACGCACGCACGCACGCACGCACACACACACACACACACACACACACACACACACACACACACACACACACACACACACACACACAAACACACAACACACAACACACACACACACACACACACACACACACACACACACACACACACACACACACACACACACACACACACACACACACACACACACACACACACACACACAAAGGCGGGGGCCAGGGAAAGCGGGGGAGCTCTGCCTGAAATTCACACCCGCGATGAAGAGGGAGGAAAGATGGCTGCACGTTACGGTAGGATATACGGTATACAGTGTATGGTAAGTCCTTTAGAGAGCGCGAAGGGGATGGGGGGAGAGAAGGGGAGAGAGGGGGAGAGAAGGGGAGAGAGGGGGAGAGAAGGAGAGAGAAGGGGAGAGAAGGGGAAAGAAGGGGAGAGAAGGGGGGAAGGGGGGGAGAAGGAGTGGAGACATTTTTACGAAGTATAATAAAGTTTAGCGGGCATTTTGCCTACTGGTCGGTTTTCCTGAGTCCTGAAAACTCCAATGAGCCAATTAAAATGCCCAGTCAGCTAAGGAGATTGCCTACGGCTGCCCTCGACTGCCTGTAACTACGTAGCGACCCCACTCCACTGCACTACGAGTTAAAAAGAACCATGACGACCAAATTTTACTCGCGGAAAATCTTTCAACATGCTGAAAGATTTTCCGCGACCTAGCTGAGGCCGCGAGTATTCGGGAACTTCCCTCGAGCGTGAAGGAGAGTTCCAGTGACCTCATAGGACCTCCTAGGACCACGTGTCGACCATTCTGCTAGTTTGAGTCGAGGGCAAACTCGTCTAAACTCGCAGATGAGGTGGCCGCAGTGGGACAGCCCCTTTAGACTGGCGGAGCTGTCTGAGTTCTGCTGTAAACCAAGGCTTGTCGCAGTTGAACTTGATCCGGGTCCCAGTGGGAATGCAACTGTCCTCACAAAAGCTGACGTATGATGTCACGGTGTCTGTATATTCATCGAGGCTTGTGGTTGCTTTCCTGAACACATTCCAATCAGTTCAGTCAAAGCAGGACTGTAGGTTTTCAACGCCCTCGCTTGTCCACTTTTTCATTGTCCTGACCACAGGCTTGGCAGAGTTTAGTTTCTGCCTGTAGGTCGGAATAAGGTGAACTGAAACAATGCCCAGAGAGTCCCAGAGCCTCGCGGGGAACAGAGCGATCTTCATTCTTAATTGTAGTGTAACATTGATCGAGTTAAGAAGGCAACCAGGAGGGCAAAATGAAGACATGAAATGGAGCTCGACACAAAATGCTGGAGTAACTCAGCGAGACAGACAGCATCTCCGGAGAGAAGGAATGGGTGACGTCTCGGGTCGAGACCCTTCTTCAGACTCTGTAGGAAGGAACTGCAGAAGCTAGTTTAAACCGAAGATAGACACAAAATGCTGGAGTAACTCAGCAGGACAGGCACTTCCTCAGACTTTAGACATTACAGGTACAACGTGGAAACAGGCCCAGCGATCATCTTGTACACACGCACCATCCTGCACATTAGGGACAATTTACAATTTTTACTGAAGCCAGCTACCCTACAGACCTGTGTGGGGGGAAACCAGAGCACCCGGAGGAAACCCACGCGGCCACGCGAAGAATGTGCAAACTCCTCACAGACAGCACCCGTAGTCAGGATCGAACCCGGGTCTCTGGCGCAGTCAGGCAGCAGCTCTACCGTTGCGCCCCAAAATCGAGGCACAAGAGTTGTGATGTTTTTCGATTGTTTGCAAATAAGAAGTATTGTTCGTCAGTAAGTATTAAAGAGCATCATGTTGGACAAATCCCCAGGAGATGACTAAATGCATCCTTGGACCTTGTGGGATGCTAGAGATGAAATTGCAGAGACCCTTGCAGAGATATTATATGCAACATACTTAGCCACCGGTGAAATTCCAGGAGACGAGCTAATGGTGTGGTATTTATTACAAAGGGCGGGCAGCCAGCCAGTACAAGGCAAGACCTTAAATCTTATAACTTGTTTAGGGCAATGCTGCAGATATCCATTAACCATTGGCATTTGTCATTGAGAAACAACATAATTTAATAAATGAACACCAATCGATCTCTTTGGCAGCATAAATTTAAAAAAAATAAAATAAATGTAACAATTTGGTAACTCTAAAGATTAAAAAATCATGTGGTCAGATTCAGAACCGCTTGTGAAATGTTTTTGAAAATCATCATCATTATCAGCGGTCACTCTCTCCTCCCAGTTGGGTCGTCTACTTGTGTGTCTGTCGATGTCTGTAGAGGCCGATCCGCGATCCACACACCTTGGTGCAACGTGGTGCAGTGGAGACTGGCGGTGGTTGGTAGTTGTCGAGCCTCCTTCTCTCTCACTCCTTACGGTGCTGTCGCTCTGTCTCTGCGACACGGCGTAGTTCCATTTCGTGACGTGCAGCTCCTTCCTGCACTTATAACATTATTCACGTTCATAGGTTCATAAGTCCATAAGTTCTAGGAGCATAATTAGGTCATTCGGCCCATCAAGTCTAGTCTGCCTTCGATCATGGCTGATCCCTCTTCCCAGCTCAACCCCGTTCTCCTGCCTTCTCCCCATAACATAGAAACATAGAAAATACGTGCAGGAGTAGGCCATTCGGCCCTTCGAGCCTGCACCGCCATTCAATATGATCATGGCTGATCATCCAACTCAGTATCCTGTACCTGCCTTCTCTCCATACCCCCTGATCCCTTTAGCCACAAGGGCCACATCTAACCCCTGACACCTTTACTATTCAATAATTCAATATTCAATAATTTATCAATCTCTGCCTAAAAAAATATCCACTGTCTTGGCCTCCTCAGCTTTCTGTGGCAATGAATTCCACAGATTCACCACCCTCTGACAAAATAAATTCCTCCTCATTTCCTTTCTAAAGGGAGGTCCTTTTATTCTGAGGCTATGGCCTCTGGTCCTAGACTCTCCCACTAATGGAAACATCCTCTCCACGTCCACTCTATCCAGGCCTTTATCTCTTTCTCCACCTCTTACTTAACGCAATCTTTTTCTGTTGTCCTTTTTCATGTATCTTTCTTCTCTGAGTTGGTTTTGGATTTTCCCATTGAATTCCCTCTCAATCCCAGTCTCCTCTGAAATCAATTACAATTTCTGGTGCCTGGTGATTTCTGGAAAATCTCCCCGTTCGCCTGAGGTGTTAACTACCATTCAGAACTTTGTAGGTCTAATCTCACGTCAAAGACTTGAAGTCGAAATGTCAGTGGAACATCCAGTCCATTCCTGAGGGAGTGCTGAATGATCGAAGATTGTATCTTTCAGATGAGACGTTAAACTCAATCCCTGAACCTCCTCTGAAGTCGGCAGGGAAGCTCCAATGAAGCTATTAAATAAAGGAGCACGGTGGCTTAATGGCTGAGTTGCTGCCTTACAGCGCTTACAGCGCCAGAGACCCGGGTTCGATCCCGACTACGGGTGCTGTGCCTGTACAGAGTTTGTACATTCTCCCCGTGGCCTGCGTGGGCTTTCTCAGGTATCTTCGGTTTTCTTCCACACCCCAAAGGCGCACAGGTTCGTAGGTTGTGCAGGAAGGAACTGCAGATGCTGGATTACCGCGAAGATAGACACAAAATGCTGGAGTAACTCAGCGAGACAGGCAGCATCTCTGGATAGAAGGAATGGGTGATGTTTCGGGTCACACATTCCTTCTATGCAGAGATGCTGCCTATCCCTCTGAGTTACTCCAGCATTTTGTGTTCATCTTCAGGTTTGTAGGTTAATTGGCTTGGCTCCAAGACTGTGGAATAGCATCCCCCTTCCCATCAGAACTGCCCCCTCCATCGACTCCTTTAAGTCGAGACTAAAAACTCATCTCTACTCCCAAGCCTTTCTTGACGTCCTCTGAGCGAGGGCTATATGTATGTAGTGATGTTTGTATTTAATCTATGAACCACTGTTGTTTGTTATACTATTCTTATACCAATGTAAAGCACTTCGGCCAAAGAGAGTTGTTTTTTAAATGTGCTATATAAATATAAGTGACTTGACTTGGTATAAATGTAAAAAAAGTGTCCCCAGTGTGTGCAGGATAGTGTTAATATGCGGGGATCGCTGGTCGGTGCGGACATAGTGGGCCGAAGGGCCTGTTTCTGCGCTGTATCTCTAAACTAAACTAAACTAAAAGTGTAACCAAACCACCAGCAAGAAAATTGAAAGGATTAGATGGTGATGTGGTCAAGGTAGTTCATCGTCAGAGACCCACATCACCCTGGCCACGCTCTCATTTCACTCCTAGCGAGTCTGAAAACCGTGACCACCAGGTTCAAGACTCGCTTCTTCCCAAACAACAATCAGGCTCTTGAACACTGCACAATACTAGGTGTAGACACAAGGAACTGCAGATGGTGCTTCACAAAAAATGACACAAAGTACTGGAGCATCTCAGGGGATCAGGCAGCATCGCTGGAGAACATGGATGGGTAACTTTTCCCGTATGAACCTTTTGTGCCTTTTACGATACTAACTCCAAAGATAGACACCAAGGACTGTAACTCAGCGGGTCAGGCAGCGCCTCTGGAGAAAAAGAATAGGTGGCGTTTAGGGTCGGAACTCTTCTTTATACTGAAAGCAGAGGTGGAGGGAGGGGAGTAAACTTGAAGCAAGAACAAGAAGAAAAGGCAAGAACAAATCAGGGCCAGCAATAGATGTCCTCAGGAAGGGTGGAGCTCATAATGGTTCATTGTTGTTAAAGAAGGAACTGCAGATGCTGGAAAATTGAGGGTACACAAAATGCTGGAGAAACTCAGCGGGTGCTGGAATCCCCCATCAGTCTGAAGAAGGGTTTGGCCCGAAACGTTGCCTATCTCCTTCGCTCCATAGATGCTGCTGCACCCGCTGAGTTTCTCCAGCATTTTGTGTACCCATGGGTTGGCTGGGAAGGTGTGATAATGAGAGGGATACAAGGATGCGAACAGCGGAACTGGCAGGCCAACTAGCAGAGGTGCTGCCTGACCCGTTGAGTTATCACTGCATGTGTCTATCTTGGTATGAATTAGCATCTGCAGTTCCTTCCTACACATTTTGTCTAGTCTGATACTAACTAATTATGAACTTCAAAGGAATGTCTTTCGTTGCTCTGGGTTTTTTGCACTTGAATTGCGGTTATTTAGTTATTGATTTTTTTTTTAGGTTATATATTATTGATGTGCATTGTGTTCACAGAACTACTATGACAAGTACATATGACAATATTGTACATATACAGTACATATGACAATATTGACGAGGTGTTAAATGTCAGGATCCTTGCTAGAGTAACGTGTAGTCGGAACTGCAGATGCTGGTTAAACTTCCAGGTTTTTGCGTCTATCCTTGCCAGAGTAAAACCCATTCACCAAAGTAACAGAATGCTGAAAAACTCGGATTTCTCACCGTTAAAACGTTCGGAGACACAGCGCAGAAACAGGCCCTTCGGCCAATTGAGCCCTCGCTGACCAACAATCCCCGGACACCAGCATTGTCCTAAACACCAGGGACAATTTACAATTTTTACCGAAGCCAAATTAATCTGCAGGCCCGCTTGTCTTTGGAGTGCGGGAGGAAACCGGAGCACCCGGAGAAAACCCACGCTGTCACGGGGAGAAGGTACAAACACTGTACAGGCAGCACCCATGGTCAGGTTCGAACCCTGGGTCTCTGGCGCTGTTAAGCTCCTGCCCCACTGTACGAGGTAATTCAAGAGTTCCCCGAGTTGACCTCTGATCCGAAATCGAAGAATGTCCGTAGCGGGTCCGTAGGAGTTTGTGGATGTCTCGTAGCGGCTCGTCACTCTAACAGCAGGTACTCGGGACATCCGGTAAACTCGTGACGTTTTTTCATCCCTGCAAAAAATGTCCACAAGTAAAAAACTACTCGTGATGAAAAAAATGGTTACTTTTTACTCGTACGAGCCGCCACGAGACATCCACGAACTCCTACGGACCCGCAACGGACATTCTCCGAGTTCGAATCAGGGGAAAACTCGGGAGAACTCTTGAATTACCTCGTACAGTGGGACAGGGGCTTAAAGCAGCAACTCTACCTCTACTGCCTTGTGTTGTGTTTATGGTCAAGCATAAAACAGAATAATATTTTCTTAATAACAGCAGGCTTGAGCAGAATAGTCAGAATGGCTTAAAACAAAAGAAAAATGCTACAATCTGTGGAGCAGATGAAATAGTAAAGCATTTTCATGCGTAAGTGTATACAGAATTACTCGAAGTATTTTACAATGTGAGGTGCAGTTTCTGTCTTTTGATCTATTGGTATTATAGTCAGCCAAATGTCAGACTGACATGAGTTATACACCATAGCATAATTGGAGCTAAATTCTTGCACTCAAGGCCGGGTGGAGTGTAACTCAACGAGAAAGATTTGCAGCCTCTGGCTAAGGTATGTAGTGTGAATTGTAGCTGTCGGCCGATCTACATCAGACTGGAGAGGGAATTGAAGCTGTGAGGAGAGCTATAAGTAGTTAGCAGATCAAGAATCAAAATGCTGGAGTAACTCCAATTTTGGTGGCGCAGCGGTAGAGTTGCTGCCTCACAGCGCCAGAGACCTGGGTTCAATCCTGACCACGGGTGCTTGTCTGAACAGAGTTTGACCGCGTGGGTATTCTTCGGGTGCTCCGGATTCCTTCCACGCTCCAAAGTCGTACAGGTTTGTAGGTTAATTGGCTTGGGTAAAAATTCTAAATTGTCCCTAGTGTGTGGGATTGTGTTCGGGTATGGGGATCGCTGGTTGGCGAGGACTCGGTGGGCCGAAGGGTCTGTTTCGGAGCCGTGTCTCTCACTTAAACTAGACTAAACATTAACAAAGAAACATAGAAAATAGGTGCAGGAGGAGGCCATTCGGCCCTTGGAGCCAGCACCGCCATTCATTGTGACCATAGCTGATCGTCCCCCATCAATAACCCGTGCCTGCCTTCTCCCCATATCCCTTGACTCCACTAGCCCGAGAGCTCTATCTAACTCTCTTTTAAATCCATCCAGTGATTTGGCCTCCACTGCCCTCTGTGGCAGGGAATTACATAAATTCACAACTCTCTGGGTGAAAAAGTTTTTTCTCACCTAAGTCTTAAATGACCTCCCCTTTATTCTAAGACTGTGGCCCCTGGTTCTGGACTCACCCAACATTGGGAACATTTTTCCTGCATCTAGCGTGTCCAGTCCTTTTATAATTTTATATGTTTCTATAAGAGAACCCCTCATCCTTCTAAACTCCTAAATTAAACTCCTTACTAAACTAAACTAAACTAAACTAATATAAAGTATTTTATTTTTATTTTTAATATATATTTTTATTAGAAGCAGTGTACAGAAGTATAAACCACGGCATATGACATAATACGTCTATTGTACAACTCCAATTTTAATTTTTAGCTAAAGATGAGAAGAAGAAAGGAGAAAAAGCAAGAGAGGGAGAAAGTGAAGGTTCAAAAATATAACCCTAGACTACCACATTGGTGTAGCGAAACAGTGCAATAAAAGAGATAAGAAGAAGCTAAATCTCCCTCTCGACACTTACCGTATCCCACTGATGATAATGTTCATGCAGCTTTCATTAAAACTGGGAGCATTCTCCTTGCAAACTCTGCCCGTATTCTAACTGTCTGGCTAACAAGAGCCTTGCCCCTTTCAGGGCTAAAGCCCCCTGATATTGGCGTTAACCAAAGTGTCTGAAAATGTGCTAAATTGTCCCTAATCCCAGTAGGGTACGCCAGGTCCCATTATACATCAGCGTTCTGGCGTTGGATGCCTAACACTGCATTCGATCAATAAATTGATTTTTTTGTACAGAGACATGACATAACATGAGCGCACACGCAATGATAAATTATTTTACTAATAAAGGCTGAAATCCAATTTCTTGGCTAATTCCCTCTGGTGGTATCTACCTTGTTTCTCCTGCTGAGGCATGAGATGTTTTAGCTTTATGGAACTTTAAAGACTTTTTTTTTAATACCTGGAGAGTGATCGATCGGCTCCTGATCTGGAGGGCGGCTCAGTGGCGCAGCGGTAGCGCTTTCTTCGGCTGCTCCGCTTTCCTCCCAATTCTGCGCCGACCAGCGATAGTTCAGATAGTTCACTAGCGCTATCCTACACGCTGGGGACAATTTGCAATTTTACTGAAGCCATTTAGCCTACAACCCTGAACGTCTTTGGAGTGTTGGAGGGAACCGGAGCACCCGGAGAAAACCCACGCGGTCACGGGGAGAACGTGCAAACTCCGTACAGACAGGATCGAACCTAGGTCTCTGGCGCTGTGAGGTGGCAGCTCTGTCGCTGCTCCCCTGGTTGTGTGTAGAGCGCTGCAATCACTCCCATCCCGTCTATATCCACATGGCCATGCAGGTATAATGTAGATACCAGGGACTGCAGACACTGGTTTGCAAAAGAGACGCAAAGTGCTGGAGTAACTAAGGGGCCAAGCAGCATAACTGGAGGACACAAATAGCTGACGTCTTGGGCCAGGACCCTACTTCAGGCTAAAAGCTAGAAGAGAGGTGGAGGCAGGACAAAGCCTGTCCAGTGATTCAATGATTTAACGATACGTTATGGTCACATGTACCTGGGTACCGTCAACTACTCCGGTAAAATCACACAGCAGACCCCACCTTTAGTTTTTAGTTTTTAGTTTTAGAGCGCGGAAACAGGCCCTTCGGCCCACCGGGTCCGCGCCGACCAGCGATCCCCGCACATTAACACTATCCTACACCCACTTGGGACATTTTTTAAAATTTTACACCAAGCCAATTAGCCTACAAACCTGTACGTCTTTGGAGGGTGGGAGGAAACCGAAGATCTCGGAGAAAATCCAAGCAGGTCACGGGGAGAAGGTACAAACTCCGTACAGTCGGGATCGAACCCGGGTCTCCGGCGCTGCATTCGCTGCAAGGCAGCAACTCTACCGCTGCGCCACCGTGGCAGCCCTCGGCAGTAAACAAGTCTCGCCACGTTTCTGGTGCCAACAAAGTTACAAAACGTTCTTCCAACAGTCTTATCTTCCACTCACAGCAGCGAACCAGGCCTTCCGCCATATGTGGTAGTAGGTGGCCCTCCCTCCCCAGGTTCCCCCTGCATTATCGCCCCTCCCCACCGGTTCCCCTTCATCTTCTGCACCCCCCCCCCACCCCCCCTTGGTCTCCCGTGGGTGGATATTGGTGAAGGGCAGGGGGGTAGGGGGGTGGGGGAGTTGATTTGCAGATGGTTGTGCAATGGACAGAGATGTAAAGGCAATAGGCTGTAAGATAAGGAAAGGAGGAACTGTAGAGATTGGGTTAAACCGAAGATACACACAAAAAGCTGGAGTAACTCAGCGGGACTGGGGAGAAAGAATGGGTGACGTTTCGGGTCGAGACACTTCTTCAGACGTGACGTGTAAAGCCAGAGGAAGGGATTTAGATGGAAGGGGGACAAGGTGATGGGGAAAAGGGAGCGGGTCAGTGGGAGAAATGAGTATGCATCCAAATGGGGCACAGGGAAGAGATGTGGGAGAAAAACTTCCCCTCACATTGCCCATGTATCCTTTCTCGAAAACCTGGAAATCTATTCTATACATTCTTTACATCTATAAATTCTTGACATTATCAGCTAATGTGTACAGCTTTTGTTTTGTGTGGTTTTAAACCAAAGGCGGCTCACCCATAGAGTTGCTGCCTTACAGCGCCAGAGACCCAGGTTCGATCCTGACCAGGGGTGCTGTCTGCGCAGAGTTTTAAGTTCTCCCCGTGACCGCGTGGGTTTTCTCCGAGTGCTCTGGCTCCCTCCCACACTCCAACGCTGTCAGGTTTGTTGGTTTATTGTCCCTAGTGTGTGGGATAGGTGATCGCTGGTCGACGCAGACCCAATGGGTTATAGGGCCTCTTTTCCATGCAGAACCTCTAAACCAAATTAAACTAAATAAAAGATATGAACAAAATGCTGAAGTATCTCAGCGGGACAGGCAACATCTCTGGAGAGAATGAATGGGTGATGTTTTGGGTGGAGATCCATTTTCAGATTGAAACATCGCACATCTTATCCGTTGAGTTACTCCAGAATTTTGTGCCTATCTTCGGTGCAAACCAGCATCTGCAGTTCCTTCCGAAACATTTCGCAGACTAAACAAATCTCCCCTCAACCTCCTTTGTTCCATGGAAAAGATCTTCACCTCCTCCGAGCTCATTAAGCGGTGAAAATCCCTCATCCCTAGAAGAATTCTCACAAGCATTTCACGAGCGTTTTACGGATTGCAAACTTTGAACCGTTTGCAAGCACGAATCAGGTCGGGAGCCGGACCACGTGCCAAGTGTTAAAATGTTGATTAGCCGTTGGGTATGAATGTTGGGTATGATGTTTCTAAAATGGTTGGGTAAATTTCGCAATCTCTCTCCCAACAATGTCCAGATCCAAAGCAATTAATTAAATGTGAAACACGCTGGAAAGGTGATAGATGGCAAGAAGCAGCTCTGTCTTTCTTTGTGTCTTGGTTTGTTCTGTGTCATTATCTCTCCGCTCCCATTGCTGGTCCCCCCCCCCCCCCCCCTCCCCCCCCCCCCCCCCCCCTCCTCCTCCACCCCCTCTTTATCAATAATCTCTCCCCTCTTTGACAATCTCTCCTCCCTTGTTGGTAATCTCTTCTGTCTGATGGAAATCTCCTGAGGAGAATAAGGGTCCGACCAGCGATGTGCATGAGATGAAGCGTGTGTGTGGGGGGGAGAGAGAGAAAGAGAGTACGAGAGAGAGTCAAAGATAAATGGTGTGAGATAGAGAGAAAGAAAGAAGAGAGAGAGTCTGATAGGGAGAGAGAAAGTCTGGGAGCGAAAGGGAGAGAGAGTCTGATAAACAGTGTTTGAGAGAGAAATAGAGAGATGGCATGAAAGGGAGAGAGGGAGACAGAGGGAGAGAGAAAGAAGAGATAGTAAATGGAGAAAGAGTGTGAGAGAGAGGGGGACAGAGACAGATAGAGTGAGATAGAGTGATAGAGAGGGGGAGAGGGAGAGAAAGGGAGATAGAGAAGAGACAGAGACAGTGAGAGTGAAAGAGAAAGAGAGAGATAGGGAAAGAGGGAGAGAGAGGGTACAGATAGCGAGAGGGAGAAAAGGAGTGATAGAGAGCCAGAGAGACAGATTGAGGGTGATAGAGAGAGGGGGAGAGGGAGAGGGAGACAGGGAGAAAAGGACAGTGAGATAGGAAAAGAGTAAGAGAGGGAGAAAGACGGAGATAGGGTTGCAGAAAGCAAAAGACACAGTGAGAGATATGGAGACAAAGAGGATAGAGATAGAGAGAGAGCAAGGGAGAGAGAGATAGAGTGAGTTAGAGAAAGAGAGAGGGAGAGGGAGAGAGGGAGAGAGAGAGAGGGGCAATGAGATAGAGAAAGGGAGACGGAGCGAGAGAAACAGGAGACAGACAGAGAGCAAGAGGCAGAGAGACAGAGAAAGAGTGCTTTTACCCTTCTATACTTTATTGTAAGTGAGTTTTGAAGCATTCTGCTCAACCAGAGAGCGTGCTATCACCATTCAAGCAATGAGTGGTATATATGTTTACAGAGAGTGCTTAAAATCATTAATCTGTCACGGAAATGAGAACAAATAAGAAATAAAGGGGAAACAAGAAACAAATATAAATCTTATTGTGCACTGATAAAACCCGAGAGATTATACATAATTATTGTCTAAAGATCAGCATTGAGCGAACGTCTATTTTTAGACGGAAACCATGGAAACGCTGTAGTTAAACATCAAAGTCTGTAAGCTCTTTTCATTATAGCAAAAAAAGCATCTACTTATGCAAATTTGGTGTTTTGTTTGGATGCAAATAACCGGCAGACGGAAGAGTTGTGAGGACACAAAATACAAAAAGCGAACTAACGTGGAATAATGGAGATCTGAAATAAAACCGAAAATACTGGAAACTCTCAGCAGGTCAAGCAGCATCTGTGGAAAGAGGAAGATAGTTAATGACCTCAGAGATTATTTGTTTATTTTAGTTTAGAGATACAGCGCGGAAACAGGCCCTTCGGCCCACCGAGTCCGTGCCGTCTAGCGATCACCCCCCTCCTCCCATACACCGGCACTATCCTACACACTAGGGACAATTTACAATCTTTACCAAAGCCAATTAGCCTATAAACCAAGAACGTCTTTGGAGTGTGGGAGGAAACCGGAGCAGGCCCTCTCATAGATGAACTGAAGCCCAGGCCAATTTCAATTTTAGAGGTCCACAAATCAAGATCATTTTGAAGCAGACAGGCATGAGGCCCATGCCAAATGGTACTCGTTGATCCCCCCCCCCCCCCGATAGGGCCTGAACCGGAGCACCCAGAAAAAACCTTCCAGGTCACAGGCAGAAGTAATGGTGATTAGTACGGGTTTCAATGGTGAGAGGATGAAGGCGGGAGAATGGGGTTGAGTGGGAATGACAGATCAGTTATGATTGAATGGCGGAGTGGACTTGATGGGCCGAATGGCATAATTCTGCCCCAAGAACTTATAAACTTATGAAAGTACACACTCCGTACAAACAGGAACCCTATGGCATAAACATAAGAAGGGTCTCAACCCGAAACATCACTGATTCCTTTTCTCCACAGGCGCTGAGTTTCCCCAGCGTTTTTGCGTCCATCTTTGGTTTAAACCAGCGTCTGCAGTTCGTTCTGACACAGGGACGGTGGGCAGGATCGAACCCGCCGCGCCGCCCTTGAGGAGGGTGGCCTTCAACCGCAGAAGGCCGTCGCCCTGCCGGGTTAATTGATGGCGTGTGCGAGTGCCTCGGTGGAGAGTGCTGTCTCCACGCACTGAACCCAGTTATTACGTCCAGAACATTTATTGCCAAACGCTGAGTCAACCGGTGAATTGGGAGTGGGCTGGGCAGATGACTCACGCGAGAGGTTTCAGGGAGGGCAAAAAATTCAATTAACTGAGGGGAATCAAAACACATTTAAACTGCTGAGGAAAAAAAACTACAGCAACTTCTTCTCATAAAATTGAAGCACTTTTTTATTGTCAGAAAAGCCCATCGTGTGCTTAGACTTGCATTCAATTATCTGCATGGAGCCATTTTCAATCAGTCAAGGCAGGCGAGCACCAAACTTGATTGGCAAAGGAAATCTCCAATTACAGAATCACTGACTAGGCAGTCCAGTCAATTCTGCGTCCCCACCCCTCCTCGTTCCCCTGCATTTATGATTTATTCCCCTTTTAAATGTTTATCCAGTTCCCTTTCCAATAAGACAGACACAAAATGCTGGAATAACTCAGTGGGCCGGGCAGCATTTCTGGAGAAAAGAAATAGGTGAAATTTCATGAGGCCATTTGGCCCATCAAATCTACTCTGCCATTCAATTACAGCTGATCTATCTTTCCCTCGCAACCCTATTTTCCTGCCATCTCCCCTTAGCCCAAAAATACATATGAATCAAGAATCTATCTATTTCTATCTTAAAAATATCCATTGACTTGGGCTCACAGCTGTCTCGGTCCCAGTTTAGTTTATTGTCTCAATACCATACAATAATACGTTATTAGCCAAGTATGTTTTGTAACATACAAGGAATTCCATTTGCCAAGTCAGTCATGCAAATAAAAAGCAACAGAACACACAAAGTACATTTTAACATAAACATCCACCACAGTGACTCCTCCACATTCCTCACTGTGATGGAAGGCGAAAAGAAAGACCAATCTCTTGCCTTCTTTGTTCTCCCGCGGTCGGGGGGCCTCGAGCCTTCCATTGACGGGACGATCTTGACTTCCGAAGCCGACAGCGTTTGGGCCCTCCCCGTTGGGGTGATCAAGTTCCCGCATCGGGGGGGGGGATGTCAGCGCCCCGCGCCGAGCGATCGGACCCCAGGTCAGGGCTGGTCAAACCTTCTGCGTCGTTGGAGCTCCTGACATCTACGGCCTCTCCTGAGACTGCGAGCTCTCGATGGTGCAGTCCGCAGGTCGCGGTTGGAGCGATCCCAGGCAAGGGATCAGTTCCAATGTTAAGTCCACGCCACCACGGTGGGGCTCAAAGTCAGTCCGAGCAAGGCCTCCAGGTCCAGGCTGTTAGGCCGCAGAGCGACTGGAGATACGATCCGGAAAACAATCGCATCTCCACGGCAGGGTAAGAGATTGAAAAAAAAGTTCCCCCCCCGACCCCCTGCCCCTCCCCCCGCATAAAACAAACCGAGGAACATTTACACAAACTAAAAATAACAAAAAATAGATGAAAAAACAGACAGACTGTTGGCGGGGCTGCCAATTGTGCGGCGCCCCTAGTGGTCACCGTACCTGTGCCTCATGTACAGTGAAAAGCTTTTGTTGCGTGCTATCCAGTTAGCATAAAGTAAAAACCTGGTTACGATTGATCAGTTTACAGTGCATAGATACACGATTAAGGAATAACGTTTAGTGCAAATTAATGTTCGATCAAGGATAGTCCAAAGAGGTAGGTAGTAGTTCAGCACAGCTCTGGGCAATGAATTCCACAAATTCGCCCCTCTCTAACTAAATAAATTCCTCCTCATCTCTTTCCTAAAGGAACATCCTTTTATTCTGAGGCAATGACCTCAGTCCTAGACTCTCCCACTAGTGGAAACATCCTCTCCACATCCACACTATCCAGGCCTTTCACTATTCAGTAGGTTTCGGGTAGAGTCCCCTTTTCAGACTTTGGGTTGAAACCCTTCTTCAGACCCTTTTCAATATCTATTTGATCCATTTGTCTTTTCAAGTTATCTGTCTCCCTCCTCTCCTAGGAAGGATCTGCAGATGCTGGTTTAAACCGAAGATGGACACAAAATGCTGGAGCAACTCAGTGGGGCAGGCAGCATCTCTGGAGAGAAGGAACGGATGACATTTCGGGTCGAGTCTGAAGAAGGGTCTCGACCCGAAACGGCACCGGTTCCTTCTCTCCAGAGATGCTGCCTGTCCCGCTGGGTTGCTCCAGTATTTTGTGTCCGTTTTCCCTTCTCTCCTTGCTGTTTGCTGGTTCCTATACACTGCCTCTATGGTACCTAGCTCCAAAAATCATGCTCCCCTCCTCCTCCACCCTCCACACCGCTGTATGTATTAATG
The DNA here is from genome assembly GCA_035221665.1 of Okamejei kenojei. Taxonomy (NCBI): domain Eukaryota; kingdom Metazoa; phylum Chordata; class Chondrichthyes; order Rajiformes; family Rajidae; genus Okamejei; species Okamejei kenojei. The sequence continues at coordinate 10,710,592 of CM069154.1, forward strand.
TATTCCTTTTACAATGTCTAGTGCTTATCAAGTTAAAAGATACCGTTCATAGAAGATCATCGTTGCTGAGAAAGTGGTTCATGTTGATCAATAGAGTCATCTACAGTGTGGAAACAGACCCTCCAGCACACTTGCCCACACCCACCAACATGTTCCAGCTCCACTAGTTCCCACCTGCCTGCATTTGGCCCATATCCCTCTAAACCTGTCCTATTCATGTACCTATCCGGCAAGATATCTTGCCAACTATTGGCACGAAGCATTTCACTACACCAATAGGTGTATGTGACCAATGATTAGCCTTTGAACCTTTGACCCTTTGATCTAATTGTTTCCCAAACTTTGCGATTGTCCCTGCCTCAACTCCTTCCTTTGGCAGCTCGTTCCAAACACCCACCACCATTTGTGTGAAAAGGTTAACCCTCAGATTCCTATTAAATCTAACCTTGCTTACCTTAAACCTATGTCCGCTGGTTCTTGATTCCCCTACTCTGGGCAAGATCATCCCTCACCTTCCGACTCAACCTCTTCCTGTAGCTCAGACCCGCGAATCCTGGCAACATCCTCGTTAATCTTCTCTTTAACCTTTATCTGTACATCTATCCTATAACACGGTGCCCAGAACTGAGCACAATACTCTAAACGCGGCCTCACCAACGTCTGATATAACCGGTTCATGACCGCCCAACTTCTATACTCAAGAGCTCAAGAGCTTGATGGTTTCTGGGAAGAAGTTGGTGGTTGTGGTCTTCAAGCGACCTTACCTTCTTCCCATTGGAAGTAGCAAAATGAAAGTGTGGCCAGGCCATGGGTCTTTGATTTTATCTTGGTACTTTGAGGTGTTGTGCCTATTATAATGAGTTAAGTTGAGTTGAGTTTAATTTATTGTCCTGTGTACTGAGGTTCAGTGAAAGCTTTTGTTGCGTGCTAACCAGTCAGCCGAAAGACACAAACAAAATTAGGCATTGCCAAGATTTAGATGGAAGATATTTGAAGGACTTTAGACTAGATATTAGAGATAGTGAATGGAAACTGGCCCTTCAGCCCATCAAGTCCACGGCTACCAGCAATTCCCATATGCTAGCACTACCCTACTCACTAGAGAAAATGTTCCAATTTTAACAAAGCCAATTAATCTACAAACCCGTATGTTTTTGGAGTGTGGGAGGAAGCCAGAGCACCCGGAGAAAGCCCACACGGTCGCAGGGAGAAAGTACAAACTCCATACAGACAGCACCCGTAGTTAGTATCGAACCTGGGTCTCTGGCGCTGTTAGGCAGCAACTCTACTGCTGCGCCACCGTGAAACATTTATGGGTGTTCCTTGATCTGCATTGATGGGTGTTCCCCCATTTGCCTGGATCCACTTCCTAAACATACTGCCAATCTTTTTGTTCCTTTAAATTGTTCTTAAAAACTTACCCTTTGACCAATCTCCCATCTATCTTAATATCTCCATAAAGGACACAAAGTGCTGGAGTAACTCAGCGGGACAGGTAGCATCTCTGGAGAACATGGATAGGCTGATGTTCGGGATTGTGACTGACTGGGGGTGGAGAAAGCTGGAAGAGAGGTGAAACGTCACCTATCCCAACTTCTCCAGAGATGTTGCCTGACCCATTGAGTTGCGCCAGCCCTCTGTGCCTTTTCTGGCAAACCAACATCTGCGGAAGGGTCTCGACCCGAAACGTCACCCATGCCTTCTCTCCAGAGATGCTGCCTGTCCCGTTGAGTTACTCCAGCATTTTGTGTCTATCTGCAGTTCCTTGCATCTCAATCCGATATCTCCGCAAATGACGCAAGATAGATTTTCCTTCTCTTGGTGCGCAGTTCAGCAAAGGTCATGCATTGCTTAACTGGTGCACTACAACTGAGTAAGATTCGGCTAATGATCACCTACGATGAGGAGGAGAAAAGCGTACAGCATCAGGACAAATCTCAGGCGGCTTTTGAACGTCAGAGGGCTGAGATCAAATTACAGCTTTGCCTGACTGTCACCATCTATAATCTTACAAACCATGTACCATGGTGAAAGGGAAAAAAAAAAAAAACATTGGTAATAATGGTTAAAAATAGAGCTGAGATGACACTGATTAAAGACCACAAGACTATTAAAGTGTCATCACTGCAGAATGAGATTCAGATGAGTCACAAGAGAGTGTTATAAATGAATTATGTTTGCAGGAGTTTCTTTTCCCCACTTTGAATTTTTCCCGCACCCCACATCCATCTCCCCACCACCGCACATCGCCGCTTCCCAATCCGAAGCCAACAGATCTCAGCTGATGTGAGGATTCAGTTGAGTTTATTTTATTGCCGCGTGTTCCGAGGTACGGTGAATAGCTTTCGTTGCGTGCTGACCAGCCAGCAGAAATGATTACGATCGGACCATTCACAGCGTACAGATACATGATAAGGGATTCTCATTTAGTGCAAGGTAAAGTCCGATCAAAGATAGTCTGATAGAATTTCAGGACTGCTCTCTGGTTGTTGGTAGGATGGTTCAGTTGCCTGATAACAGCTGGGAAGAAACTGTTCCTGAATCTGGAGGTGTGCGTTTTCTCACTTCCATGCCTTTTGCCCGATGGGAGAGGGGGGGGACAGGTTGCGTCTCGTCCTTGATTATGCTGCTGGCCTTGCCTTGGCAGCATGAGGCGGCAATGGAAAGGATTCCCTTTCTGATTGTGGCTGCTTGCCAGAGTATGTGTACGACCCATCTTGGAGGCAGAGGTTCGCATGCATGTCTCCAAACCTCATCCACTGCAGTCAGTGGTCCCAAGCTTGCCTCGTTTCTTTGGGGAGCACAGCGGCACAGTAGGTAGAGCGGCTGCCTCACAGCGCCAGAGACCCGGTTTCAATCCTCACCTGCTAATCTAATTGTGTGGAGTTTGCATGTTCTCCCCATGACTGCGTGGGCTTCCTCCGGGTTCTCCGGTACCCTCCCACATCCACGTGCAGGTCAATTGGCCTCTGTAAATTGTCTCTGTAAAATGTGTAAGGAGTGGACGAGAAAGTGGGATAACATAGAACTACAATAAAGAGGGTGGCATGGTGGTACGGTAGATTTGCTGCCTTACAGCGCCACAGACCCAGGTTCGATCCTGACTACAGGTTCTGTCCGTACAGAGTTTGTACATTCTCCCTGTGATCACACGGGTGCTCGTTTCCTCCCACACTCCAAAAGCGTACAGGCTTGTAGGTTAATTGGCTTCTGTAAAGATTGTAAGTTTTCCCTTGTATGTAGGATGGTGCTCGTGTACGGTCGGTATGTACTCAGTGGGCCGAAGGGTCTGTTTCTGCTCTTTGTCTCTAAACTAAACCAAGCAAACCATGGATGAGACCAACAAACCACCATATAAATCGACTAAAGTAGAGATGGTCGAAAGCTTCAAGTTCCTGGGAGTAAAATATCAACAGCAACATGTCCTGGACGAAGCAATGGCCAAGGACGCACACCAACGCCTCTAAGGTTTAGAAGGATGAGAGGGGATCTCATTGAAGCATATAAAATTGTTAAGGGCTTGGACACAGTAGAGGCAGGAAACATGTTCCCGATGTTGGGGGAGTCCAGAACCAGGGCCCACAGTTTCAGAATAAGGAGTAAAACGCCATTTAGAACGGAGACGAGGAAACACTTTTTCTCACACAGAGTGGTGAGTCTGTGGAATTCTCTGCCTCAGAGGGCGGTGGAGGCCGGTTCTCTGGATGCTTTCAAGAGAGAGCTAGATAGGGCTCTTAAAAATAGCAGAGTCAGGGGATATGGGGAGAAGGCAGGAACGGGGTACTGATTGGGGATGATCAGCCATGATCACATTGAATGGCGGTGCTGGCTCGAAGGGCCAAATGGCACCTATTGTCTATTGTCTATTGTCTACTTCCTTAGAAGGCTTAGAAAAAACAGCATGTCACCACCAACCTCTACAGATGCTGGAAGGGTTTGGAACCCTTCGGTAGAAGGGCCTTCTCTATCTTTCAGTCTGAAGAAGGGTTCTGGCCCCAAACGTCACCTGTTCCTTTTCCCCAGCAATGTTGCCTGACCCGCTGAGTTACTCCAGCATTTTGTGTGTATCATCAGGGACCATTGTCTCTCATTCTTGCTCACTCATAAAGTGTATATGCTATTTTCACCACCCGTCCTAGCTCCTCAATCTCCAGTCAATGGCTGCTGCTGAGACACAAATCTCTCCTTCATACGCGCCACAAATCTTACTGTAATCCGTCGGTTGTAATGAGGGATGGAATGTTCCGACATTGGGATTAGCATTAGAGGATGCATCTCTTTCATGCTCTGCACGTGCTGTAGTTGTTAATCCAATCACAAAATATTCCCAAAGCTTTTTTCCAAAGAGTACTTGGACACATAACAGCTGGGTTATTAAACTTTTATCTCCTGACAAACCAAATCTCAGTTCTTCCAAACATGCAGCTCATCCAGGTGAGAGGAGCAGCACTTTGGGGAAAGCTAGTAAACTCCAAAGAAATACAGTATCTTACCATTATCTTATCAGTATCTTATCAGTCTGAGGAAGGGTCTTGACCCGAAACGTCACCTATCCCTTCGCTCCATAGATGCTGCCTCACCCGCTGAGTTTCTCCAGCATTTTTGTCTACCTTCAGTATCTCACCATGATCAGATCAAAGTGATGGATTGAAGAAGGAGCCTCGACCCGAAACTCCATGTATTCCTTTTCTCCGGAAAGGCTGTCTGACCTGCTGAGTTACTCCAGTTTTTTGTGCCTATCTTTGAATTTACACTTGGATAGTTTGGACATATTGTCTGTTTCTGTGCTGTAATTTCTTTGTAAGTCTATGAGGGTCCTTTCCTGGGAGAGGATTCCTCTTTGTCAATGGGCCACTAGCTCAATAATTCAAGGATTCAACGATACTCCATTGTCACAAAGTGAAATTCTTTGTTTTTTTTATCAGTTTAATATATTGTCACGTGTACCGGGAAAAGTTGCATGCTATCCAGTCAGCCGAAGGACAATACATGTTAACAATCAAGCCATTTACACTGTATAGATACATGATAAGGGGATAGCGTTTAGTGCAAGGTAAAGCCGGTAAAGTCCGATCAAAGATAGTCCGAGGGTCATCAATGAGGTGGATAGTAGTTCAGCACCGCTCTCTGGTTGTGGTAGGGTGATTCACTTGCCTGATGACAGCTGGGAAGAAACTGTCCCTGAATCTGGAGGTGTGCGTTTTCACACTTCCAAACCGTTTGCCATGATGGGAGAGGGGAGAAGAGGGAGTGGCCGGGGTGCGACTCGTCCTTGACTGTGCTGCTGGCCTTGCCGAGGCAGCGCGAGGCGTAAATGGAGTCAATGGAATGGAGATTGGTTGGTGTGACTGTGATGGTCACATACAATACACAAAGTACACCGAGTCACCACGTTTCCGGCGCGGACAAAGTTACAAGGGTAATCATTAGAGTCCACACGGAGCGGCACGGTAGAGTTGCTGCCTCACTGCGCTGGTGAAAGGGGTTCGATCCTGACTACAGGCGCTGTCTGTACGGAGTTTGTACGTTTCCCGCGTGGGTTTTCTCCGGGATCTCCGGATTCCTCCCACACTCCGAAGACGTGCCGGTTTGTCGGTCGACATCTCCCTGTTGCTTCTGACCCTGGATCTGGCCCTCAGACGGGCCCGGTCCATCACTGGATTGATGTTTTGACGGCGCACAGGGTAGAGTAGACGAGCTGTTGTGTTAGTTAGTGCTTAGTGTTGATCTCTCGTGGAGAGAAGGCAGTCTTCAGCAAATATGTTCGAGCCTCATTATCAGTGTTTGTTCTTTTACCTTCAATGACTTGAATTAAAATGTGTGTCAGACACAGAGGATGAAGTTCTCCCTGTCAGGATGTAATGAGCCCTCAGCGTATTGCTCAGACATTCTCGTCTACAGCTTGCAGTGGGGCCTGATCTACTGCACTAAACTGGCCTCAGAGGTGGCGTAATTGGCGTTGCTTCATTGGAGTCGAAACTGAAGGAGGCGGGGGTACCCTGTGCCTCGGTACCGGGGAACATTGGCGCGGCAATACGCAGGCCTCAAGGTCACTAGGTAGTTCATCAAAGGCGTGCTCACAATGTAAAGCCGAGCTCGTTCATCAAATCGCTCCAACCTCTTCACAACATCCAGCAACGAAGAACTAACCGCAAGGGGCACACAAGGGTCTGCCAAGGTCATAGAATTATAGAATCATAGAAATTAGGTGGGGTAACTCGGCAGGTCAGGCAGCATCGTGGGCAGGAGAACGTGGGCAAGTCTGAAGAAGGGTCAAGGGTTCGCAGCATCACTGGAGCACTGAGTTACTTTGTGGATCTTTGTTTCGGCCAGGATCGCTGCCCTTCACACACTAGGGACAAATTACATTTTTACCAAGCCAATTAACCTAGAAACCTGTACGTCTTTGGAGTGTGGGAGGAAACCGGAGTTCCCACGCAAGTCACGGGGAGATCGTACTAACTCTGTACAGACAAGCACCGGTGGTCAGGATCGAACCTGGCCCTCGGGCTCTGTACCACTGCGCCACCATGCTGCAAATTGGTTGAAAAGAAAACAAATATCGGAGGCATATCTGAAGACTGTGTTTACATATTCTGTTGTGCTGCAGCAAGTAAGAATTTCATTGTTCTATCTGGGACATCCATGACAATAAAACACTCTTGACTCTTGAAGAAGGGTCTCGACCCGAAACATCACCTATTCCTTCTCTCCAGAAATGCTGCCTGTTTTATGCTGAGTTACTCCAGCATTTTGTGCCTTTCCTCGGTTCAAACCAGCATCTGCAGTTCCTTCCTGCCCAAGACAAATATCTAACTAGCTGTTCTCCCAGTGCTGCACGCTAGCTTGAACATAAAATGCAACGTGAACCCTGTCCAATGTGAGGAATAAAAGGCTTTCCTATTTTCACGGCATTCTCCAGAGGCCCGAATACGCTCGCATTAATGGACGCAATGGGGATGTTTATTTTGTTTTATGTTCCTTCCTGCCTCTCTGGGGGGCTATTCTTCCGATTGCTTCTGGATGGACGGGGTCCCTGGGAACAATAAGCTCCGGTTTCCTCGGTCATGTAAAGCCCTTTGCTTGGTGCGATGCTAAAAGAATGAGCGATGGGCTACTTCAGTCAGAACTGCAGCAGTAAAATATTCTGCACCGCTCTCCCCGCAGCCCCTGTGGGACCCGGGCTCGAATCTTTCAGCACGTTACACGTGCAGATGATGGCGCTCACTGGAGCATGGAATGAATAAGGCAACAGATCTTGAATTTGTACCTTTCAAGAGTCGAGAGTGTTTTATTGTCATGTGTCCCAGATAGAACAGTGAAATTCTTACTTGCTGCAGCACAACAGAATATGTGAACATAGTACATAAACGAGAGGAAAAAAAGTTCAGTGGGTATATACACACACATACACACTCAAAAGACAAACAATTATAGTGCAATAATAATAATAATAATAATAGTCTGTTGCAGTTCAGAGCATATTTGTTGTCTTGTTTAATAGCCTGATGGCTGCAGGGGAGAAGCTGTTCCTGATCCTGGACCTTACAGTTTTCAGGCTCCTGTACATTCTTCCCGATGGCAGTGGTGAAATGGCCAGGATGGTGTGGGTATTTGATCTTGTTAGCTGTCTTTTTGAGGCAGCGACTTCAATAGATCTAAGGGACAGAGGTTTCGGGGTAACGTGAGGGGGAACTTCTTTACTCAGAGGGTGGTGACTGTGTGGAATCAGCTTCCAGCAGAAGTGGTGGAGGCAGGATCGATTTTAACATTTAAAAGTAAAGTGGATAGGTATATGGACGTGAAGGGAATGGAGGGGTATGGTCTGAGTGCAGGTAGATGGGACTAGGGGAAAACAAATGGTCGGCACGGACTGGAAGGGCCGAGAGGGCCTGTTTCCATGCTGTAATTGTTATATGGTTATATGATCAGAGCCGGTGACGGACTGGGCAGTGGTCTTGCAGTCTTTTCCGCTCCTGGACGTTCAAGTTGCCAAACCAGGCCATGATGCAGCCAGTCAATATACTCTCTACTGTGCACCCGTAGAAGTTCAGGAAAATCCTCTTTGACATACCGAATCTCCGTAACCTTCTCTGGAAGTAGAGATTCACCCAGAGAGATGCGAATATGTGGGATTCTATGTCACAGAAGGCAGTGGAGGCCAATTCAAGAGAGAGCTAGATTTACCTCTTTGGGATAACGGAAACAAGGCATATGGGGAGAAAGCAGGAACGGGGTACTGATTTTGGATGATCAGCCATGATCATATTGAATAGCGGTGCTGGCTCGAAGGGCCGAATGGCCTAGTCCTGCACCTATTTTCAATGTTTCTATGTTGATGACCTCAGGCAGATTGCAGAGGCATTCTGTATGGAATGGTATCATAGTTTATTTGTCACATGTACCGAGGTACAGGGAGGGGCAGTGAGGACCCGGTATTGGGGGGACGCCGAGAACTAAGCGGGGGGGAGGGGGGATTATTGGGGCATAAAATGGTACTCTGTAACTTTGTCGGTGACCTCCACACCTCAACTCTTTGTACGCTTAAGAATGTAAAACAAAACACATCACTGTGACTCGTCACATGTGACAATGAAACAATCTCAATCTCAAGGGTACACAAAAAAGCTGGAGAAACTCAGCGGGTTGCAGCAGCATCTAAGGAGCGAAGGACATAGGCGACGTTTCGGGTCGAGACCCTTCTTCAGACTCAATCTCAACTTCATTTTTGTATACAGTTCAGCACAAGTATCACTATACATAAGCACTTAGATACATCTTAGAGAAGCATCTCAGATACAGTACAAGTGTATGGCAGCGGTAGACTGATACAGTACACAGAGTCGCCTGTATGGCGCCATTCTCAAGTTCCAGTTGCTGTAAGCGCAGGGATCGCGACCTGACCATGAAGGCCCGTTGTCATGGCGACGTTGCCGGGTCGGCCTGGCCAAGCGTAGCCGCCGCTGTAGGCCGTGTGCGGTCCAGTTGCTCGGCCTCATGGAGCGGCACCCGGTCCAGCCGAGCCCCAGGCTGCTGCAGGGCCTCCAGCGGCCCACTCCCCCATCGTGAATAAATACGAACCACAGTAAATGTAATAATTTAGGCACATACACATTGAAAAGCATTTTTTGTTGTGTGCTAACCAGTCGGCAGAAAGACAATACACGAGATTGCAATCGATCCATTTAAAGTGTACAGATACTAGATAAGGGAATAACATTTAGTGCCAGGTACAGCCAGCAAAGTCTGATCAAGGGTAGTCCGAGGGTCACCAAAGAGGTAGATAGTTGTTCAGCACTGCTTTCTGGTTGTAAGATCTTTCCACTGGAAGTTTTTTTTTGTTGGAAATGCATCCTCTTTTCAATAAGCCTTGTGAAGGTGCCAGCACTTTGAACTACTCCACTTGAATTCATTCCATTGACAACTAATGACAAATCTAGCGTTCACATCATTGCGTTTTGCACCAGTGTCTGTGCTTTGATATATATGGTGAATTATTATGGAGCTTCTCGTTTACTCGTATAATGAGTGCAACAAATCACTTCAGCTCAACTGAAACATTAATGCATGTGTTTGCTATAAAAAGCTGCAACCACTTGATCCGAGAGTTTTCATATATGAATATGTACAATATAATAAATTGCCCAGAACTAATTATAACTCGAGACAGAGCATCTGTCCTCTCAATCAATTAGGCTGAAAGTTAATCTGAGAAGTTCTTTCAGAATGGCCCTTCTAACTATCCAAAGAGGTGAGAAGATCAGAGGTCCACAGACTCCCACGCTAGAGATAGAGGGGTGGATGAAGGATGCCTTGTATCATTCGCACGCCTTTTCTTTCGTGAAGGGACTCAAGGTTAGCAGGAGGAGAGAAGGAAGCAAAAGTGAAGAGGCACGGAGAAGCAGAAACAAGGAACTGCAGAGGCTGGTTTACAAAAAAGACAGAAAGCACAGGAGTAACTTAGCAGGTCAGGCAGCATCACCGGAAAACGTTTTTGGATAGGACCCTTCTTCAGACACTACAAATAAAAAGACACATAGTGCTGGAGTAACTCAGCCGGTAAAGCAGCATCTCTGGAGAACATGGATAGGTGAAGACTTAACTTGGGATCCTTCTTCGGACTCTGCAAGAAAGGACACACAGTGCTGGAGTAACTCAGCAGGTCAGGTAGCATATCTGGGGAATAGGAATGGGTGACATTTTGGGTCTCAACCTTTCCTCAGACTTCAGTCAGAAAAGTGTTTAAGAAGGAACTGCAGATGCTGGAAAATCGAAGGTACCGCCCGAAACGTTGCCTACCTCCTTCGCTCCATAGATGCTGCTGCACCCGCTGAATTTCTCCAGCATTTTTTGTGTACCTTCAGTCTGAAAAGACCTGAAAAGTCGCCTAGCCATGTCCTCCAGAGATGCTGCCTGACCCGCTAAATTACTCCAGCACTTTGTGTCTTCTTTGTAGTCTGAAGAAGGGTCCCGACTCAAAACATCACTTATTCATGTCCTCCAGAGATGCTGCCTGACCCGCTAAGTTACTCCTTCCTGCACTCTGTGTTCTGCACATTTTCATCAGTGTTGGACTCTCTTCCGTTTAGCTTCTTCTTGATGGACTCCAGAGCCATCGAGCCGAAGTTATTTCTCCTTTTTCTATCTTTAACTCACAGTTTGTCATCGCCCACACCTCCAATCTTCACGCCCTTTCTTGAGCTGACAGCTCCATGCCATTTTGGGCTAAATGCCGGTACTTTTATTTTGGATGGTGACTCACATCCATTGGAAATGGGATCAAGTCTGTCCAAACACATCTCATTTAGCAAGTGTCAGCTTATATGAGTAGACACTGATAGACACTGATTACAGTCATAGAGTCCGACAGCATGGAAACAGGCCCTTCAACCCAACTTGCCCACACCAGCCAACATCTCCCATCTACAACGGCCCCACCTGCCTGCATTTGGTCCACATCCCTCTAAAGTAAACAAAACTAAACTCTGAAGTACTAGTGCGAAAAAAACCCCAAATCCTTATTGCAACTAAAGATGGTCCATAGACCTGAAGATCTGAAGAAGGGTCTCGACATGGAAACGTCACCCATTTTCCTTCTCTTGAGAGATGCTGCCTGTCCCGCTGAGTTACTCCAGCATTTTGTGTCTATCTTTGGATTAAACCTGCATCTGCAGTACCTACCTACACAGTCCGTAGAAGTTCATTATTGTTGTGGTTACTGTTGTGTAGTGATGGTTGTTGAGAGGAAGTTGCTCTTGAACCCAGCGGTCATTGTTTATCAAGGTCACCTGTGCCTTCTTCCTGATGGTGGAAGTGAGATGAGAGCACGGCAAGCTGTCATGGGTCCTTGATGATATAGAAACATAGAAAATAGGTGCAGAATTAGGCCATTCGGCCCTTCGAGCCAGTACCGCCATTCAATATGATCATGGCTGATCATCCAAAATCAGTACCCCGATTCCAGATTTTTCCCTATATCCTTTGAATCCCTTAGCCCTAAGAGCAAAATCTAACTCCCCCCTCACTTTCCTTCATCTAATTCCCCTCTTTCTTTTCTCCTCCCCCTCTTTTCCTTCATACCCCGTCCTCCTCCCTCTCCCCTCTCTCCTATCCCCTAGCCCTAAGAGCAAAATCTAACTCTCTCTTGAAAAGTTGAGAAGATATTGGCTGCCTTTTTGGGATAGCGCCTCCTATAGATCCCTTTGATATTTGGGAAGATCAGTACCTGTGGTGGATTGGGAAAGCACAGCATTGAAGTTAGAGGCCAGTCTTTCAGGAGCGAAGTGAGGACAATCTTAGAGATGTAGCGGGGATGGAATTTAATGTATGTCTAGTTTAGTTTAGAGTTACAGCATGGAAACAGGCCCTTTGGCCCAATGAGTGCGCACCAACCAGAGGTCCACGCACACTAACACTATCCCACACATACGAGGGACAATTTTTCATTTATTCGAAGCCTACAGTGGGACGAAACTGAAGATCTTGGAGAAAACCTGCGCAGGTCACGGGGAGAATGTACAATCTCCGTGCAGACAGCACCCGTAGTCAGGATCGAACCCGGGTCTCTGGCGCTGAAAGGCAGCAATCCTACTGCTGAGACATCCTTGTTCCGGTATAAAAAGTTTCAAGGAGAATAGATAGCAATTGGGAATGTGCTGATGCATAGTCTTTAGTTTTAGTTTCAGAGATACAGTGAGGAAACAGGCCCTTTGGCCCACATAGTCGACACTGAACGATGATCACCCACACACTAGCTCAATGTCATCCTAATTTGGCATCCTGCACACTAGGGGCAATTAGAAGCCAATTAACCGACAAATGTGCACGTCTTTGGAATGTGGGAGGGAACCGGAGCACCCGGAGGAAACCCACGCGGTCACGGGGAGAACGTACAAACTCTGTACAGTTAGTACCATAGTCAGGATCGAACCTGTGTCTCTGGCGCTGTAAGGCAGCGACCCTACGCCTGCACCACAGTGATGCCCTTGTGAAATGTTACTTTTAAAGCGGCCCGGCTTTTGACGTTGATTAATTTTTTTCTGATCAAATGGATAAGGAGCAAAAGTACGTTGATGCAGTTAGGTCACAAATCAGAAATCACAATCTCTGAATCTGAATCTCGCCGAATGGTGGAATAAGAAAGTCGTTAAAAGCCCACTATTTGTCCGTATTCCAATCTTTCAATTTACAATGCAAAAACATTTATAATCTTTTCATTGAACTGTTTCAACGTTGTACTGAAGATGGGCACACAAAGTGCTGGAGTAACTCAGCGGGTCGGGCAGCCTGTCTGGAGAAAAAGGATGGGTGACATTTCGGGTCAGTTCTTCAGTCTGAAAGGAGTGGGCGGGAGGGGGAGGAACTGGAGGTGAAAAAAGGCCAGAAAAAGGCAGGGCCAGCAACAGATTACCAAGAAACGGTGGAGCCCACAATGTTGGCCCATTGTTGGCTTGGGAAGAGGTGGTAACAGAGGGAAATAAGAATGCGAACAGTGGGACTAGTAGGACGTTCATGGTGGGGAGGAGGGAGGATTCATACCAGTGTTATCCTCTTGTTGGTGATATTTCCTTGCAAAGCACCGTGGTGACATTTCAGCAGAAAATAATTGGACGAAAAACTAAGAGGATGTGAAAAGGTGCTCTCTAGATAAGTTTTTTCTTTGGAACTCTTCAAAATATTTACAGTCACTAGAAAATAGAGCTATCCTCTAGCATCTGTTAAAAGGAAAAGGTAAATGTTAAAATCTCTTTTCAAATGGCCTTTATATTCATTGATTCACAGGATGAAGTCATTGCTGGTAAGGATAGCATTTAAAGTTCATTCCTCATTCTCCTTAGGCAAGAGGCCGATGGGTGGGGATTGGATTCACACGTGCATAAGTTATGGGAGTAGAATTAGGCCATTCAGCCCATCAAGTCTACTCCGCCATTCAATCATGGCTGATCTCTGCCTCCTAATCCCATTTTCATGACTTCTCCCCATAACCCTTGACACCCGTTCTAATCAAGAACTTGTCTGTCTCTGCCTTAAAACTATCCACTGACTTGGCCTCCACAGATGGACACAAAATGCTGGAGTAACTCAGCAGATCAAGCAGCACCACTGGAGAATAAGGATTGGTGACGTTTCGGGTCGGGGCCCTTCTTCAAACCAAACGGACTTAAGAGTTGTGAATTGTGAAGCTAGAGGAAGGAATGGAGGGGGAGGGTAAAAAAAATGCAAGTCTGGGTGGGGCAAACCAGAGAGTGGGGGTGGGGTAGATACATAGGGGGGGGATGTGGGGGTGAAAAAATAAGCGGTTGTTAGAGGTTACCTAAAATGAGAGAATATAATGTTGATACCATGTAGGAAGGAACTGCAAATACTAGTTTACACCAAAGATTGACCCAAAACGTTGGAGTAACCCTGCGGGACAGCCAACATCTCTGGAGAAAAGGAATAGGTGAAGTTTCGAGTCGAGATAGGTGACCCAAAATGTCACCTATTCTCTTTCCAGAGATGTTGCCTGACCCAGTGTTTTCATAAGATCATAAGTGGTGGGAGGAGAATTAGGCCATTTGGCCCATCAAGTCTACTCCACCATTCAATCGTGGCTGATCGATCTCTCCCTCCTAACCCCATTCTCCTGCCTGCCCCCCATAACCTCTGACACCCGTACAAATCAAGAACCTGTAGCCGCGCCTGCTGGTGCGTGCAAGTATCGAACCCCGCGGTCAGAATCGCGCGCACGTGACTCTGGGAGGGGTCGCGCGGTTTTCAGGGCTCCGCCCTTCATTCGTTGTGGTCAGTTGTGTTTTCAGTGGCAATTGTGAAGACCATGATCGGTGAATCACATTGTGAACCAATTTGATTCAAATCAACCCGTCTGTTCTGCCAAAAGCCTCTCTATCTCTGCCTTAAATATATCCACTGACTTTGCTTCCACAGCCTTCTGTGGACAGTGTGCAGACACACGATAAGGGAGTTTTGTGTCTATCTACAATGTTCATACTGTTGGGTTATAACTAACCCAAGCAGAATATGAGGTGCTGCTCATTTTGCGCGTGGCTTCATTCTTGCATTCACTTAGCTCCTTGCACATCCTCGGGGTAGACCAAAGCACTTTGCAGCTGGTGAAACACTTTAAAAACGTAGTCCCTGGCGTAATGTGGCAGCCGATTACACACATGGCAAGCTTCAAGAACAGTTTATGACTCAGGAATGTTTGTCGAGAGACAAGTATTCTCTAGACCACTGGAAACAATTCCCTTACACTCCGCGCAAAAAGCGACACCTTTAAGGGCCTGGCCCACTGACGTGACTTTTCAGTGACTGTCTTCGACCTTCAAGCTCGGGGGCACTCGCTGGATCAATCGCGAGCTGGATCGACCGTCAGCGATGAAACCGCAAGCTGGATCGACCGTCACGCGCGCACACCCACACACACCTCGCGCTCACACACACACACACACACCACACACACACACACCCACACACACACGCCCTTACACACACACACACACACACACACACACACGCACACACGCACACACACACACACACACACACACGCACACGCACACACACACACACACACACACACACACGCACACACACACACACACACACACACACACACATCGCAAAGGCGGGGGCAGGGAAAGCGGGGGAGCGCTGTCGGAAATTCACACGGTGCAAAGCCAAGGTGATATCCGCGATGAACAGTACAGTTAAAGACAGCAGGCACAGTGTACGGGGGAGGGGAGAAGGGGGGCAAGGGGGGAGAAGGGAGAGAGAGAGAAGAGAAGTGGGGGGGGAGAAGTGGGGAGAAGAAAGGGGGGGAGGGGAGAAGGGGGGGAGAAGGGTGGAAGAAGGAGTGGAGACTCTTTTAAGAAGCCAGACAGCTTTTAATACATTTTGGTGGGCATTTACCGGTCGGTTTTCCTTGGTTCTGAAAACTCGTGCTTACGTTTTTTTCCCCCAATGAGCCAATTAAAATGCCCGGTCAGCAAAGGAGATTACCTACAGCTGCCCTCGACTGCCTACAACGACATGTCGACCCCACTCCAGTGTCCACCCCACTACGAGTTCAAAAGAACCATGCCGACCAATTTTTACTCGCGGTTGAAACATTTTCCTCGGCCAAAATGAGGCCTCGAGTATGCGGAAACTTCTCACGAGCATGAAGGAGAGTTACAGTGACCTCCTAGGACCACGTGTCGACCATGCTGAGAGTTTGTGGCGAGCGCAAACTCTTCTAAACTCGCAAATTAGGTCGCTATAGTGGGACAGGCCCTTTAGATAGACACGAAAAGCTGGAGTAACTCAGCGGGTCAGGCAGCATCTCTGCTGCCTCAAGAGTCAAGAGTGTTTTATTCTCATACGTCCCGGATGGGACAATGAAATTCTTACTTGCTGCAGCACAACAGAATATGTGAATATGTAAACATAGTACATAACGGGGGAAGGAAAAAAAAAGAAAAAGTTCAATGAATAACAAATATAGTGCAAATAACAAATAATAATATAGTCTTTTGCAGTTCAGAGCTCAGAGCTTATTCGTTGTCGCGTTTAATAGCCTGATGGCTGTAGGGAAGAAGCTGTTCCTGAACCTGGTCGTTACAGTTTTCAGGCTCCTGTACCTTCTTCCTGATGGCAATGGTGAGATGAGTGTGTGGCCAGGATGGTGTGGGTCCTTCAACGGTGGGGAACTAGCGTGAATGTGTTGAAGGAATGTGAATGGAGAGAAGGAATGTCCATTGCTTCCCTCCAGAGATGCTGCCTGTCCCGCTGAGATACTCCAGCTTTTTGTCTCTATCTTTGGTTTAAACCAGCATCTGCAGTTCCTTCCGACACAAGTGACACCTTTACTTTGGTCCAAATTAACATCTGTGTAACCTGACGCCTCCAACAGTGCAGAACTCCCTCACTACCCGCTCTTGCATAGCAGTTCCTATTAAGGCTTGTAATTAAATCAGTATTTATAGTCACACTCTGTCATTTAACTTGTGATAAATGTTGCATGAATTTGGAGAGATCTGATCCACCTATTCCTTGGGTAGAAAATATTTAATGGCATCCAGGATCTATCAGATTCTTAAGTAATTTCAGAAATGAAGGGATATTCTGATTATGAAATAAATTAAAAATTAACTTTCTTAACACTATTATGTGACTTAGCTATGGTAATTGTGTTTGAAGCGAAAGTGAAAATGTGAAACTTCAGTAAAAAATGTATTAATTTAATAAATGATAAGGTTCAGAAAGACTCTGAGCTCCGAATAGGAACATTTCACTCAACTAGAACAGTATTTTAGAAATGTATGATATATTTTTAGTTCAGTTTCATTTTGTGATACATGCATGGAAACAGGCCTTTCAGCCCACCTAGTCCACACTGACCACTTATCAGTCATTCACACTAGTTCACTTCAGTTTATTGTCAGGTGTCCCGAGGTACAGTGAAAAGCGGTTGTTGCTTGCTATCCAGTCAGCGGAAAAACAATGCCTGATTACAATCAAGCCATTCGCAGTGTACAGATATACATGATAAGGGAACAATGTTTAGTGCAAAGTAAAGCCAGCAAGGTGGGATCAAAGATAGTCCGAGGGTCCCAGATGACGTAGGGAGTATTTCACGACTGCTCTCTGGTTGCGGGAGGATGGTTCAGTTGCCTGATAAATGTTCTATGTTAGTTCTACGCCAGTTCTCTGTTATCCCACTTTATCCACTTCCTACACACGGGGGTGGGGGGGGGGGGGGGGGGGGGGGGGGGGGGGGTGGTATTTGCAGAGGCCAATTAACCTACAAACCCGCATGTCTTTGGGATGTTGGAGGGAGCCGGAGCTACCGGAGGAAACCCATGTGGTCACAGGGAGAACAGACAAACTCCACACAGGCAGCGCTTGAGGTCAGGATTGAATCCGGGTCTCTGGCGCTGAGACTGAAGAAGCTGCGAGGGCGCTCAGACTGAAGAAGGGTCCCGTTTGTACTGTTCTATGTTTAACTATTAGACGGCCGGTGGACCCGTTGGGTCCCTGTCACACGGAAGTCCCGTTCCCCCAACGCACTGGAGTGTTATGGCGAGATGGCAGGAGAATAGGGTAAGGAGGGAGACATAGATCAGCCATGATTGAATGACGGAGTAGACTTGATGGTCTGATTGGCCTAATTCTGCTCCTATTAAGCATGACCTTATGACTCTTATAAACCAAAACCTTTGGATTTAAATGCAATTTATTAAAATAGTTGGGAAATGATAGTCAAGAAACAGAGAGTAAGGTAAATGGCAGGTATTTAAATCAAAAATATGCGACTGGAGGGATGCTTTAAGGATCTTTTTTTTACTGTCATGACTGGTCACCGTATTTAGAATATTCAGCTGATATGATGGAAGGCCGCATACATGTTCAAGTATTGGAGATGGGTAGATGGACAACAATACAGGCAGCGGAGATGGGAGAGAGATATTAATAGACTGCAAAAAATAACAAAATGTAGCAAATGGATTTCAAAGACGATGAATATGAGGTCAGTAGCTTTGGACAAAAAAGTTTAGAAGAGCGTACTTTCTAAATGATGAAACAACTAGAAGCAATAGATGTTTAAAAGGGCTTTCTTGGTCCATACACATAGATCAATACAGCATGGTGGCGCAGAGCTAGAGTAGCTATCTTACAGTGCTTAAGGCGCCAGAGACCCTGGTTCGATCCCGACTACGGTTGCTGTCTGTATGGGGTTTGTACGTTTTCTCCGTGGGTTTTCACCGAGATCTTCGGTTTCCTCCCACACTCCAAAGATGTACAGGTTAATAGGTTGATTGACTCAGCATAAGTGTAAATTGTCCCTAGTATGTGTAGGATATTGTTAATGTGCGGGGATCGCTGGTCAATGCGGACTCAGTGGGCTGAAAGCCCTGTTTCCTTGATGTATCTCTAAACTAAACTAAACTCAATTAGAAATCGAGTGCAAAACGAGAGAATCAGATGAGCTAAAGAATGGCCTTTGAATCTAACGGCCTAGATT
This sequence comes from Okamejei kenojei, assembly GCA_035221665.1. Taxonomy (NCBI): domain Eukaryota; kingdom Metazoa; phylum Chordata; class Chondrichthyes; order Rajiformes; family Rajidae; genus Okamejei; species Okamejei kenojei. The sequence goes on from CM069154.1 coordinate 10,729,097, forward strand.
GCAAGGAAGTTAAGGTTGTGTTACAGATCTAAACTGCTCTGATTAGATTATACCTGGAACTCAGGAGGCAATGTATCTTCAGAAGGATATGTTTGCTTTGTAGGAAATGCAGTTTGAATTATATCAAAGATTAAATTACCAAGACAATGTACACAGAGACAGAGACACAAGGAATTGCAGATGCTGGAATTGTTAATGAAGCACAATGTGCTGGAGTAACTCAGCTGGCCTGGCAGCATCTTTGCAGGTGATGTCTCAGGTCTGGTCAGAAGCAGGGGCCCAATGCGAAACGTCACCTCATCCATTTCCTCCACAGATGCTGCCTGACCTGCTGAGTTGCTCCAGCACTTTATGATTTATTTATAGAGGGTGGGGTTAGATTCAATGGAATTTATAAGTTAAGTATCTTTAGTCAGAGGGTGGTGAATCTGTGGAATTCATTGCCACAGAAGGCTGTGGAGGCCAAGTCAATGGATATTTTTAAGGCAGCGATAGATAGATTCTTGATTAGTACGGGTGTCAGGGTTTATGGAGAGATGTTAGGAGAATGGGATTAGGAGGGAGAGATAGATCAGCCATGATTGAATGGAGGAGTAGACTTGATAGGCCGAATGGCCTAATTCTGCTCCTATGAGACATGAATTTATGAATCTAAGTGATGATTTGAATGATATTTCGAAGATGTTGAGCATGGCTGATAGGGGTGATGGAGAGAATTATTTCTACTGGTTTGCGAATAAAAAAACGTATTATGAAGCTTAAAGGCCTACTTGGAGAAGTGAATGTGTAAAACATTGCTACAGTGGCTTGCAAAAGTATTCATACCCCTTGAACTTTTCCACATTTTGTCACGTTACAACCACAAACGTAAATGTATTTTATTTGGATTTTATGTGATAGACCAACACAAAGTGGCGCATAATTGTGAAGTGGAAGCAAAATGATACATGGTTTTCAATTTTTTTTACAAATAAAAAACTGAAAAGTGTGGCGTGCAAAAGTATTCAGCCCCCTTTACTCTGATACCCCTAAATAAAATCCAGTGCAACCAATTGCCTTCAGAAGTCACCTAATTAGTAAATAGAGTCCACTTGTGTGTAATCTAATCTCAGTATAAATACAGCTGTTCTGTGAAGGCCTCAGAGGTTTGTTAGAGAACATTAGTGAAAAAACAGCATCATGAAGCCCAAGGAACACACCAGACAGGTTAGGGATAAAGTTGTGAAGTTTAAAGCAGGGTTAGGTTATAAAAATATATCTCAAGCTTTGAACATCTCACGGAGCACTGTTCAATCCATCATCTGAAAATGGAAAGAGTATGGCACAACTACAAACATACCAAGACATGGTCGTCCACCTAAACTGACAGGCCGGGCAAGGAGAGCATTGATCAGAGAAGCAGCCAAGAGGCCCATGGTAACTCTGGAGGAGCTGCAGAGATCCACAGCTCCAGGTGGGAGAATCTGTCCACAGGGCAACTGTTAGTCGTGCACTCCATAAATCGGGCCTTTATGGAAGAGTGGCAAGAAGAAAGCCATTGTTGAAACAAAGCCATAAGAAGTCCCGTTTGCAGTATTGCCACAAACCATGGGTGGGACAACAGCAAACATGTGGAAGAAGATGCTCTGGTCTGATGAGACCAAAATTGAAGTTTCTGGCCTAAATGCAAAATGCTATGTGTGGCGGAAAACTAACACTGCACATCACCCTGAACACACCATCCCCACTATGAAACATGGTGGTGGCAGCATCATGCTGTGGGGATGTTTTTCTTCAGCAGGGACAGGGAAGCTGGTCAGAGTTGATAGGAAGATGGATGGAGCCAAATACAGGGCATTCTTGGAAGAAAACCAGTTAGAGTCTGCAAAAGACTTGAGACTGGGGCGGAGGTTCACCTTCCAGCAGGACAACAACCCTAAACATACTGCCAGAGCTACAATGGAATGGTTTAGATCAAAGCATATTCATGTGTTAGAATGGCCCAGTCCAAAGTCCAGGACCTAAATCCAATTGAGAATCTCTGGCAAGACTTGAAAATTGCTGTTCACAGACGCTCTCCATCAAATCTGACTGAGCTTGAGTTATTTTACAAAGAAGAATGGGCAAAAATTTAAGTCTCTAGATGTGCAAAGCTGGTAGAGACATACCCCCAAAAGACTTGCAGCTGTAATTGCAGCGAAAGGGGGTTCTACAAAGTATTGACTCAGGGGGGCTGAATACTTTTGCACGCCACACTTTTCAGTTTTTTATTTGTAATAAAATTTGGAAACCATGTATCATTTTGCTTCCACTTCACAATTATGCACCACTTTGTGTTGGTCTATCACATAAAATCCCGATAAAATACATTTACGTTTGTGGTTGTAACATGACAAAATGTGGAAAAGTTCAAGGGGTATGAATACTTTTGCAAGCCACTGTACATACAGGAAGATGTTTAGAACGCTTTTCCACAGTGGCAATTGATGCTGGCTTAATTCTGAATGGTACTTGTAAGTGTTGTGGATTTTTATTAACTAAAGGTGTTGAGAAAAGTAGGGTAAAGATGGGTATGTGGAATTATAAAAATGATCAAGTGTGATCTCGCTGCATGGTAGTACAGGCGTGAGGGGAAAAATGAGCTACTCCTGTTCCCATGTGTGGGAAGGAACTGCAGATGAACGTCAGTCTGAAGAAGGGTCTCGACCCGAAACGTCACCCATTCCTTCGCTCCAAAGATGCCACCTGTCCCGTTGAGTTACTCCAGCGTTTCGTGTCCTATGTCTCAGTGCATCTCCAATGCCGTGTAAATCACCCAATAAAACTGTACCCCAATGTAAATCACCCACAGAATTATACCCCAGTTATTGATTTATACTGGGGTACAGTTTTACACCCATAAAACTGTACCCCTGTATAAACGGGGTACAGTTTATACTGGGATATAGAACTGTACCCCAGTATAAATCAGTAACTCAGCGGGTCAGGTCGTATCATGCCTCACCGATTGAGCTATTCCAGCAATTTGTGTCTTTTTTTTTAAAACTAGCATCTGCAGTTCCTTGTTTCTGCTCTGAGACTCTTTGCGCACCTTTCTTTCCACTCCCCTCACCCCTGTCACCCAATTCCTTTCCCCACCTGCACTTCCTCCATCTGCATGTCAACCAACCACCCCCGACTTGCTATCCGTCCCTTATTTCAAACCCCCCCCCCCTGTTCCCTATTACCCTTTCCCTTCCCCATTAGACTCACATGCCAATCCACCTCTCCACAGTACCTCCACCTATCACTTGCCACATCTTGCGCCTCCCCTTCCCCTTACCTCTCCTTACCGCCTATTTCCCTTCTACTCCATCAGATTGAAGAAACGTCCCAACCCATTTCCCTCCACAGACGCTGCCTGAGCTGCCGAGTTTAGTTTAGTTTAAAGATACAGAGCGGAGTAATGCCCTTCGGCCAACGAGTTCACGTGGACCAGCGATCCCTAACTCCATCCTACACACATTAGAGACAATTTACAATTATACCAAGCCAAGTAACCTACAAACCTGTATGTCTTTGGAGTGTGGGATGAAAAGATCAGGGGAGAGCGTAAAACTCCATACAGACAAGCACCTATAGCTGGGATCGAACCCGGGTCACTGCCGCCGTAAGGCAGTAACTCCACCGCTGCGCCACCATGCCGCCAAAACAACATTCCTCCAGCGTTTTTTTTTAACTAAGAAGGTTTGTAGGTTACTTGGCTTCTGTAAATTGTAAATTGTCCCTTAATGTGTTTAGGATAGAAACAGAAACATAGAAAATAGGTGCAGGAGGAGGCCATTTGGCCCTTCGAGCCATCACCGCCATTCATTGTGATCATGGCTGATCACCCACAATCAGTAACCCGTGCCTGCCTTCTCCCCAGATCCCTAGCCCTTAGAGCTCTATCTAACTCTCTTTTAAATTCATCCAGTGAATTGGCCTCCACTGCCTTCAGTGGAAGAGAATTCCACAAATTCACAACTCTGGGTGAAATCTTTTTTTCTCATCTCAGTTTTAAATGGCCTCCTCTTTATTCTTAGTCTGTGGCCCCGGGCTCTGGACTCCCCCAACATTAGGAACATTTTTCCTCCATCTAGCTTGTCAAGTCCTTTTATAATTTTATGTGTTTCCATAAAATATCCTCTCATCCTTCTAAATTCCAGTGAATACAAGCCCAGTTTTTCCAATCTTTCCTCATATGACAGTCCCATCATTCCGGGATTAACCTCGTGAACCTACGCTGCACTGCCTCGATAGCAAGGATGTCCTTGCTCAAATTAGGAGACTAAAACTGGACACAATACTCCAGATGTGGTCTCACCAGGGCCCTGTACAACTGCAGAAGGACCTGTTTACTCCTATACTCAAATCCTTTTGTTAAGAAGGTCAACATGCCATTAGCTTTCTTCACTGCCTGCTGTACCTGCATGTTTACTTTCAGGATAGTGCTGGTGTGTACGGGGTGATAAGGTCATAAGTGATAGGAGTAGAATTAGGCCATTCGGCCCATCGAGTCTACTCAGTCATTCAATCATGGCTGATCTATCTCTCTCTTTCCTAAACCCCATTCTCCTGCCTTCTCCCCATAACCCTTGACACCTGACTGCTGGTCGGCATGCCGACGGGGCCTGTGCCCAGGCTGTCCCTCTGAAGTCTGAAGTCTAAAGGTGACAAGCTGCTTGTGAAAGAAAAAAAGCGGTTTTGATGACTGAAAATAGGTCAGTGGCTGTCTCTGCGTCCTATCTGCTCAAAGTAAGTAATTAAAATCAGTCCACTGCTACCTGCCCACAGATCAATAACCAGCTGTCAACATTGCAAGTGTCACCACATATACATTACGTTTGCTGTATTGCTTTTCAATGCTGCCGGCTGACTATTAAATATTGCCGCGGAGACGCAGAATGAGGCTGGAGCATTAGCGTCTGGTCGCCTGGAGGCAGGAGGAGGTATACATGATCCCTCAGCACTCGTATATTTAGCACTAGTCCATGATTAATCATAAAAGGATGGTTCCCCAAATGATTATATTCCACAATGTTACAGTAGAGCTGCAGCTACAAGCCTGACTTTGATTCCCTTTACGTGATCTATTTATTAATGCGAATAGATGTGTTAGACGTGATAGAAAGTCAATCTGCTGATCAATGCCAACATCTCTGAAGCGGCACGATTTATGGTTCAGTGTGGAGCCACAGCGCTGAAGGAAACAGGCCCTTCGGCCTACCGAGTCCGCGCCGACCAGCGATCCCCACACATTAACGCTGTTCTGAACACAATAGGGATTAAAAATATTTTAAAATGTATTTACCAAGCTAATTAACCCTCAAATATGTACATCTTTAGAGTGTGGGGGGAAACTGGAGGACCCGGAGAAAACCCACGAGGGTCACAGGGAGAACGTACAAAGTCCGCACAGACCCGTAGTCGGGACCGCACCCGGGTCTCTGGCGCTGTAAGGCAGCAATTCTACCGTTGTGCCACCCATAGCTTAAATTTTTCTCGTCTTAAGGCATGGATAGGGTAGATAAACAAAACCTTTTTTCCTCAGGGAGGAAATGTCAAAGAATAGAGGGCACAGACTTTAAATGTTACTTGAGATTTTAGAAATACAGCGTGAAAACAGGCCCTTCGGCCCACCGTGTCTGCCTCGACCAGCGATCACCCCGTACACTAATGTTATCCCACACACTATGGACAATTTCCAAGATCGATTAACCTACAAAGCTGTACGTCTTTGGAGGGTGGGAGGTAACCGGAACACCCGGAGAAATTAAACGCAGGTGACGGGGAGAACGTGCAAACTCCATACAGACAGCACCCATAGTCAGCAATGAACCTGGGACCTTGACGCTGAAAGGCAGCAACTTTACCGCTGTGCCACTGTTTCGCCCTAAAAGCTTTAAGGTGAGAGGGGCTAAATTTAAAAGAGATGCGCGGGACAAGTTTTTTTCACAGAATGTGGTGGGTACCTGGAACATGCTGCCATGGGTGGTGTAGGTAGATAAAATAGTGGCATTTAAGAGGCTTTTGGATAGGCATGTGGGAATGCAGGGAATGGAAGGATGCGGTTTATGTGCAGGCAGATAAGGGTTGGTCTGGGCATCATGTTCAGCACAAACATTGTGGGCCGAAGGGTCTGATCCTTTGCTGTACTGCTCTGTGTTCCATGTTCAGCAGGTTGGAAAGCATCTCTGGATAAAAACGAGTGGGTGACATTTCGGGTCGAGGCCCTTCTTCAGATCACTGAAGAAGTTAATGGGTGATAGGAGCATAATTAGGCCATTCGGCCCCTCAAGTCTACTCTGTCATTCAATCATGGCTGATCTATCTCTCCCTCCTAACCCCATTCAAGATTCAAGATGGGTTTAATGTCACATGTGCCAGTTAAGGTACAGTGAAATCCGATTTACCACACCAAGTGAAAAGCATTAAGACGCACAGCTACGTAAAATAAAATTTAACACCACCATAAACATCCACCATAGCGGCTCCCCACATTCCTCACTGTGATGGAAGGTAATAAAGTCCAATCTCGCTCTCTTTCTTCTCCATGGTGGGGGCTGTCGAACCATCCGCTGTTGGGGCCCTCAAAGCTCCCGCAGCTGGCGATCCGAGGCCCTTGCGTCGGGGTTGATGGAACTACCTCGTCGGGACGGTTGAAACTCACCGCTGCTTGAAGCCCCGACTCAGCCTCTAACCAGGGACCGCGATTTTTAGACCGGGCTCCAAGATGTTAAAGTCCCCAGGGGCGCCGGCAGCTGGAGCTCTCCGCAGTCGACCGCCGGCAAGGCGAGATCGCAGCTCCACGATGGTAAGTCCGCGCCGCAACTGCGTTGAAGCGCCGGGTCGGTCTCCAGGAAAGGCCGCTCCGCTCCACGATGTTAGGCCGCAATGGGAGACGGAGATACGACACGGATAAAATCGCATCTCCGTTGAGGTAAGAGATCGAAAAAGGATTCCCCCAAACTTCCCCCCCACCCCACACAAAACAAACCAAGAAACACTAAAACATACTTTTAACATATACTTAAAATAACAAAACAGAAAGAAAAGACAGACAGACCGTTGTCTGCCTTCTCCCAGTAACCCCTGACACCCATACTAATCAAGAATTTATCTCTATCGCCGCCCTAAAAATATCCATTGACCTGGCCTCCACGGCATTCTGTGGCAAAGAATTCCACAGATTCACCACCCTCTGAAGAAGGGCCCCAACCAAAAACATCATGCATCTGTTTTCCCCAGAGATGCTGCCTGACCCGTTGAGCACTTCGTGTCAATATTCAGGATCTTTTCTAGACAGGCAGTCAGACAAACCGGCACACAGGAAGAGCTGCTAGGTACAAGCTGACCAAATGTGAGACACAAGGAACTGCAGATGCTGAAATCTGGAGTAAAAACACAAAGTGCCAGAGGAACTCAGTGGATCAGTCAGCATCTGAGGAGGGAATGGCCAGGTGACCCCAAGCCAAAATGTCACCAATCAGTCCCATCCTCAGATGCTGCCGGACCCATGGAGTTCTTCCAGCACTTTGTGTTTTGATGAAAAGTGGGTTTGATTTGAAAGGCAGGAATAAACCATCTGCAGAAGTCAGTTAAAACCTCTAGGCTCTGCACCAGCTTCCTTTAATCTGCTAATATTTTAACAAGCATTTTGTTACTGCTAAGATATTATGTAAAGGTACATTGTTCTCCTCTGATGCTGTCACAGCACTGTGGAAAGCAGCGTTGGCTGCTAACTCCCTTGAGGCTGTTTTACTGGCAGCACAGAGATAACTATCGTGCCTGTTTGAAGGTTATTTCTCTACGCTACGGAAGCCATGGCCAAGAATACTGCAAATGGCCAACACATTAATTTAATTTCTCTATGCCTATGCAATGATAAGACCCAGGACAAAATGATGGTCACGGTGGCGCAGCTGGTAGAGTTGCTGCCTCACAGCGCCAGAGACCCCGGTTCGATCCTGAACACGGGTGCTGTCTGTACGGAGTTTGTACGTTTTCCCCGCGACCGCGTGGGTTTTTCTCCGGGCGCTCCGTGTTTCCTCCCGCTCTCAAATGACCGACAGGTTTGCAGGCTTCGGAAAAACGGTAAATTGTCCCAAGTGCGCGTGGGATTGCGCGAGTGTACGGGGATCGCTGGTCGGCGCGGACTCGTTGGGCCGAAGGGCCCGTTTCAGCACTGTATCTCCAAACGAAACAAAATTAAATGAAACGAATATAAGGAGAAGGTTCCTGAACATTAATATGTAACTGCGCCTTTGCAGCGGCAAGGCCATTCGGTACTGCCTGAGAATATGGGAACATTCATAATCTGGGCTAATTTGCGGTCAGATTTAATCTGTCGTATTTTACCCTGACCTGCAGATAATCAATATATAAATCACTCCAATTTAGAAGGCAATGTCAACATGAGTCATCCAATTGCCAAGTTATCTCTGGATGTCAGATGAACCTGTAGTATGTCTCTCTATATGTGAGGCAGTCGCAAATTTAATTAACCTTTCCCTGGCTGGCTACCTTAATTAATAGGAGTGATTCTTGCCAGTGGCTCAAAAGTAAATAATAGTTGAATCTTTGACCGTGCATTAAACTCTGATCAGTATATCCCTCTCAAGAAGTGAATGGGCACAAATATGTTCATGGCATTGTTCACACAGTGTGGAGGTTGGAAGTAGCTCACTAGTTGTTCAATGGGACATAAAAGACAGAACAATGAATGGTTCAACAGCCCTTTATTGTAACGTGTAGTGAGGTATAGTGAAATTTGATTTGCCATATAGTCATACATAAATAAAAAGCAACAAGATACATAGGGGATCAGTCTGAAGAAGGGTCTCGACACGAAACGTTGCCTATTTCTTCTCTCCATAGATGCTGCCTCACCCGCTGAGTTTCTCCAGCATTTTTTGTCTACCTAAGACACATAACTGCATAAAGTTTAAACATGGACTTAAACAGCCTCCACAACAGCGTGTGAGAATCACCCCAGGGCACACAGCATTAGCGGAGACCCACAGCCATCGGTTCGATGTCCGGGCCACACACACGCTCCTTCACCGAGTTGTACCGACCGCTGCCACTCTCTCTGCAGTCCCTGACCCGCCCAGACAGTCAGAAAGCCGTCCACACTCGCACCAGACTGCGGGATGTCCTCATGGAGCCATGTCCCCTCAAAACACCGACATCACTCGCCAGTGCAGGCAGCATGTTCATCTTGTTTTTTTCAGCGACCTCACATTCCCCACTGTGATGGAAGGCAAATACCTTCTTTCCCACAGCACGCGAACAGGCCCCTTCGGCCCACAATGTCCGTTCCAAATATGTTTCCAAGATCAACTTACCTCATCTGCCTGCACATCATCCACATGCCACCATTCAAATGCACCCGTTTGAAAGCCTGTTGGACACCATTATACATCACCACCACAGATACAGAGAGGGCCTATAGAGTCACACAGTGTGGAAACAGGCCCTTCGGCCCAACATGCCCACTCCAACCAACGTGCCCCATCTACACCAGTCCCACCTGCCTGCGTTTGGCCCATATCCCTCTAAACCTGTCCTATCCATGAACCTGTTCAAATGTCTGTTGAACGTTGCAATAGTCCCAGCCTCACCTACATCCTTCGACAGCTCGTTCAATACATCAACCACACTTTCTGTGAAAAATCTACCCCTCGGGTTCCTATTAAATCTTTGCTCCTCATCTGAAACCTATGTCCTCTGGTTCTCGATTCCCCACACTGTGCAAGAGACTCTGTGCATCTACCCAATCTATTCCTCTCTTGAGGCTGAATATACTTGGATTGTTTTCTTTGGAATGTCGGAGGTTAAATCTACTCAATAAACAAAAGTCTGTAGCCTCTTTTTGCTCTGGTATTTTATTTCATTCACATGTTTAAACTATAATGTTTTATTATTAATGTTTAATATTTTATGTGTTATTCTTAATTGTTTACTGTAAGCCGTGTTGTTACTTGCGAGCGGAGCACCAAGGCAAATTCCTTGTATGTGTACATACTTGGCCAATAAACTTATTCATTCATTCATTTATTCATTCATTAAGGGGAAATTTGATAGAAGTATATAAAACTGTGAGAGGTATGGATGAGGTAGATGGCCAGAGCCTTTTTCCCAGGGTGGAAATGTTCAACACTCGAGGGCATACCTTTAATTTGAGAGGGAGAAAGTTAAATATAGATGCGCGGGGCAAGTTTTTTACACAGAGAGTGGTGGGGGCATTGAAAGCATTGCCGGGGGGTGGTAGTGGATGCAGATACAATAGTGGTGTTTATGAAGCTTTCAGATGGGCACGTGGAAATGCAGGGAATAGGGCGATGTGGATCATGTACAGGCTGATGAGATCAGTTTAACTTGGCATCATGTTCGGCACAAACATTGTGGGCCAAAGGGCCCGTTCCTCTGCGGTACTGTACTGAAGCCTGAAGAAGGGTCTCGACCCGAAACGTCACCCATTCCTCCTATCCAGAGATGCCGTCTGTCCCGCTGAGTTACTGCACCATTTTGTGTCTATCTTCGATGTAAACCGGCATCTGCAGTTCCTTCCAAAACTGTACTAATCTATATGCTATGTTTCTATATAAATGACAGCAAGATAAAAGAGGGAAATTATTTCCTTCAGTCACAATATATCCATGATGATTGCCTGTATTCAAAACTTTTCTCTATTCACTATTTGTGATAAATGTTTATCTCAGGATGTAACCATAGCACATTCCTTTGTTTTTTTGCATAAAAATCCAAACATTTTGGAATGAAATGTTTGAAATTTTTACAGAATTATTATTTTTTTAATTGAAACCTAACGCAGAACTGATCATTTTTGGAACAATGGAAGTCGGCTTTGAGCTGACTTTGTTCCAAAAGAGTTTACTTAATTATGGCAAAAAAACGTATTGTGGAAAAACGCTCCCAGGCAAATCAGATCAATTCTTAAAGATTTGGGCTCCATTTATCGACTTATTACAAGCATAAGGTGCAACATAACTCTGGAAATAAACTGTTTCAGGACCGGGTGAGGGGTGTGTAAAGATATGAAGCAGGTACATCCCTTTTATTTCATTTTGTTTATATTTTCTTTTTTTTTTTCTTTTTTTTCTTTTTTCTCTTTCTTTTTCTCTTTCTCGTGCTTTAGGTCTTTATGGGCTCTCTCTTTCCACTTTTTCACGCACTATTAATATCACTATCTTATCTAACTTTCTCTATTTTTCTTTTTCTTGCTTCTCTTACTTTTCTATTATTAAAGTTTATAACAAGAAGTGGCACATGAAATGTATTATGGTATTTTTGGTTTATACTATTGTACATACTTCTAATAAAATAATATTTAAAAAAACCCAAAAAACTTTTCTCTATTCAACCTTCCTTGCATGCCTGTCCACGGAGTTACTATATTAAGACACCAGTGAGACTGATCGCCACATTCTGTATCAGCACAGACCATTATAGCGAGGTGCATTTATGATTAGCAGGCTGTGCCTTGACTGACAACTCTATGAGTTTGCTAGAAAGCTTTATGTGTTGCCTACCAAAGAAATTGTGAATCGTTGATATCACAGCTTTATAATTAGACCTGTTGGTGTGATCTGGTTGATGGTGCTTTTTAGTTTAGTATAGTTTGGAGACGCAGCGCGGAAACAGGCCATTGGGCCCACCGAGTCCGTGCTGACCAGCGATCCCCCGTACATTAACACTACCCTTACACACACTAGGGACAATTTTACATTTATACCGCAGGGGATCTTATAGAAACATATAAGATTATTAAGGGTTTGGACACGCTAGAGGCAGGAAACATGTTCCCGACGTTGGGGGAGTCCAGAACCAGGGGCCACAGTTTAAGAATAAGGGGTAAGGCATTTAGAACAGAGATGAGGAAACACTTTTTCACACAGAGATTTGTGAGTCTGTGGAATTCTCTGCCTCAGAGGGCGGTGGAGGCTGGTTCTCTGGATACTTTCAAGAGAGAGCTAGATTGGGCTCTTAAAGATAGCGGAGTCAGGGGATATGGGGAGAAGGCAGGAATGGGGTACTGATTGTGGATGATCAGCCATGATCACATTGAATGGTGGTGCTGGCTCGAAGGGCCGAATGGCCTACTCCTGCACCTATTGTCTATTGTCTATTGTCTAAGCCAATTAACCTACAAACCTGTGCGCCTTTGGAGTGTGGGAGGAAACCAAAGATCTCGGAGAAAACCCACGCGGTCATGGGGACAACGTACAAACTCCATAAAGACAGCACCTGTAGTCAAGATCGAACACGGGTTTCGGGTGCTGTAAGGCAGCAACTCTACTGCTGCGTCACTGTGCCGCCCTCTTGCGCCCTCGGTACACGTGACAATAAACTAAACTGAACTGACCTGCGTGGGTTCTTCAGTTTTCTCCCACACTCGGAAGACATACAGGTTTGTCGGTTGATTGGCCTAGTATAAATTAAAATTGTCCCTAGTGTGTGTAGGATAGTGAGAGTGGTCGGGGATTGCTGGTCGGTGTGGACTCGGTGGGTTGAACGGCCTGTTGCCGCGCTGGATCTCTCAACGAAAAAAAACGAAAATATATGTGTGGTACTTGCAAAATATCTCCTCACTAATTTCCAGTCTTGGGACCTGCCGTGATGGACGTTGGGGGGGGAGGGGGGGGGGGGGGGGGGGGGGAAGGGTCTAGTGGACACCCCTCAAACAAGAGAAAGGGATGGCAACCCAGGGGGCCACAAGAGTGGCAAGGGTGCTTGGTATTAGGATCGCTGGTGACACTGCCAAATATAACACTAATTAAAGGATAAATGCTAAGAATGTCAAATGAGTTTTCGCACTGTTCTTAGTGATAGAGTCACAGAGTCTATGTGTATACAGCGTGGAAACAGGCCCTTCAGCCCAATTTACCTTCACCGACCAACATTTACCCTCTTAAATGTTGCAATAGTCCTTGCATTAACTACAGTACCTCCTCCGGCAGCTCGTTCCATACACCCATCACACCTTGTGTAAAGAGGTTGGCCCTCAGGTTCCTATTAAATCTTCCCCCCCCCCCTTCCCCCCTCACCTTAAACCTATCTCCTCAGGTTCTCAATTCCCTTACTCTGGGCAAAAGACTGTGCATTTACCTGATCTATTCCTCTCATGATTTTGTACACCTCTATAAGGTCACCCCTCATCCTACTGCGCTCCAAGGAATAGAATCCAAGGCTACTCAACCGCTCCCTATGGCTCAGGCCCTCGAGTCCTGGCAACATCCTCGTAGATCTCCTCTGCACCATTTCCAGCTTGACAACATCTTTACTATAACATGGAGACCAAAACAATTGACCAAAACATGTTTTTAAATTCTGGATAACGTTCATTTTTGGAAAAAAAATGATTTCAGTGGCGAACAGCTGCCAAGGATTAATTATAATTGTTTGAGTTTATTTCAATATTTTTAAATGTTGCAGGTCTTTAGTTTTAAATGAATTAATTCATTTGTAATAATGTCTTTTAATGTTTTCCAACATTGGGCACATTAAAATATTCATAGTGTTTTGACAGATTTGACAGCTGGCTAAGCCATGCAATGTGGTTTGACTGCTTTAGTTTAGTTTAGTTTAGAGATATAGTGTGCAAACAAGCCCTTTGGCCCACCGTGTCGGGGCTGACCAGCGATTCCCGCACATTAACGCTATTGTGGCTGTCCCTGGATATTAGGCCACTCCTTGGGTCATCCCCCTCGGCACTTGAGGGACAAGGATGAGGGACCAAAGATTCTATAGCGGAGCAAGATAGACCACTCGACGAAAAAGTGGGCGAGTGTCCGAGTGGTCATAGTACGGCCATGGGCAGATTCATGGGTAATTCTAGGCCCCATTTTCGTAACCGGCTTCCGTCTCCGCACCAAAGATCCCATAGGATACTAGTGTGGAGACTGAAGCTGGTTACGGAAACATCCTCGTAAAAATAAAAGTTATTTGGTAAAAATCTTGTCATTTTCAGAATTTTAATTTATTAACACAAACTGTACCCACGCAACGTTGATTACACTGCGAGTCGGGTCGGGTCGGGTCGGGTTACTAAAATACGAACAACGTTCCTCTCCGTTGCGTACTACACGTCAGCCCATTGCGTTTAGCAGGAGTGGTCTATCTTGCTCCACTATAGGATCTTTGCGAGGGACAGCCCATAGGCTTCCGGCTTATGCCCAGCGGTGTTCTGGGAGTTTTTCATCCCTTCGGAGAAACTCGTCGTGAGTGGATGCTCACAACCCTCATTAAAGAACCTTTGAAGCTGCCTGGCGTCTAGCCTTTTGCTGACCGCGTCCAGGCCGTGAAAACTATCTACACACACTAAGGACAATTTACAATTATACCAATCCAATTAACCTACAAACTTGTACGTCTTTGGAGTGTGGGAGGAAACCGGAGATCCCGGAGAAAACCCACGCAGGTCACGGGGAAAGCGTACAAACTCCGTACAGACAGCACCTGTAGTCGGGATCGAACCCGGGTCTCTGGTGCTGTAATGCAGCAACTCTACCACTGCGCCACCGTACCACTGTAAACCTACTCAAATTCTTCTGCACTATTATTCTACATCAAAGCCCCCCATCTGCAACTCATTTTATATATATATATACATATAACCTACTGCTGCTCCAATTTTATTTTGTTCTATGGGGAAAATAGTTGATAGCATAATGAGTTGAAACCCTGCAACTTTTTGAATAACATTACTGTCAGCGTCACCCTCCAGCAAGTCAACCTCTAACTGTCCCTGAAACATCATAGCCAGCACAGGTGAGTTAAGGAAACCAAGAACCAAAAGAGGAATTGGCACGGTGGTGTACCGGTGGAGATGCTGCCTTATAGCGCTGGAGACCCGGGTTCGATCCTGACTACGGGTGTTGCCTGTACAGAGTGTGTCCGCTCTCCCCGTGACCTGGGGGGGTTTTCTCCGGGTGCTCCGTTTTCCTCCCACACTCCAAAGACGTGCAGGTTTGTAGGCTGGCTACGGTACAACTGTGAAATTGCACCCTGGTGTGTGTGTGTAGGATAGTGAAGAAGGGTCTGAGGCAGGTCCGAAACGTCACACGTTCCTCCCCTCCAGAGATGCTGCCTGTCCCGCTGAGTTACTCCAGCATTTTGTGCTCTCTTTAGTTTCAACGAGCACCTGCAGTTCCTTCCTACACATAGGGTTTTGTGCGCGGGGATCGCTGGTCCGCACGGACTTGGTGGGCCTGTTTCCGCGCTGTATCTCTAAACTCAACTAAAGGAGAGAATATTCCATCCCGGACCAACATCGATTACCTGGACAAGAAGTTGAAACTTGTCAGCATTTCCCTAAGTCACAAACACTATTCGCACAGTTGGACGCTCTATTGTGGGTCCCTAGCAGATGATTAATGAGGCAGGCAAAAGGACAAGGGGATGCAAGGTTACCTCGGATCACTGGGGAAAAGCAGCGGCTAAAAAAATCACTACTGTGTCCCATTTGACGAAGAAGCTATAACACTCGCTGCTGTAATGAATGAATGGAGGAATAGTATAAAAGCTAGAGAAAGACCCCCTATGTTATGCCGATTTTTGTGTTACAGAAGCACTCAGTCCGACGGGAACGGTGACGGACGCACCACACGTCTCTGTCCTCCAGTTCCTGCGGGCCTCCGCCGCTGGAAGTACAGGATTTTGGTGTGTGTGTGCTTTATCATCATTCCTTACAATGCCATGTACGACAGTGATCGTAACTTCTACTGAAATGTGGATGGCCGTTGGCTCGCTAGAAGCTCACCCGCCCTTTGACAGGTCTTGTTTTTGGTCCTGCTGGGGGTCCACAGCCCCCTCCTCACCCGGCAAACCAGGTGGGGGAGAGGGTTTAGCCGCTGACTATCCGACCATGGAGCAGGTGGGATTACATGGTACCCGTGGCGTGGGGAACTACCCCCCCCCCCTCCCCCGACCTGGCTCACACGTGTATAAATATACATGACCAAGCCCAGATTGGGCAATCGTTTCGCTGAACACCTTCGCTCAGTCCGCCTTGGTCTACGCGATCTCGCGGCTGCCAAAAACTTTATCTCCCCTTCCCATTCCCACACTGACCTTTCTTGACCTGGGCCTCCTCCACTCTCACGGTGAGTCCACATGCAAATTGGAGGAACAGCACCTCATATTTCACTTGGGCAGCTTACAACCCAGCGGTATGAATATTGATTTCTCTAATTTTAAGTAACCCTTGCATTCCCTCTCTCACCGTCCCTCCCCCACCCTAGTCGTCTTGCTTAGTTTCAACGTTTGTATCCACTCTGTATCACGTTTTCCACAGTCAACAATGGGCCATTGTGGGCTCCACCCTTCCTTGATCATCGTTGCTGACTTTGATTTGTTCTTTTCATACCTTTCATTCAATTGATCGATGTACCTTGCTAGTTTAACCGTTCGTATCCCTTCGTTATCACCTTGTCCACAGCCAACAATGGACCATTGTGGGCTCCACCTTTCCTGAGCCATCGGTGCCAGCTCTGATTTGTTCTGAACCTTTTCATACCTCTAGTTTCCCTCTCCCCTGACTCACAGCCTGAAGAAAGAACTCGACCCGAAGCATCGCCTTGTTCCTTTTCTCCAGAGATGCTGCCTGTCCCTCTGGCTACTCCAGCATTTTGTGTTTACCTTCGGTATAAACCACCATCTGCAGTTCATTCCGACACATACACGTACAGGCTTACGTTTGACATCTATTTGTGTTTTAATGTGGCAGATCCTTGTAAAAGCGATTCACAAGTTCACGTTACAGGAGTAGAATTAGGCCATTCAGCCCATTTAATCTATTCCGCCATTCAATCATGGCTGATCTCTGCCACCTAATCCCATTTTCCTGCCGTCTCCCCATAACCCTTGATACTTGTTCTAATCAAGAATTTCTCTATCTTTGTCTGAAAAAATATCCACTGACTTGGCCTCCACAGCCCTCTGTGTGTAAATGTGTACTTATGTGGCAATGAGTTCCACAGATGAACAACCCTCTGACTAAAGAAGTTCCTCCTCACCTCCTTTCTAATAGAGCGCCCTTTAATTCTGAGGCTATCTCTGGCCCTACACTCCTCCACCAGTGGAAACATCCTGTCCACATCCACTCTATCTATGCCTTTCAGTATTCTGTAAGTTTCAATGAGGTCCCCCCTCAACCTTCTACACTCCAGCGAGTACAGGCCCAGTGTTGTCAAACACTCATCATATGCTAACCCACTCATTCCTGGAATCATTCTTGTAAAACTCATAGGAGCATTAACCCATAACTCTGATACCAGACTCCTGAAATAAGCACTGCATTCCCAGCTCTGTATTGGCTGGAGGACAGAGAAAAAAGATTCAAGGTTGTGCTCAAGGGCTCCTTGAAGAAATACAACGTCAACACTGACTCTGGGGACTCTTTGGGCCGTGGCCATTGAAAGTTGAGAAGGAGTACTCACAATAACATTACGAAACTCCATCTGAACTTCACGCTGCCTCGGCAAGGCCACCAGCATAATCAAGGACAAGTCTCACCCTCTTCTCCCTTCTCTCACCAGGGAGGATGTACAGAAGTTTAATAACGCATACCTCCAGATTCAGGGACCATCTCTTCCTGACCATGCATCGGGTGTGAACAAAAAGCCTTGGCACCAGTGGCCAACAAGGCCCACCAACTTCTTTAGAAGGCTTAGAAAGATCGGCATGTTCCTAACAGCTTTAGTTTTTTTTAAACTTTAGAGATACAGCACGGAAACAGGCCCTTCGGCCCACCGAGTCCGCACCGACCAGCGATCCCCGCACATTAACACTACCCCACACTAGGGACAATTTACATTTATACCAAGCCAATTAATTTACAAACCTGTGAATCTTTGGAGTGTGAGAGGAAAACAAAGATCTCTGAGAAAACCCACGCAGGTCACGGGCAGAACGTACAAACTCCGTACAGACAGCACCCGTAGTCGGAATCGAACCCGCGTCTCTGGCGCTGTAAGGGAGTAGCTCTACCGCTGCGCCACCGTGCCGCCCTACTCACATCAACTTCTGCAGATGCGCCCAGAAAGCATTTTATCGGGGTGCATCACAGCAGGGTTTAACTAGAGAGTGGGCCTGATCTACTTTCTACCTCATTGGAGACCATCGGACTATCTTTACTTGGACTTTACTGGACTTTATCTCTCACTAAACGTTAATCTTTTGATCCTGTACAATTAATCTGTGGATAGTATGCAACAAAAAAAACCTTTTAACTGTACCTCAGTATACGTTACACTAAACTAAACTAAACTAAACTTTCCCACACTCCAAAGACATGCAGGTTTCTAAGTCAATTGCCGTCTGTAAAATTGTAAATTGTCACTATCGTGTATGAGAGCGCTTGTGTGCGGGCGGGGATCGCTGGTCGACGTGGACTCGGTGGGCCGAAAGGCCTGTCTCAGTGCTGTATCTCTAAACTTTAGGTCAGGGAACGAACAGTAGCCTGATACCAGTGGTTGAGAGAGCGCTTCACTTAACCAGTTACCCACCTGCCCACCCCACCAACCTCCCCCTCTCCCAATCATGAAATACTCTACAGTCCCATATTAGCCTCTTCAGCCACTTCAGGAACTATCAAACTGGAGTGCAAGTAGAAACAAGGAACTGCACCAAAGGATGTGTAGGAAGGAACTGCACTTGCTGGATTCGATCGAAGGTAGACACAAAATGCTGGAGTAACTCAGCGGGGCAAGCAGCATCTCTGGAAAGAAGGAATGCGTGACGTTTCGGGTCGAGACACTTCTTCAGACTGATGTCAGGGGACTGGGCGGTACAGAGATAACATTTAGTCAGAGACAGCTCTGGGCCTGTCCCACTTGGCGATTTTTTAGGCAACTGCCGGCGACTCTCCTGTTGTCGTAGCAGATCGCCGAAAAACCGACGACAACCTACGTCATCCCGGCGACAAACTACGACAGCACCTACGTCAGGAGAAGTCAAGCCACGCTCAATGGCGTCAAACCCACTGTCGTCGAAAATTTTTTAACAGGTTGAAAATTTTGCGGCGACCAGAAAGACGCTACGACTTTTTGCGCGACTGAGGAGACTACTCCCGGCGACCACCGGCGAACATGTGACGACAAATTAGTCGCCTGTAGTTGCCTAAAAAATCACCTTAGTGGGACAGGCCCATAAGACTGGTGGGAGAACTGGGAAGGGGGAGGGGATGGGGAGAGAGGGAAAGCAAGGGCTACTTGCAGTTAGAGAAGGCAATGTTCATACCGCTGGGGTGTCAGCTACCCAAATGAAATATGAGGTGCTGTTCCTCCATTTTGCGCTGGGCCTCAATCTGACAACGGAGGAGGCCCAGGACAGAAAGGTCAGATTGGGAATGGGAGGGGGAGTTGAGTTACTGCTGCATTTTGTGTCTACTGCACTAAAGGACGCTAGGAGCTGGAGTAACTCAACAGTTTCGGCAGCATAGTTGGGACCCACCCCGAAACGCCACCTATCCGTGTCCTCCAGGTATGCTGCCTGGCCCGTTGAGTTACTCCAGCTGTTTGTGTCCTTTTGGAGTGGAATTAAGTCACCCTCGATCCCGAGGGATTGCCTAATAGGAGGAAGATCAAGAAGACTCACACCATATCAGAGATAGAGATATTAAGAGGGATGACTTAAGGATTGAACAAAGAAATTCACGGACTCTCCTGAAACTTCTATTGAGAATTCAGAATTATTGTTGGACTTGGGCCTAAACTGAACAGTATGCTGGGTAGATGTTAGTGGATGAGTTTTAGTGATACAGTGTGGAATCAGGCACTTTGCCCACCGAGTCAGCGACTACCAGCGATCCCCATACACCAACACTATCCTACACCCTAGGGACAATTTACAATCTTTACCGAAGCCAATTAATCTGCAAACCTGAACGCTTTTGGAATGTGGGTGGAAACCAGAGGTCCCTGGGAAAACCCAGGCGGTCACAGGGAGAACGCACTAACTCCGTACAGACAGCACCCATAGTCAGGATGGAACCCGGGTCTGTAATGCCCATGTCCCACTTAGGAAACCTGAACGGAAACCTCTGGAGACTTTGCGCCCCACCCAATGTTTCCGTGCGGTTCCCGGAGGTTTTTGTCAGTCTCCCTAATGGTCGAAAGTGGTTTCCGCTTCTTCTATGTTCCGGCGATTATTTCAAAATATTCAAAACCGGCCACGACTAAAAATAGGTTGCCGTTTTAGAAATCGGTAATTTTTTAGTCGAAGCCGGTTGCGATGCTAGTTGAAGGTGGTTGCCGGAGGTTGCAGGTAGTGGAAGGTAAAACCTTTTTTTCACCCAGTTTTATTCCACCAGGGTGGTCTTACCTTCCACTACCTGCAACCTCCGGCAACCACCTTCAACTATCATCACCACTAGCATTTGGCCCTTTGAGCCAACATGGCCATTCACTGTGATCATGGCTGATCATCCACAATCAGTACCCCGTTCCTGCCTTCTCCCCATATCCCCTGACTCCGCTATCTTTAAGAGCTCTATCCAACTCTCTTGAAAGCATCCAGAGAATTGGCCTTCACTGCCTTCTGAGGCAGAGAATTCCACAGATTCACAACTCTGGGTGAAAAAGCCTTTCCTCATCTCCATTCTAAATGGCCGACCCCATATTCTTAAACTGTGGCCCCTGGTTCTGGACTCCCCCAACAGTAGGAACATGTTTTCCTACCTGTAGCGTGTCCAATCCCTTAATAATCTTATATGTTTCAATCAGATCCCCTCTCATCATTCTAAATTCCAGTGTATACAAGCCCAGTCGCTCCAGTTCTTTCAACCTATGGCAGTCCTGCCATACTGGGAATTAACCTCTTGACTCTACGCTGCACTCCCACAATAGCAAGAATGTCCTTCCTCAAATTTGGAGACCAAAACTGTACACAATACTCCAGATATTCCCCATATAAACCTTTCCTATTTATGTTCCTATCCAAGTAGGTTTTAAATGCAGTTATATTACCTGCCCCAACTACCTCCTCCGGCAGCCCCTTCCATACACCCACTCCCTCTGAGTAAAAAAATATGTCTGTCAGGTTCCTATTAAATCTTTCCCCTCTAAAACAAGCCGTGCTATGTGATCTAATCACTGGAACGCCACATTAAGTTTCTTTATAGTACTCCCACAAACATTACTGATACCACTCTGCATTGCGATCTGCATTAACAGGTTAGTGTTAACAGGGAACAAACTTGCAGTGGAAATTAATCGGTATCAGCTCACTCATTCCCGCACACTCAGTTTCATTTAAATCAACGCACTACCCATTTCAAGTATTTTTAGATATCTTGTGTCTTACACCCAATGTAACAGTATAATTATTACATTTTAGGCATAATTATAGTTTAAGTATAGTTGTCGAAAATGGGGAATTATAAATATAATGCATTAAGTATCAAACAAATACACTTAACTACAACATCCTAGCTCTTACCAAACACATGGAACATTTCAGATCCCTGTGCCTCACAGAGTCATAGAGTTATGCAGTGTGGAAACAGGCCCCTCAGCCCAACATGTCCACACCGACCAACATGTCCATTCTACACCAGTCCCACCTGCCTGCATTTGGCCCATATCCCTCCAAACCTGTCCTATCCATGTACCTGTCTAAATGTTTCTTAAACTTTACATGGTACATATCTCGACTACCTCTTCCAGCAGCTCGTTCCATACACCCACCGCCCTTTGTGTAAAAAAGTTACCCCTCAGGCTCAAATAAAATCTTTCCCCCTTCACCTTAAACCCATGCCCTCTGGTTCTCGATTCCCCTACTTGAGGTAAGAGACTCTGTGCATCTACCTGATCTAATCCCCTCGAGTTCCTATTAAATCCTCTGGTTAGTACAGAATGTAGTGATCAGCCCCCAAGGCCCATATGCAGGAGGGGCCATTTTGGAGCCATTTCACTTTCCCAGCTGCAGCTGGCCACAAAGGCCCGTTGCAGCCGTCACCTCCGTTCCGGTCGTCCCATGAACCATCTTCCCTCTCCTTGCACGACCCTCTTCATTCAGCCTTTGTTCCCCTTGGAGGCACTTCACACAGCCGACCTTGAAGGTGCAGAAGGTAAGATCCCCATCCCCAGATCACTGCGGGCCCTATGTCTAGCATCCACCACCGCCGTCCCCCTCCATCCACTCTGCAGCTTCCCTCTATTCGGGCGGCTTGCCGGTTCTGCGGCTGCGAGCCAGATTCCTTTCGCCGTGCCGATAGTCTTTCCACACCATCCAGCTGATAAAGACAGGTTTGTGCCCCTTGGCTTTCCCTTCCTGACGTCAACAATCAACTCCTTGGTCTTGTTAACGTTCTTGTCATGGCACCATCATTTCAGGCAATCAAACTCCCTCCCTCTACTCTGTTACCTGTTATTGGTCCAAAGGTGGCAGTATCGGTGCTTTTAAAGATGGTTCGGGACTAGGGTTGCCAACATTCTCACTGCCAAATATGGGATAAACGGTCAAAATACCGGACAAATTCCCGACGGCAGTTCGTTGACCGACCCGGCCGTGGCTGGGTGAATGATGAATTGGCCCGGGTGCTGGACTGCACACAAAGCCCAGCCGGCGGGCCAGCTGAGGAGTTTTGGCCCGTGCGATGTTGCACGCAAAGTCCGGCACCCCATCCAACTCATGAACCGGTGATCGGCCATGAGAAGGAGGGGTGGTGGTGTCGGCGGTAAGTGAAGGTCCGACGGTCGGACAACTGGGCGGGCTGCCGACCGACGGGGCCACGGGCGAGGCGCTGCTGCTGCTGCACTCCATGGGCTGCACTACGTCGGGACGGGTGAGGCAAGGCCGAACGCAGCTCACCGACCCGACAGTCCCCTCGACCCGAGTAGTAGCAATCAAATACGGGACAAGGACGGTCCTGTACGAGACAAACCAATTTAGCCCAAAAAACAGGATGTCCCGGCTAATACGGGACAGCTGGCAACCCTAGGTGGCACAGTGGTGCAGCAGTAGAGTTGCTGCATTACAGCGCCAGAGACCCAGGTTTGATCCTGACTACGGGTGCTATTGGTATATTCTTCACGTGGGCTATCTCCAGGTGCTCAGGTTCCCTTCCTCATTCTAAAGACGTGCATATTTGTACGTTAATTGGCTTGTGTAAATTGACCCTAGTGTGTAAGATAGAACTAGTGCAAGGATGACTGTTGGTCAACGTGGGCTGAAGAGCCTGTTTCCAGGCTGCATCTCGAAACTAAACTTGAACAAGTCTCGCTACAGTCATGGCTGTTGAGTAGATGAGAAAACTGAGCACACAGCCCTGAGGTGCCTCCTTGCTAATGGTGTACAAGGATGAAGTGATGTTGCCAATTCATACTGATTGAGGTCTAAAAGAGTACATCCTCTGCTATTGAAATGAGATCTTATTTGGAATAAGAAAAGAGATTTGAGGAGAAATGAGAAGGCTTGACCCCGCAATCCTCTTTCAGATGAATCATTGAAACAAGGCTCCAGTCGCCTCTTAAGTAAACATACAGTGCAGGTTCGAGGAAGGACAGGGAGGTTTATCCAATATTTATCTTTCAATCAAGAGCGGTAAAGCAGATGGCCCAGGCATTATCAAATGGCTGCTCGTGTGTGAATGAAGGAGAAAAAAGCATGGCACTGTGCGTGTGCATACTGTGGCAGTAAATGCACCATTGAACCATTCTGTACACAAAGCGCTGCTGGGTTCCCTACGTAGCAGCAGTGAATACAATTCAAACACACCTCACTTGCCCTTCAACACACTGGGACATCTTGAATGGGGTGCGAAAGCCACTGGCTCATCATGGACAAAAGAAAGATCAGAAAGCACGGAGGTAGAGTTGCTGCCGTATTTATTTATTGAACTTTTTCTTTCTTTTCTCTTCCCCCGTTTTGTACTATGTTTATATATTCCCAAATTCTGTTGTGCTGCAGCAAGTAAGACTTTCATTGTCCCATCCGGGACATATGGCAATAAAGCACTTTTGACTCTTGATATGGCGTCACAAACCCAGGTTCAATACTGACTATGGATGTCGTCTGCACGGAGTTTGTACATTCCCTCCTTGTGTCCACGTGGGTTTTCTCCGGGTGCTCCGGTTTCCTCCCGCGCTCCAAGAGAGGTTCATTGACTTCTGTGAAATTGTCCCTCGGGTGTAGGATAGTGCTAGCGTGCGGGCGCTCACGGGTTGGCGCAGACGCGGTGGGCTGAGGGTCCAGTTTCCTCGCTGTATCTCTAAAGTCTAAAGTGCTGAAGGGTGAATGGAGAGAGGAATACGTAAAGAGTTGAAGAGAAAAAAAAAAGTAAATGAAGACATAAAAATATCCGCTGGATTAGTTGTATGCTTGAAGGAGAATTATTCCTGAACCTTAGGGCGGCACGGTGGCGCAGCGGTAGAGATACTGCCTTACAGCACCGGAAACCCGGGTTTGATCCTGACTATGGGTGCTGTCTGTACGGAGTTTGTACGTTCTCCCCGTGACTGCGTGGGTTTTCTCCGAGATCTTCGGTTTCCTCCCACACTTCAGGTTTGTAGGTTAATAGGTTAGGAATACTTGTAAATTGTCCCTAGTGTGTGCAGGGTAGTGTCAATGTGCGGGGATCGCTGGTCGGTGAGGACTCAGTGGGCCAAAAGGCGTGTTTCTGTGCTGTATACCTATCTGTACACCTGTATACTGTATCTCTAAAGTTGAGATACTGTATACCTGTACACCTGTATACTGTATCTCTAAAGTTGAGGATTCTATAACCAGAGGGCATAGGATAAAGGTGAGAGGGGAGAGTTTCAAAAGAGGGACTACTGGGACACCATTTTCACTCAGAGAGTAGTCTGTATCTGGAATGAGCTGCACGAGGAAGCTGTTGAAGCAAATACAATTATGACTTTCAAAAGACATTTGGGCAGATAATTAGACAGCAAGGATTTAGAGGCCAAATGCAGGAATATGGGAGAAACTCAATTTGGGGGAATGCCAATTTGGTCATCGAGGATAATAGACAATAGACAATAGACAATAGGTGCAGGAGTAGGCCATTCGGCCCCTCAAGCCAGCATCGGAATTCAATGTGATCATGGCTGATCATCCACAATCAGTACCCCGTTCCTGCCTTCTCCCCACATCCCCTGACTCCGCTATCTTCGCTAGAGTCCTATCCAGCTCTCTCTTGAAAGTATCCTGAGAACCGGCCTCCACCGCCCTCTGAGGCAGAGAATGCCACAGACTCACAACTCTCTGTGTGAAAAAGTGTTTCCTCATCTCCGTTCTAAATGGCTTACCCCTTATTCATAAACTGTAGCCCCTGGTTCTGGACTCCCCCAACATCGGGAACATGATAAGTTGGGTTGAAGGAAGTTTCCATGCATTAGAGCTCTTTGACACCATAACCCTCTGACTAATGAGTTATTTCTCCCTTGGTCTCTCAATGTATGAGGGGTGGATAATTTGGATGCTTTAGGGACACTTTCTCCACGGAACAGGCTGATGGACCAGATGTCCTGCTTCTACCCAATGTATTTGGATCTACATCTATCAATCGGGATGCTGGCTAATTTACAGAGAAGCAAACTGGGCAGCATGGTGCTGCATCTGGCACATTCTCCACATGACCGTGTGGGTTTCCTCCAGGTTTAGTTTAGCTTAGTTTAACTTACTTTTCAGATACAGCGTGGAAACAGGCCCTTTGGCCTACCGAGTCTGCTCTGATCAACGATTTTAGATTAGATTAGATTCCTTTATTGTCATTCAGACCTTTCGGTCTGAACGAAATTTTTGTTACCTTGCAGTCATAACATATAATAATATAAAAAATTTAAAAAAATAAAAAAAACGATCCCCGCACACTAACACCATCCTTCACACACTGGGGACAATTTACAACCGGACACTCTGGTCCACTGACTGTGCTCCGTCTGATATTTATTTTCTTCTGGTTGGGAGCGAAATGGATCTGATGCCCACAGCAGAACATTACTGACACATCAGTGCTCATGAAATCAGATCTCAGACTCTGCCAAGCATTCACTTGGGTTAATATGTCCTAACCTGAATGGTAATACATCCTTCTGCAGAGTCAAATGTTGCGACACGAGAAAAAAAATGAAGCCAAATGTTTCGTTTAGTTGAGTTTATTGTCACGTACCAAGGTACAGTGCAAAGCTTCAGTTGCGTGCTATCCAGTCACCAGAAAGACTATACACGATTACAATTGAGTCGTCCACAGACAGCACCCGTAGTCAGGATCGAACCCGTGTCTGTACTGTACCCGTGGCACTGTAAGGCAGCAACCCTACTGCTGCCCCACCCTACCACACATGTGACAGTGGGGGGCAACACAAATTATCAATGAATATTAATAGGGTGTCAGAGGTTATGGGGAGAAGGCAGGAGAATGGGGTTAGAAGGGAGAAATAGACTAGCCATGATTGAATGACGGAGTAGACTTGATGGGCCGAATGGCCTAATTGTGCTCCGGTCACTTATGATCTTATGCCTTATGATCTTATAATCTTATGAATATTACTTGGCCTGTTCCTTTTCTCCATAGATGCTGCCTGACCCATTGAGTTACCCCAGCATTTTGTGTCTAACCTCGACATTAATATCACGATTGGGCTATTAAATCGGAAAGTCCTGGGAAATACTCAGCGGGTCAGGCAGCAACTGTGGAGAGGGAAGCGGAGTGATTATTTTAGGCAGACGTCCCTTCATCAGGGTGTTTGCCTCAGGAGTAAAAACATTATCACAGAACCAAAATCCAAGGAAGGCTCATTGACTTGAAATGTTAACCCAGTTTTCTCTCGACACATGCTGCCATAGCTGAGTATTTTCAGCGCTTTCCATTTTTATCTCAGATTTCCAGCATCTGCCGTTATTTTTGTGATCTTTCCTTTCTGGTGGCACTGTGATTAAGCTGTTATTAATGCAGTGGCCTCAACTAATGATTGAGATGTGCTCAAGTCTAATCATAGTAGCTGGGTGATTTAAGTTGTTAATTAATAAATCTGGTATAATACACTAAAGTCAGCTCTCCTGATCGATTAGCCTAATCTACTTATGCTTCAAGGAGTGAAATCTTATCTTGCCTCGTCTGTGCGTGTCTCCAAATGCGCAGTGATCACCCCATGACACTAACACTCTCCTGCACACACTGGGGACAATTTACAATCATACCAAGCAAATTAACCGACAAACCTGCACGTCTTTGGAGTGTGGGAGGGAACCAGAGCATCCGGAGGAAACCCACGCAGGTCTCGAGGAGAACGTACAAACTCCATACAGACAGCACCTGTAGTCAGGATGGATCATGGGTCTCTGGCGCTGTGAGGCAGCGACTCCACCGCTGCTCCGCCGTGTCGTCCACATAACAAATACATGCGGGTTTGTTGGTTAAATGCGTTGGGCTCATAACTCCAATTAATTTATAGAGTCGTGGAAATAGGCCCTTGGGCCCAACCTGCCCATGCCAACCATCTATGCTTGTTCCACCTGCCTGCATTTGGCCCATATCCCTCTAAACCTTTCCTATCCATGTACCTGTCCAAATGCTTTTTAAATATTGTAATAGTACCTACCTCAACTCCCTCGTTTGGAAGCTCGTTCCAAATACCCACCACCCTCTGAGTGAAAGAAATTGCCCCTGAGGATCCTATTAAATCTTTCAACACTCACCTTGAACCTATGTCCTCTGGTTCTTGATTCCTCTACTCCTTCATGATTTTATACACCTCTATAAGATCACCCTTCAGCCTCCTGCGCTCCAAGGAATAAAGTCCTAGGCTTGCTCAGCCTCTCCCAATAGCTCAGACCCTCAAGTCCAGGCACCATTTTCGTAAATCTCTGCATTCTTTCCAGCTCAACAATATTTCAGCGTCTGAACTTGGATCAATAGGCCAATGGTCGTTCTCTCACTGCCTGCCATTACTCTACCGTATCACCTTCTTTTCAATTAAACTCAGCCCCGTACCCCTAATTTCGATGAAACTCAGCTCTGATAACTAGTCCAATATGGCTGGTGCAGACTCTGTACCTTACTTTATCTACTAAACAATCCATTGGCTTTGTTCCATCCAGTTCAGTTTGCCACGGTTTAGAGTTTAGTTTAGACTGGAGATAGTTTAGAGATACAGCAAGGAAATAGACCCTCCGGCCCACCATGTCCATGCTGACCATCGATCACCCATTCCACACTCGTTCTATGTTAACCCACTTTTGCAAGCCTTGCCTACCAATCTCTCCTTATAGCCCAGGGGCCTAACAATGTTTAGAGGGTGCAGGAAGGAACTGCAGATGCTAGTTGAAACCGAAGATAGACACAAAAAGCTACAGTAACTCAGCGGGTTAGACAGCATCTCTGGAGAAAAGGAATGGGTGACGAGACCCTTCTTCAGACCTCTCGACCCGAAACGTCACCTATTCCTTTTCTCCAGAGATGCCTGACCCGCTGAGTGACTCCAGCTTTTTGTGTCTATCAAGGTTTAGAGGGTTATGGGCCAAGCCCTGGCAGGTGGAACTAGTGTAGATGGGGCAGTTTGGTTGGCTTGGACTAGTTGGGCCAAAGGGCCTGGTTCCACGTTCTATGGCTTTATGACTTCAGTGCTTTTTAAACTATTTCAGTGTCATTCACCCTTGAGTCGTTATCACAATATTTCATTCACCCTCGACTAAATTCTCTTATGTTTTTTGGTAATTTTCGTCTTATTCTCCCTTATGTATAATTTTATATATAATTTATTTTGTCACATGAGCAAAAAACCTAAATTAACTAATTTCTTAAGTGTTTATTTTAATCAACTTTTTGAACATCCTAAAAATATGTAAAGAAAACTAGGAGTGTGTAAAAATAAAAAAATGTTTGATTACCACTGGAGTTGGAAAATCATTCGATTAGAACAATAAAAATAAACATTCCAACGTTTAAACACTGGGTTTCAGCCCCATCCTACCCTTTCAGGCTTTGATTAATGCAGTTTTTTTCTTGGAAAACTAGCTCAAAAATCCATGGTCTTCCCTAAAATGTTATATTACAATAAATTTGGAAAATATCCTGCTACTTTGAAATGAGAAAACTCATAGGTAGAGAGAAAAAAACATATCAAATTTCCAGCTCCACTGCCATTAAAACCCAATAAGAGCTTACTAACCCGTCTGTAGAAGGGTTTCGGCCCGAAACGTCGCCTATTTCCTCCGCTCCATAAATGCTGCCTCACCCGCTGAGTTTCTCCAGCATTTTTGTCTAACTTTAATGCCAATGCCTTCTTTTAAGTATAGAAAAACACATACATAGATCTGAATCAATTAAGTCATTCACCCTTCACTCACCCCTCTAGTTTCATTCACCCCAAAATAATTTCATTCACCCTTGGCTGAACCATTCACCGGTTTAAGAAGCACTGCTCTAAGTCAACTAGTTTGGGGGGGATTAGAGATGAGTATTGCGTGTTGGGTTTGCCAGTGATGCCCAAATGCTGCATATAAATAATAAAAGATCAGCCCTGTTCTAATCTGAGCACTTAATGCACTTGGGATCAATTGGTATTTGCGCTTCTTGGAAGCAGCATTATAATGGATGTATTATGGAGATTGCTTGAGTCAGTGTATTTGCAGCATCTGAACTAGAACAGCGTTGATTGTAATCTCTAGTTTGAGTTCACCAAGTGCGAGAGGACAGCTGGTGCATCCTCCAGGATCAGTCATCTGAATGCAACCAAATGGTAGCACTGATTTCAGTGTCTGTTTCTGGGTCAGCAGAGCCAAAGGCAATTGTGTGAATGAAAGCAACCTGTTCTCCAAGCTCTCCTGGGGAACCGGGAAATCGTGAACGCCAGACTTTAGTACTGGCCGAAGATAATCACAAAAAGCTGGAGTAACTCAGCGGAACAGGCAGTATCTCTGGAGAGAAAGAATTGGTGACGTTTCTGGTCGAGACTCTTCTGGACATCAGTTTTGCGGAGAGCATAGAAACATAGAAACATAGAAAATAGGTGCAGGAGGAGGCCATTCGGCCTTTTGAGCCAGCACCGCCATTCATTGTGATCATGCTGATCGTCCCCTATCAATAACCCATATCTGCCTTCTCCCCATATCCCTTGACTCCACTAGCCCCGAGAGCTCTATCTAACTCTCGCTTAAATCCATCCAGTGACTTGGCCTCCACTGCCCTCTGTGGCAGGGAATTACATAAATTCACAACTATGGGTGAAAAAGTTTTTTCTCACCTCAGTCTTAAATGACCTCCCCTTTATTCTAAGACTGTGGCCCCTGGTTCTGGACTCGCCCAATATTGGGAACATTTTTCCTGCATCTACAGTGGCTTGCAAAAGTATTCATACCCCTTGAACTTTTCCACATTTTGTCATGTTGCAACCACAAACGCAAATGTATTTTATTAGGATTTTATGTGATAGACCAACACAAAGTGGCGCATAATTGTGAAGTGGAAGGAAAATGATACATGGTTTTCAAATCTTTTTACAAATAAAATACTGAAAAGTGTGGCGTGCAAAAGTATTCAGCCCCCTTTACTCTGATACCCCTAAATAAAATCCAGTGCGACCAATTGCCTTCAGAAGTCACCTAATTAGTAAATAGAGTCCACTTGTGTGTAATCTAATCTCAGTATAAATACAGCTGTTCTGTGAAGGCCTCAGAGGTTTGTTAGAGAACATTAGTGAACAAACAATGTTCCTTGGGCATCATGAAGCCCAAGGAACACACCAGACAGGTCAGGGAGAAGTTTAAAGCAGGGTTAGGTTATAAAAAAATATCCCAAGCTTTGAACATTTCACGGAGCACTGTTCAATCCATCATCTGAAAATGGAAAGAGTATGGCACAACTGCAAACCTACCAAGACATGGCCGTCCACCTAAACTGACAGGCCGGGCAAGGAGAGCATTGATCAGAGAAACAGCCAAGAGGCCCATGGTAACTCTGGAGGAGCTGCAGAGATCCACAGCTCAGATGGGAGATTCTGTCCACAGGACAACTATTAGTCGTGCACTCCTCAAATCGGGCCTTTATGGAAGAGTGGCAAGAAGAAAGCCATTGTTGAAACAAAGCCATAAGAGGTCCCATTTGCAGTTTGCCACAAGCCATGTGGGGGACACAGCAAACAATGTGGAGGAAGGTACTCTGGTCTGATGAGACCAAAATTGAAGTTTTTGGCATAAATGCAAAACGCTATGTGTGGTGGAAAACTAACACTGCACATCACCCTGAACACACCATCCCCACTGTGAAACATGGTGGTGGCAGCATCATGCTGTGGGGATGCTTTTCTTCAGCAGGGACAGGGAAGCTGGTCAGAGTTGATGGGAAGATGATGGTGAGCCAAATACAGGGCAATCTTGGAAGAAAACATGTTAGAGTCTGCAAAAGACTTGAGACTGGGGCGGAGGTTCTCCTTCCAGCAGGACAGCAACCCTAAACAGTTACAGCCAGAGCTACAATGGAATGGTTTATGGATCAAAGCATATTCTATGTGTTAGAATGCCCCAGTCAAAGTCCAGACCTAAATCCAATTGAGAATCTCTGGCAAGACTTGAAAATTGTTGTTCACAGACGCTCTCCATCCAATCCGACTGAGCTTGAGCTATTTTGCAAAGAAGAATGGGCAAAAATTTTCAGTCTCTAGATGTGCAAAGCTGGTAGAGACATACCCCAAAAGACTTACAGCTGTAATTGCAGTGAAAGGTGGTTCTACAAAGTATTGACTCAGGGGGGCTGAATACTTTTGCATGCCACACTTTTCAGTTTTTTATTTGTAATAAAATTTGGAAACCATGTATCATTTTCCTTCCACTTCACAATTATGCACCACTTTGTGTTGGTCTATCACATAAAATCCCAATAAAATACATTTACGTTTGTGGTTGTAACGTGACAAAATGTGGAAAAGTTCAAGGGGTATGAATACTTTTGCAAGCCACTGTAGCTTGTCCAGTCCTTTTGTAGTTTTATATGTTTCTATAAGATCCCCCCTCATCCTTCTAAACTCCAGTGATTACAAGCCTAGTCTTTTCAATCTTTCCTCATATGACAGTCCCGCCATCCCAGGGATCAATCTCGTGAACCTACGCTGCACTGCCTCAATCACAAGGATGTCCTTCCTCAAATTAGGAGACCAAAACTGTACACAATACTCCAGATGTGGTCTTACCAGAGCCCTATACAACTGCAGAAGAACAGGTTTCTGTCTCATTGAAAGCATTCTCAACTCTGCGCCAGAGGTTCGAGGGTTCAAGTCCAACTCTGTGCAGCTCCGGATGGAGGAGAAAGTAGTTTCATGGCTGACTATATTTTTATACAGCTCGGAAACAGGCCCTTCTGCCCACCGAGTCCGCACCGACCAGCGATCCCAACACATTAACAATATCCTACACACACTTGGGACAATTTACACTTATACCAAGCCAATTAAGCCAATTAACCTACAAATCCAGAGAATAATCTCCCGGTCGCGGTGAAAGTGCAAACTCCATACAGATAACTCCAAGGTCAGAAATAAACCCTGGTCTCTGGCTTTTTATGGAAGCAGCTCTACCAGCTGTGCCCTTGTGTCGCCCTTCCTGGTGTTGGTGTCATTGAATCTTCAAACTCAAGTTGACAATGAAGATCTTCATTAGTCTTCCGTAGCTTCATGACAACACCACTTTACCTCCTTTCAAATGCTGATGTTCTGTAGAACTCTACGTTCCCCCAGTTTAGTTTAGAGATACTTTAGTTTCGTTTAGAGACACAGCACGGAAACAGGCCCTTCGCCCCACCGAGTCCACGTTGACCTGCGATAACCACACATTAACTCTACCCTACGCACACTAGGAACAATTTTACATCATACCAAGCCAATTAATCTGCAAACCTGTACGTCTTTAGAGTATTGGAGGAATCCGAAGATCTCAGGGAAAACCGACATGGGTCACGGGGAGAACGTACAAACTCTGTAGAGACGAGCAACTGTAGTCAGGATCGAACCCGGGTGCCTGGCGCTCTAAGGCAGTAGCTCTACCTTTGCACCATCGTGTCTCTCTACTCTCTTGCCCAGAGTAGGAGAATCGAGAGCCAGAGGACATTGGTACAAAGTGAGGGGGGAAAAGATTTACTCAGAACCTGAGGGGTAATTTTTTCACACAAAGGGTGGCGGGTGTATGGAACGAGCTGCCGGACGAGATAGTTGGGGCAGCATTTAAGAAACATTTAGACAAGTACATGGATAGGAAAGGTTTAGAAGGATATGGGCCAAAGTAGACAGGTGGGACTAGTGTAGATAAGACATGTTGGCCGGTGTGGGCAAGTTGGGCTGCAGGGCCTGTTTCCACCCTGAATGACTGAATGAATAAGTTTATTGGCCATGTATTCACATACAGGAAATTTGCCTTGGTGCTCCGCTCGCAAGGGGCAACATGACATACAGTGAAGTTAGGAATGACACATAAAACATTAAACATTAATAATAAAACATTATTGATTAAACATGTGAATTAAATAAAATACCAGAGCAAAAGGAGGCTACAGATTTTTGGTTATTGAGTAGAGCTACTGTTCGTGGGGGAAAAAAAGCTGTTTTTATGTCTGGCTGTGGCAGCTTTGACAGTCCGGAGTTGCCTTCCAGAGGGAAGTGATTCAAAGAGTTTGTGGCCAGGGTGAGAGGGGTCAGAGATGATCTTGCCCGCTCGCTTCCTGGCCCTTGCAGTGTACAGTTCATCAATGGAGGGAAGGTTGCAGCCAATAGCCTTCTCAGCTGATCGGACGATTCGCTGCAGCCTCCGGATGTCGTGCTTGGTGGCTGAGCCAAACCAAACCAGATGGAGAAGTTGAGGACAGACTCTACGATGGCCGTGTAGAATTGGACCATCATTGCCTGTGGCAGATTGTGTACTGCCGCAGGAAGTACATCCTCTGTTGTTCCTTTTTGACTGTGGAGTCGATGGTAGCCCCCCACTTAAGGTCCTTGGAGATGATGGCTCCCAGAAACTTAAAAGACTCCACAGATGTGACTGTGGTGTTGTTGCTGGTGAGTGGGGTGAGGGGAGGGGAAGCTCTATTAAAGTCTACTATCAATTCCACTGTCTTAAGAGCATTGAGCTCCAGGTTGTTGCGATGGCACCAGGACGCCAGCTGTGTCACTTCCTGCATGTAGGCAGATTCCTCCCCATCCTGGATCAGTCCAATCAGGGTTGTGTCATCCACAAACTTGAGAAGCTTGACTCCACGAGAAGTATCACTCTAGGACTCTAACTCTGCGTTGTCACACACTACTTGCTGAAAGGTGAGGAGTAGAACGTTCCGGATGAGATTGTCGTTACTCTTCTCCTTTCAAACCTCTCCTTGAGATGTAGAAAATGGGAATATTGACGTTTCAATTGATGAACCCCACATTCCCCTGGAGATTGGAATCAATATAGCTGTCACTATTTTCATGGCTTCATGTGATCACAGTATTAGGATTCACAGTGTAATTATGGTAATAGTCTTGTGATCCATGGTGTAAACATTTCCCCTTGGTCTTCCTTGTTACACGCGCAGTTGAGAGCTCCTATAAAAGTCCATGCACTGAACGGAAATGCATGCACGGAGCGGTACGGTGGCACAGCAGTAGAGCAACTGCCTTACAGCGCCAGAGACAGTGGTTCGATCCTGACTGCGGGTGCTGTCTCTACGGAGTTTGTACGTTCTCCCCAGTGACCTGCGTGGGTTTTCTGCAAGATCTTCCTTTCCCTCCCACACTGCAGGTTTGCTGGTCAAATGGCTTGGCCCTAGTGTGTGCGTAGGGTAATGTTAATGTGCGGGGGATCGCTGGTCGGTGCGGACGCGGTGGGCCATGAGGCCTGTTACCAGGTGGTATCTCTAAAACTAAAACTAAAATTTGGAGTTCGTGCTCCGATTGTGATCCGCCAAATGAGTGTCAACCCCAATTTTAGAGAGAAAGATTTAATGAGAGACGTGAAGCTTGCCCCTTCTGCTTCTGATGCTTGGATGCTATCAGGGAGACAAAAATCAACTTCAGTCAATATGATGAATGCACCTTGGGGAGGGAAGAGTTAGGATATTGCTTCTTCTCAATGACTAATGGGCTCCTTAATGAGGGAAACTTGTCAAAAGTCTGGATATAATGAATTGAGTTGGAAGGGATAAATCACATTGACCTCATTTTCTTTGGTTTGCTGTTGGTGGATTGAACATAGAACAGAACATAGAAGAGCGCAGCACACTAACAGGCCCTTCGGCCCACAATGTTTGTGCCAAACGCAATGCCAGGTTCAACTGATCTCATTTGCCTGCACATGATTCACATCCCTGCACTTCCATGTGCCTGCCTAAAACCTGCCTTGAATTCCACTATTGTCTCTGCCTCGGGCAGCACAGTGGCGCATGCGGTAGAGGCGCTGCCTTACAGCGCCAGAGACCCGGGTTCGATCCTGACTACGGCTGCTGCCCGTACGGAGTTTGTACGCTCTCCCCGTGATCTGCGTGGGTTTTCTCCGGGTGCTCTGGTTTCCTCCCACACTACAAAGACGTACATGTCTGTAGGTTAATTGGCTTGGTAAAATTGTAAAAATGTCCCCGGTGCATGTAGGATAGTGTTAGCGTGCGGGGATCGCTGTGTGGGATAGTGTTGGTGTGTCGGGATTGCTGGGCAGCGCAGACTAGGTCGGCCAAAGGGCCTGTTTCCTCGCTGAGACTCTAAACTAAACAAAACTGAACATTCATCACCACGCCTGGCAATTCATTCCAGTCCCACACCACTCCCTGTGTAAAAATATTGCCCCGCACATATCCATTAAACTTTCCCAATTCTCACCTTATAGCTCTGCCCTCTGGTGTTGGATATTTCCACCCTGGGGATAAAGGTTCTGACTGTATCGGGAAAAAAAAAAATCTCAAAATGCATTCACCGTGGAGTTTTAACCCTAACCCTAAGAAATTAGAGAAACAAAAGGCCTTGTGGTCCTTTGAGTCTGTTCAGTAACAAGGCCAATTGACCTCAACGTTATTTGCCTGTCCAGTTCTCATATCCTTTCGATACTCAAACAGCAAAGGTATGAACGTGTTCAAGGATGGAGCATCTATTGGCCTCTGCAATAAAGAATTCCAAAGTGTTGCAACTTTTGAATTTAAACAAAATTCTTCTCATCTCAATCCAAAATATTTGATCCCTTACAATGAGGCTAGGTCTCTTCTTCTGGATTCTGCAGCCAGGGAACACAAACCATTAGTATCTGAGATGGACACAAAATGGTGGAGTAACACAGCGGTTCAGGCAGCATCTCTGCAGAGAAGGAATGGGTTACGTTTCGGATCAAGACCCTTCTTCAGACTCAGGGGAGACGGACACCAGAGGTATGGAAGGGTAAAGGTGTGAAAACCACAGATCAAAGCAGATGATGATAAGGAAAGGTAGAATGGTTCATGGTTAACTGAGGGAAAGGTGACAATGTGGTGTATAATCAATAATATTTAAACAGGAGAATGGTAGATCTAGTCGGAGAACTAGGATGGGGGAGGGACAGACTGAGAGGGAAAGCAAGGGTTGCGTGAAGTTAGAGAAACCATTATTCATACCGCTGGGTTGTCAGCTGCCCAAGCGAAATATGAGATTCCGTTCCTCCAATTTGCGTTGGGCCTCACTATGGCCCACTCAGGAACATATGCATCAAGGAGATGACCTCTTGTTCTATATAAACCCTAGTGATTAAAGGCCCATCTTTCTCAACCCCTCCCCCCCCACCCCCTCCAGACAAGGCCGCAGTCTCAGTCTAAGCATCTCAAATTGCCACAGATATTTTACAGCCTGTCGTGTCACGAAGTATAAGCTTTATCGAGTTGATATTTATTGGGACAATGATGGTGAGATCATGGTGTACATTTTATCAGCATGTATAAAACTCCCGCAGTTAGTGGTGAGGAAAGAATATGCCATTGATTACAAATTGCCAAAGCATCCCTGATGCTGGAGTATCTAAGTGGGACAGGCAGCAACTCAGGATTGAAGGAATGAGTGATGTTTCGGGTTGAGATCCTTCCTCAGTCTGAAGCAGGGTCTCGGCCCGAAACCTCACCCATTCCTCCTATCCAGAGATGCTCCTGTCCCGCTGAGTTACTCCAGCATTTTATGCCAATCTTCAATGTAAACCAGCTTCTGCAGTTTTATTCCTACAAAAATCATCCCTGATAATTGACACTTACCAGGCAGTAGCTTTGACAAGGTCAAGACTTGCACTGAACTGCCATCCTCAAGTTACGAATGGCCAGCTTATGGACAACCCAGCTCCCATAGTATTAGATTCAATACCCAGACTTATGTTTGTCCCTATGAACAGGAGGACAAGTTTCCTCTCTTTCCTCTCCCCCCTACGAGTATACAGAGTGGCACATCGTCACAGCAATGGAGTTACTGCCTTGCAGCACCAGGTACCCGGGTTCGATCCCGACTACGGGTGCTGTCAGTGCGGGGTTTGTACGTTCTCCCTGTGACCGCGTGGGCTTCCTCCGGGTGCTCCGGTTTCCTCCCACACTCCAAAGACGCACAGATTTGTAGGTTCATTGGCTTCGATGCAATTGGAAATTGTCCCCAGTGTGTAGGAGAGAACTAGTGTCCAGGCGATCGCCGATCGGTGCAGGCTCGGTGGACCGGGGCCTGTTTCCTGGCTGTATCTCCAAACTAAACTGAAAACTAAAGACAGGTTGAATAAGTGCTAAATCCGAGGACAAATGCTTAACATTTGAACAATCTGAGAAAATAACCACTGAGCAATGATTAGTTTAGTTTATTGTCACGTGTACCCAAGGTACAGTCAAAAGTTTTTGTTGCGTGCTAACTAGTCAGCAGAAGACAATACATGATTGCAATCAAGCCACCCACAGATACATGATCAGGGAATAATGTTTAGTGCAAGATAAAGTCCAGTAAATTCAGATTAAAGATAGTCCGATGTTCTCCAATGAGGTAGATAGTAACTCAGGACTGCTAGTTGTTGGTCGGGTGGTTCAGTTGCCCGATAACAGCTGGGAAGAAATTGACCCTGGAAATATAGTGCAGAAAGGAGATTGTGAACCTGTCGCATTTTCCCTTTA
Source organism: Okamejei kenojei (assembly GCA_035221665.1). Taxonomy (NCBI): domain Eukaryota; kingdom Metazoa; phylum Chordata; class Chondrichthyes; order Rajiformes; family Rajidae; genus Okamejei; species Okamejei kenojei. The sequence continues at coordinate 10,767,168 of CM069154.1, forward strand.
CTTGTACACTTTAATATTCACCGGCTGTCGTCCTGCACAGTAAATCTTTTAGTTTATAAGGTGCATTGTTAATACTACAATTGAGTTGTGAAAGTGTACTGGAAAAATATACCAGTACAGCGGATGTCCAGACTAGGGATATATTGTGATCAGAGATTAAATATGAAAAGGGTGCAGGAAGGAACTGCAGATGCTGGTTTACACCAAAGATAGACACAATATTCTAAAGTAACTCAGTGGGACAGGCAGTATCTCTGGATAGAAAGAATGGGTGATGTTTCAGGTCGAGACCTTTCTGAGAAACATTATAGAAATATGGAACTGCAGTTGCTGGTTTACAAAAGGAGACACAAAATGCTAGTGTTAAGGGCCTGTCCCACTGTAGGAGTTCTCACGAGTTTCCCCGATTCAAAAACGGAGTATTACGGTAATACCCACTCATAGGTACTCGGGGACGCACGTGGACATTTTTCAACATGTTGAAAAAACTTCACGAGCTCACCGCGTTTCCCGAGTACCTGCCGTTAGCGTTACGAGCCGCTAAGAGACGTCCCGAGCTCTGACGTACCCGCTACGAACATTCTACGTACTTACCACGAGTTTGGGTTTTTTTTAAACTCGGGAGAGCACTATAGGGTAAACTCGTATAGTGGGACAGGCCCTTAACTCAGCAGGTCAGGCAGCATCTCTGTAGAAATGGATAAGTGACATTTATGTTCGGGGGACCCTTCTTCAGTGTCAGTGTGTAGACTCTTGAATCCCCAAAACCCCAGGACTCACTATTCATAAGAGGCTGTGCAGAATAAAAAATGTGACTTCACTTTAAAATTGATTTTGCGTTCTAAACCAGGCAAGATTTTGCCTGCTTACTGCACTCCATGAGCCCAGGTTTAGGTCGGCACGGAGGCGCAGGAGTAGAGTTGCTGCCTTACAGCACCAGAGACCGGGGTTCAATCCTGACTGCGGGCGCTGTCTGCACGGAGTTTGAACGTTCCCCCTGTGCCCATGTGAGTTTCCTCCTGGTGCTCAGGTTTCCTCCCACACTCCAAAGACCTGCAGGTTTGTAGGTTAATTGGCTTTGGTTAAAATTGTAAATTGTCCCCAGTGTGTGTAGGATAGTGCTAGTGTACGGGGCGATCGCTGGTCGGCGCAGACTCGGTGGGCCGAAGGGCCTGTTTCCGCGCCGTATCTCTGAAGTCTATAGTCTAAAGTCGAAATTTCAGAAGGTAATTGAAGGGAGACATAAAAGAACTGAAGTGGGTGCATGTGTGAATGATATTGCAACTGATAGGTGCAGTGCCATGTACGAGAGAGGGAAACAAATTAAGTGTCATATTTCAACTGCTCATAAATCTATCTCTAGGCCATAAAGCCCAAAGGCAAAAGAAACCAAACTCTGATACGGGAAGACTAACAGTGTTGAGGATATTGAAATAGAACAATGTCAAATATAATTGAGCGTACCTTCGCGAAATGATGAAACTGAAACGCAAATAGCTGCAGTCAAACTCTGGGGAACATTGACAGATGAGTGAAATTGGCACATGCAGAACAGATGAAATTTAAAGCAGAGAGGTGTGAAGTGTTGCATCTTGATACGAGAAATGACAAAAGAATATGTAAACCAGCTGGTATACCTTGCTATTAGGTGAGGGACGGAAAGACTTTAAGCTTTGTGTACACACGTTATTGACAGGAAGAGGATATAGAAACATTGAAAATAGGTGCAGGAGGAGGCCATTCAGCCCTTTAGAGCCAGCACCGCCATTCAATATGATCATGGCTGATCTTCCAGAATCAGTACCCCGTTCCTGCTTTCTCCCCATATCCCTTGATTCCGTTAGCCCTAAGAGCTATATCCAACTCTCTCTTGAAAACATCCAGTGAATTGGCCTCCAGTGTCGCTCGCGGCAGAGAATTCCACCAGGACTAACCAATCCAAGTTAGAATAAGTTCGAAGAGATTTACTCGGTACGGTGGCACAGCGGTAGAGTTGCTGCCTTACAGCGCCAGAGACCCAGGTTCGATCCTGACTACGGGTGCTCTCTGTACGGAGATTGTACTTCCTGTGACCGGGTGGGTTTTCTCCGGGTGCACCGGTTTCCTTTCACTCTCGCAGGACGTGCAGGTTTGTAGGTTAATTGATTCGGAGAAAAGAAAATTGTAAAATTTCCCCTAGTGCGTAGGATAGTGGTAGTGTATGGAGGTCGCTGGCCATCGCGGACCCGGTGGGCCGAAGGGCCTGTTTATCTCTGAAGATTAAAGTCTAAAGAAAGCCTGCTCTGGCAAGAAGAACGTTAGAGCAGGGCATTGCCCTTGGAAAGTGTAAGTGGATGAATATAAAGAGTGTAGGAAGTAACTGAGTTGGATGATCAGCCATGATCATATCGAACGGTGGTGCAGGCTCAAAGGGCCGAATGGCCTACTCCTGCACCTATTTTCTGTGTTTCTATGTTAACTGCAGATGCTGGTTTACACCGAAGATAGACAAAAAAATTCTGCAGTACCTCAGTGGATCAGGCAGCATCTCTGGAGGAAAGCAACAGGTGACGTTTCGGGTCGAGACCCTTCTTCAGACTGAGAGTCAGGGGAGGGGGAAACTAGAGGCATGAAAAGGTCTGAAGAGCGAAAGGTATGAAAATAATAATAATAATAATATAATAATATATTTTATTGTCATTACACATAAGTGCAACGAGATTTGGTTTGCAACTTCCATTCGATAACTCATAACTTAAACAACTAATCAAATTTAGGTTTAGATACCCCGAGAACAAGGTTTGTAAAAAGAACACTGGAACAGTAAAACAGTCAAAACAGACTAAAGTGCAGATGTGTCTGTGTGACGTGAAGACCAAATCAAAGCCAGCACTCCATCTATACTTCACGCTGCCTCGGCAAGGCTACCAGCATAATCAAGGCTCGACCCGAAACATCACCTAGTCCTTTTCTCCAGACATGCCGCCTGACCCGTTGAGTTACTCCAGCATTTTGTCTCTATCTTCAAAGGAAGGGAGGTTGGTTTGTGTGATGGATTTGGGCCACGTCCGCAAGTCCCAGCAATGAAGAACATTGGGCGAAACCCCATATCAAGGCACAGCATGGAATCCTGTCAGACCTAGACACTGCCCCAAGGGAAAGAGGGTTTCATTCAACACTGTTGATGCAGATGAATAAAATTTTTCATTAGAGAAAGAGAGAAGGCATATCAAATAACATCACTAACGAGCTCTTTATTGCCGGGGAAATCCCATTTCAAGCACGGCACATGGGTTCCCAGTGAAAAGGTCACTTGTGTCTTGTACATAATTACAAGCTAATCAGCCAGTTGAAGCGTGTAAATGAAAGTGGAAAAGCTGCAAATGCTGGAAACCTAAAATAGACTTTGACAATACCGGAAACACACAGCAGGTTAGGCAGCATCTGCGGCAAAAGAAGCAGAATTTTGGGCGGCACAGCGACGCAGCGTTAGATTTGTGGCCTCACAGGACCAGGGACCCAGGTTCGATCCTGACCATGGGTGCTGTCAGTGCTGCGGAGTTTGCACGTTCTCCCTGGGGCCACGTGGATTTCCTCCGGGCGCTCCGGTTTCCTCCCCCACCCCAAAGACGTGCGTTTTTCAGGTTAATTGGCTCCTGTAGGGAGTGGATGTAAAAGTGAGTTAACACAGAACTAGTGTGAATGGGAGAACTCCATACGGAGAGCACCCACAGTCAGGATTGAACCCGGGACTCTGGCGCTGTGAGGCAGCAACTCCGATAAAGCAATAACATTTAGGGCAAGATAATGCCAGTAAATTCCAATCAAAGATAGTCAGAGGGTCACCAATGAGATATATAGTAGATCAGGACTGTTCTTTTGTTGTGGTAGGCTGATTCAGTTGCCTGATAACAGCTGGGAAGAAACTGTCACTGAATTTGGAAGGTGGACAAAAGTACTGGAGAAACTCAGCGGGTGCGGCAGCATCTATGGAAGGAAATAGGCAACGTTGCTGGTCAGACTTTGGAGGTGTGCGTTTTCACACTTATTACCCCTTGGGGAAAAGGTATGGTGTGGGCCAAGGGACCTGTTCTTGAGCTGTACTCTTCTAGATTATGTTCAACGCTAGTCAGATTAAATTCCATGGTGAGATCTGGGACAAAAGCGAAGAGAGAGCCAGCTGTATTATCTTGTGTGATTGCAGCAAGCCCATCGACACCTTGTCTCAGCTTCCCGCATTAAGAGCACACATGAATGTTCAGATACTCGCGATTATTGACAGCGGGAGTTTCTCTTTATGGGAGTTCATTCTGAGAGATGAATTGATTACCTTTCACTTTGTTACCACCAAGATCCATCAATTTTACAATCGATGTGACGAAGGGGAATTTGAATGTTACTTGATACAGAAAGAAGCCTTCTCTCCTTTTACCCCCTGAGCCTTTTTATTTTTGGTTTTGATTTTAGTTTCGTTTAGAGATGCAGACCGGAAACAGGCCCTTCGGCCCACCGGGTCCGTGCCGTCCAGCGATCCCCGCACACTAACACTATCCTACACGCACCTGGGACAATTTACAATTTCACCGAAGCCAACCAACCTACAAACCTGCACGTATTTGGAGCGTGGGAGGATACTGGAGATCCCGGAGAAACCCCACGCAGGTCACGGGGAAAAGTACAATCTCCGTACAGACAGCGCCCGTGGTCAGGATTAAACCCGGGTCCCTGGCGCTGTAATGCCCCTGCCACACTTAGGAAACCTAAACGGTTCCCAGAGGTTCCCGGAGGTTTTTGTCCTCCGGCAACTAGCATCTCAACCGGCTTCGACTAAAAAATTACCAATTTTTAAAATGGAAACCACTTTCGACCATTAGGGAGACTGACAAAAAAAATCCAGGAACCTCCGGGAACCGCACGGAAACCTTGGGTGGGGCGCAAAGTTTTCAGAGGTTTCCGTTCAGGTTTCCTAAATGGGACAGGGGTATAAGGCAGCAACTCTGCCGCTGTGCCACCTGGTCTTCTTTCCTGAAGACATGAATGGCTGAATCACCTATTCCAACATTTCTATGTTTCTACAGCGCATTTAGCATTATTGACATTGGATGAATTTCAAGGCAATTTGGTGATGGTCATGTAACATCTAGCTTCCCGAAGCTTCAAAGGGTCGAACAGAGAAGGAGAAAAATAAGGATTGATTCTCCCAGAGCAGAGAAGGGAAAGGGGAGATTCACAAGAGCAGTTCAAAGTTGGATTGATCCTTAATCGAATAAATGTGGTGAAACAGTATCCACTTGCATGAGCATTCAAACACCCTCTGGAGAAAGGAATTACTCATCATCTTACCCTGGGACAAAGGTTCCGACTGCCTACCTTATCAATGTCTTTCATAATTTTACCGACTTCTATCGTATCCCCTCAACCTCTGATATTCCAGAGAAATTAATCCAAGTTTAACAAACAACCCAAATTTGCTTGATGGAGCTTCTTCCCTCATCAGTTCACCAAGGTGCTGATAATAAAAGACTATGCTTAATACAATAAATGGGCGGTCACGTTGGCGCAGCGGTAGAGTTGCTGTCTTACAGCGATTTCAGTGCCGGAGATCCGGGTTCGATCCCGACTGCTGGTGCTGTCTGTATGGAGTTTGTGCATTCTCCCCGTGACCTGTGTGGGTTCTCTCCGAGATTTTCAGTTTCCTCCCACACTCCAAAAACGTACAGGTTTGTAGCTTAATTGGCTTGGTAAATGTAAAAAAATTGTCCCTAGTGGGTGTAGGATAGTGTTAATGTGCGGGGATCACTGGTCGGCGCGGACCCCGTGGGATGAAGGGCCTGTTTCCGCATTGTATCTCTAAACTAAACTAAACTAATCTAGGCTATTCGGCCCATCAAGTCTACTCCGCCATTCAACCCTGGCTTATCTATCTTGCCCTATCTTAACCCCATAGTCCGGCCTTCTCCCCATAACCCCTGGCACCCATACTAGTCAAACCTTGATGTTCAATCCTTCACTCTCCTTCCAACCTCCTCATACTTTTTTACATATGTAACTAAAATAAAAGATTCTGCTAAACGGAATATAAATAATACAATGTTCGTAAAAAATTACACCAAATTCATCCAGACATGAGAAATGTCAAAACCGATAAACGGAATGTTTATCCAGCTTGTGTTTCGACAAAACATAGGTGTGAAAAGATGTGAAGAGACTAGTTTAGTTTAGAGATACAACATTTAGAGCCCCATCTACACTAGACCAACCTGCCTGCTTTTGGCCCATATCCCTCCAAACCTCTCCTATCCATGTACCTGTCTAAATGTTTCTTAAACATTGCGTTAGTCCCTGCCTTAGCCACCTCATCTGGCAGCTCATTCCATACACCCACCACCCTTTATGTGAAAAAGTTACCCCTCGGATTCCTATTAAATCTTTTCTTCTTCACCTTAATGTCCTCTGGTCCTTGATTCACCTACGCTGGACAAGAGACTGTGTGTCTGCCCAATCTATTCCTCTCATGGTTTTATACACCTAAATAAGATCACCCCTCATCCTCCTGCGCTCCAAGGAATAAAATCCTAGGCTGCCCAACCTCTCCCTTTAGCTCAGGCCGTCAAACTCTGCCAACATAATTGTACATTTTTTCTGCACAGACTTTGTCTGGAAGAATGTAAGGTCTTCACAAACAATTATATTCACATGGGCGGCAGGGTGGCACAGTGGCAGAGTTGCTTACAGCGCTTACAGATTCAGAGACCCAGGTTTGATCCTGGCTATGGGTGCTTGTCTGTATGGAGTTTGTACAATCTCCCTGTGATCTGCGTGGGTTTTCTCCGACAACCTCTGTTCCCTCCACACTCCAAGGATGTACAAGTTTGTAGGTTAATTGGCTTGGTAAACATAGAAACATAGAAATTAGGTGCAGGAGTAGGCCATTCAGCCCTTCGAGCCTGCACCGCCATTCAATATGATCATGGCTGATCATCCAACTCAGTATCCCGTACCTGCCTTCTCTCCATACCCTCTGATCCCCTTAGCCACAAGGGCCACATCCAACTCACTCTTAAATATAGCCAATGAACTGGCCTCAACTACCCTCTGTGGCAGAGAGTTCCAGAGACTCACCACTCTCTGTGTGAAAAAAGTATTTCTCATCTCGGTCTTAAAGGATTTCCCCCTTATCCTTAAGCTGTGACCCCTTGTCCTGGACTTCCCCAACATCGGGAACAATCTTCCTGCATCTAGCCTGTCCAACCCCTTAAGAATTTTGTAAGTTTCTATAAGATCCCCTCTCAATCTCCTAAATTCCAGAGAGTATAAACCGAGTCTATCCAGTCTTTCTTCATAAGACAGTCCTGACATCCCAGGAATCAGTCTGGTGAACCTTCTCTGCACTCCCTCTATGGCAATAATGTCCTTCCTCAGATTTGGAGACCAAAACTGTACGCAATACTCCAGGTGTGGTCTCACCAAGACCCTGTACAACTGAAGTAGAACCTCCCTGCTCCTGTACTCAAATCCTTTTGCTATGAAAGCTAACATACCATTCGCTTTTTTCACTGCCTGCTGCACCTGCATGCCTACTTTCAATGACTGGTGTACCATGACACCCAGGTCTCGCTGCATCTCCCCTTTTCCTAATCGGCCACCATTTAAATAATAGTCTGCTTTCCTGTTTTTGCCACCAAAGTGGATAACCTCACATTTATCCACATTATACTGCATCTGCCAAACATTTGCCCACTCACCCAGCCTATCCAAGTCACCTTGCAGTCTCCTAGCATCCTCCTCACAGCTAACACTGCCCCCCAGCTTAGTGTCATCCGCAAACTTGGAGATATTGCCTTCAATTCCCTCATCCAGATCATTAATATATATTGTAAATAGCTGGAGTCCCAGCACTGAGCCCTGCGGTACCCCACTAGTCACTGCCTGCCATTGTGAAAAGCACCCGTTTACTCCTACTCTTTGCTTCCTGTTTGCCAGCCAGTTCTCTATCCACATCAATACTGAACCCCTAATACCGTATGCTTTAAGTTTGTATACTAATCTCTTATGTGGGACCTTGTCGAAATGGCTTGGTATAAATGTAATTTTTTTTTTGTAGGATAGTGTTAGTGTGCACTGGTGCAGGATAGGTTAGTATGCGTGGGATCACTGGCTGATGCGGACTCGATGGGCCGAAGGACCTGTTTCCACGCTGTATCACTCTATGACTCTCAGACTCTATGGCATCACCTACTCAGGCACAAATAGATCATAAAAACTTGGAGTATTCGGAAGAAGGTGTCTCGTCCTTCAATTGCCACACACAAAACTAGCAAAAAAAATGTCAGAGCATTGTTAAACGTCTGTGCGATTCAATTGAGAAATAAATTACATGTCAGTGTTACGGTGAGTTTTAATGGACCTGTAAATTAAGATGACAGATTTTATACACATTGACACTACTGCTTTGACTCAAATATGTTGAAGCAGAATAATGTTGGGAGGACGACCTGTGTTTTAAAAGAAATAAGTTGTCTGTGATAACATTGAAATGCAAGGTGGTTAAAATATCTTTACTATGTGCATATTACATTGTTGTGTGGAGTCCCTGTGTGTCTGTTTTATTTCTCTAGGTTATAAATAGTTCTATGTGCATGGAGGAACTGCAGATGCTGGCTTAAACCGAAGACAGGCACAAAAGGCTGGAGTAGATCAGTAGGTCAGGTCGCATCTCTGGAGAAAAGGGATAGGTGACGTTTTTTTGGAAGGGTCTCCACCCAAAACTTCACCCATTCCTTTTCTCCAGAGATGCTTCCTGACCCGCTGAGTTACCCCAGCTTTTTGTATCTGTCTTATGAGTAGTTCTTGTTCGGCTTGGCATTTAGGTTAGAGATACAGCATAGAAACAGGCCCTTTGGCCTACCAAGCCCACTCTGACCAATGGAAGGGAGGTTGGTTTGTGTGATGGTCTGGGCTGCGTCCACAATTCGCTGCGGAGAGACACGAGCAAGGATCACCGTCTACCAGCTCTGCACATCAGGAGTGCAGTCCCATATGATCAACATGCCTACTTCGAGGGTTACACAAAAAGCTGGAGAATCTCAGCGGGTGCAGCAGCATCTAAGGAGCGAAGGAGATAGGCGACGTTTCGGGTCGAGACCCTTCTTCAGACTTTGAGGATGTTTCCAACTTGGCATCATGTTCAGCATGGTCATTGTGGGCTGAAGGGTCTGTTCCAGTGCTGTACTGTTCTATGTTCTGTGTTCAAACACCCACCTCCCCTTCCAGCACAATTACCGATGTGGAATTGAATGCTACACAATATTTCCTAGCCTTGGTGCCACACACTTAAAAGCCCATCTGTCAAAGATTTAACAGTCCAATTGTATATGTGTTCTATAAATAAAACTCCATGTTATCTGTATGGGTGCCACTTGCATTCTAGACTTCAGTTTTTTAGAGATACAGCGCGGAAACAGGCTCTTCGGCCCACCGAGTCCGCACCCACCAGCGATCCCCGCACATTAACACTATCCTTCACACACTAGGGACAATTTTTAATTAACCTACAAACCTGTGTCTCCATGTGTGAGGAAACCGGAGATCGCGGAGAAAACCCACGCGGGTCACGGGGAGAACCTGCGTACAGACAGCATCCGTAGTCAGGATCGAACCCGGGTCTCTGGAGCTATAAGGCAGCAACACTGCCTCTGTGCCACCTTGCTGCCCACCGTACAGTTCTATGCTCCATGTCCGAACACCCACCTCCCATTCCATCTACACGCACAATAACTGGCGTGTCATTGATCGCTACATATTATTTCCTACCCTTGGCGCGACACACAGAAAAGTCATCGTTTATTCGTCACATACACATACGAGATGTGCAGTGAAATGAAAAGTGGCCGTGCTCGCGGACTTTGTGCAAAAAACAAACAAACAAACTACAAACAGAATGGAACAGAATCACATATTCACATATTACATATTGTGGGAGGAAAGAAAAAGGAAAATAACAGCAATTAAAAAAAAACTGTAGAATGGTCCAGTACAGTTAGTCCCTGGTGAGATAGGAGTTTGCAGTCCTAATGGCCTCCGGGAAGAAACTCCTTCTCAACCTCTCCGTTCTCTCAGCATGGCAACGGAGGCGTTTGCCTGACCGTAGCAGCTGGAACAGTCCGTTGCAGGGGTGGAAGGGGTCTCCCATGATCTTATTGGCTCTGGAGTTGCACCTCCTGATGTATAGTTCCTGCAGAGGGGCGAGTGACGTTCCCGTAGTGCGTTCGGCCGAACGCACTACTCTCTGCAGAGCCTTCTTGTCCTGGGCAGAGCAGTTCCCAAACCAGATTGTGATATTTCCGGACAAGATGCTTTCCACAGCCGCTGAGTAGAAGCACTGGAGGATCCTCGGAGACACTCTGAATTTCCTCAATTGCCTGAGGTGGTAAAGGCGCTGCCTTGCCTTACTCACGAGTGCTGCAGCGTGTGATGTCCATGTCATATCCTCAGAGATGTGGACTCCCAGGTATTTAAAGCAGCTCACCCTATCCACAGTATCCCCATTTATCCTCAATGGTGTGTACGTCCTCGGATGATGTGCCCTCCTAAAGTCCACGATCAGCTCTTTAGTTTTTTTTGATATTCAAGAGGAGGCTGTTGTCCTGACACCAGAGTGCCAGATCAGCCACCTCCTCCCGGTAGGCCTTCTCATCGTTGTCTGAGATCAGGCCCACCACCACGGTGTCATCAGCAAACTTAATTATCGAGTCCATCTGTCAAAGATTTAACAGTCCAATTGTATAGATGTTCTTTAAATAAAACTCCATGTTATCTGTATTAATGGTTCCGTGTCGCATACATTCCAGACTGTACTACAGAGTCACAGCTGGTCTTCACTCTCAGTAAGATGTTATGCACCTTGGGCTCTGCACCTGAGGCAAGGAATTTATACTGGAAATCTAATCATTGTCAAAAATCAGGGATTTTGCTGCCTCTGACACTAGCTCAACACAACAGCCAAGTTACCTTGCTGTCTTTTCTTTCAGAACCTCTTTACTACATGTTGGTCCATGTAGTCACTATCCTCTCTTCCCCCAAACAACACCTATTTTGTGTGGGAAAGAACTGCAGATGCTGGTTTATAGACACTAAATTCTGGAGTAACTCAACGGGTCAGGCAGTATCTCTGAAGAGAAAGAATAGGTGACGTTTCGGGTCTGAGCCCTTCTTCAGACTGAAAGCGCTGTCCGTACGGAGCCCGTACGTTCTCCCAGTGACCACGTAGGTTTCCTTCGGGTGCTCTGGTTTCCTACCACACTCCAAAGATGTGCAGGTTTGAAGGTTAGTTGTCTTCTGTACATAGGATGCATAACTGGGATAACAGAACCAATGTACGAGTGATCATTGGTCACAGACACAGACTTGGTGGGATGAAGGACCCGTTTCCATGCTGTATCTCTAAAGTAAACTAAACTAAACTTGTGGAATGCAAGCCAGCTTAAAACCAGCAATGAGAGCAGTGGCCTCAAGGGCAGCACAGCGTCTGTACGGAGTTTGTGCGTTCCTCTTGTGCCTGCGTGGGTTTTCTCTGAGTGCTCCAGTTTACTCTCACACTCCAAACACGTACAGGTTTGTAGGTTAATTGGCTTCAGTAAAAATTGTAAATTGCCACTGATGTGTAAGATAGTGTATGGGAATCGCTGGTCGGCACGGTCTCGGTGGGCCGAAGGGCCTGTTTCCACGCTGTATCTCTAAAGTCTACAGCAAAAGTCTAAAAGTAAAGTGCAACTTTAAATTCTGAAGGCATGTAAAAAGCTGCAAGGCTGCAGAGAGCGTGGGATGGCCAGGACTAGGAGGCGAGTTCTTTCCTCACCTCACTGTCTGTCATTCAATGTCTACAGAGATGGATCTAAAAATAAGAGCTGAAATTGTTCATTTCAACAAATCCAAATGGTGTGTATCCACAGCCCACTGCACATTTGTTCGAAACTTTCTCAAACAATTTGTGCAATGAACTATTCAACATCTTGAAGAACTCCAAAATACATTTGAGAAGTTCCACTTACCCCGGCACTCTGTATCTATCTTTGGTATAGAAACATAGAAACATAGAAACATAGAAAATAGGTGCAGGCCATTCGGCCCTTCGAGCCTGCACCGCCATTCAATATGATAATGGCTGATCGTCCAACTCAGTATCCTGTACCTGCCCTCTCTCCATACCCCTTGATCCCTTTAGCCTCAAGGGCCACATCTAACTCCCTCTTAGAAATTGCCAATTAATTGGCCTCAACTACCTCCTGTGGTAGAGAATTCCACAGATTCACCACTCCCTGTGTGAAAAATGTTTTTCTCATCTCGGTCCTAAAAGACTTCCTTCCCCCTTATCCTTAAACTGTGACCCCGTGTTCTGGACCTCCCCAACATCGGGAACAATCTTCCTGCATCTAGCCTTTCCAACCCCTTAAGAATTTTGTAAGTTTCTATAAGATCCCCCCTCAATCTTCTAAATTCTAGCGAGAATAAACCAGCATCTGCAGTTCCTGCCTACACAAAATAGGTGTTGTTTGGGGAAGAGAGGATAGAAGGACCAAAATGTAGCAAAGAGGTCCTGAAAGAAAAAAACTGCAGAGTAGCTTCACTGTGGTGCTGAGCCAGTGTTCAGAGGCAACAAAATCAATGATTTTTGACAATGATTAGATTCCCTGTATAAATTCCTTGCCTCAGGTGTAAAGCCCAAGGTGCAGAACATCTTACTGAGAGTGAAGAGCAGCTGAGTCTCGACAGTATGGTCTGGAATGTAAGTGGCATGGAACCATCCATATGGAAAACCTGGAGTTTTATTTCAAGAACGTCGACACAATTGGACTGTTAAAGTTGGAGGTTACCGAAGCCGTTTCATCGAAGCAGCATTCGTTGTGACTTTCGAGAATCTAACTCCCGCAGTGCTGGCTATTGACAGCTCTGACCTCTTTCATGCTTCCCAGCGCAGCTCATACCAGCGGCTAAAAATAGACAGAAACGGCCTTCCCCCGGGGGAAGAGGAGACATCATTGACAGATGGACTTTTAAGTGCGTAGCACCAAGGGTAGGAAATATTATGTGGAGATCGATGACACGTCAGTTATTGTGCGCGTAGATGGAATGGGAGGTGGGTTCGTCGAACATAGAACATAGAGCTGTACGGCAGGCAGCAGGGTGGCAAAGCGGCAGAGTTGCTGCCTTATGCCCCTGTCCCACTTAGGAAACCTGAACGGAAACCTCTGGAGACTTTGCGCCCCACCCAAGGTTTCTGTGCGGTTCCCGGAGGTTCTCGGAAGTTTTTGTCCGTCTCCCTAATGGTCGAAAGTGGTCTCCGTTTTAAAAATCGGTAATTTTTTAGTCGAAGCCGGTTGCGATGCTAGTTGAAGGTGGTTGCCGGAGGACAAAAACCTCCGGGAACCTCCGGGAACCGCACGGAAACCTTGGGAGGGGAGCAAAGTCTCCAGAGGTTTCCGTTCAGGTTTCCTAAGTGGGACAGGGGCACTACAGCGCCAGAGACCCGGGTTCGATCCTGACTGCGGGTGCTGGCTCTGCGGAGTTTGCACGTTCCCCCCGTGACCGTATGAGTTTTCCCCGGGTGCCCCGGTTCCCCCCCCCCCCCATCTCAAAGACAAGCAGGTTTGCAGGTTAATTGCCTTCTGTCTAATTGTCCTCAGTGTGTAGGACAGAGCTAGTGTATTGATGATTGCTGGACGCCCCAGACCCGGTGGGCTGAAGGGCCGTTTCCATGCCTTATCTCTGTAAACCGAACTAAACTGAACCAAAATAGTTCTCTCTGTGAATCTATTGTTTGACGAGCGTCTGTGTCTCTGTACTAAACCAGACTGGTCCTAGCTTGAAGTTGTCCTTCTCTGTAATCAATGTGTGGTGCTTGCCAATGTTGGCATGTAGCCATGGTAACTGTCTCCCTAGCAATGTGGCACTGGGTATCTCCAGTTGATCAGTGACACCACAATTAATATTTTTCTCGCATGATTTCCTCCCTCGTTATGTAGTCGTGTCAGGAGTGACATTGATTGTTCCTTATATTGATATTTACTTTTTGTTCTCATCTCCTCTTCCCCCAGGGGACGGGCCTTTCTGTCTATTTTTAGCTGGTATGTGCTGCGCTGGAAGGCATGAAAGAGGTCAGAGATGTCAATAGCCAGCACTGCGGGAGATAGATTCCGAAAGTCACAACGAATGCTGCTTCGATGAAACGGCTTCTGTACTTTCATTAACCTCCAGCCAGCCAGCTCAATAATCCGGCTTTGAAAGCATTACTCGTGTGGTTCAGTTTAGATTAGTTTGGAGATACAGCGCGGAAACAGGCCCTTCGGCCCATCGAGTCCGTGCCGACCCGCGATCCCCGCACATTTGCACTCTCCGGCACACACCAAGGGTTTAGTTTAGTTTCGTTTAGGTTAGAGATACAGCATGGAAACAGGCCCTTCGGCCCACCGAGTCCATGGCAACCTACGATCCCCGCACATTAACACCATCCTACACACACTGGGGACAGTTTTTACATTTACCAAGTCAATTACCGTCTTCGGAGTGTGGGAGGAAACTGGAGATCTCGGAGCAAACCCACGCAGGTCACGGGGAGAAGGTACAAACTCAGTACAGACAGCACCCATAGTCGAGATCGAACTCGGGTCTCTGGCGCTGTATGGCAGCAACTCTTCCGCTGCGCCACCGGGCCACACCGCACCGTACACCCTGTAAAGTTGAACCAAAGTTAAGGCAGGTACTACAACATTTAAGAAACATTTAACAGGTACATGGATAGGATAGGTTTAGTGGGATGTGGGCCAAATGCTATCAGGTGGGACTAGTGTAGGCGTGGCATGTTGGTCGACGTGGGCAAGTTGGGCGGAAGGGCCTGTTTCCAAGCTGTATGGCTCTATGACCCGACGAAAGCTCAATTAGTTTAGATTAAAGATACAGCATTGAAAAGGCCCTGTGGTCCACCAAGTCCGCACCGGATGTCGCTCACCCTGTGAGGTTCTCCCTGAGACTGCGTGGGTTTTCTCTGGGTGCTCAGGTTTAGGGGCAATTAACCTTCAAACCCGCACGTCTTTGGAATGTGGGAGGAGACTAGAGCACCAGGAGGAACACCATGAGTTCACAGGGAGAACGTGCAAACTCCACACAAACAGCACCCGAGGCCACCATTGAATCCCGCTCTACCATCTGCGTAATATCACCCGATTGTGGGCAAGGGATAAATAGTGGTTCAGTCTTAGGGAAGAATCACTTACTTCCATTCAAAATTGCTGCGTTGAGTTAGGAGGTACAGCATGGAACAACAGGCCCACCGAGTCTGATCCGGTGGGCCTGTCTGATCCGACCAGCGATTCCCGTACACTAACATTATTCTACACACTAGGGACAATTTACAATCTTAACCGAGGGCAATCAACATACAAACCTGCACACAAATCTTTGGTGTGAGGGAGGAATACAGAGCGCCTGGGGAAAACCCACGTGGTCACTGGGAGCACATACAAACTCCACACAGACAGCACCCGTAGTCAGGATCGAATCTGGGTCTCTGGCTCTGGAAGGCAGCAACTCTGCCCCTGCGCCACCGTGCCGCACATGTGTAGAGAGTGATAAGAAAGTGAGATAACAGAACTAGTGTGAACGGGTCATCGATGTTCAGAGGACTCGGTGGGCCGAAGGGCCGAAGGGCCCGTTTCCATGCAGTATCTCTAAAAGCACTGAAAATAACATCGTACTAAGGTAATTTTGAATCAAAGCAAATGGCTCCACTAAAACCGAGCCAATATTTATATCTTATCCACAACACAAAACAGATGATCTCTTTGTAGTTGGATAAAGCAACTTGCTCTGCACAAATTTGGCCATTTTAGAGAGCAGCTGACACAGCCTCTTCTAAATATAATTCAGAGAAATGTAACAATAAGGGATAGTTTTCCTGTCCTTTGCATGGTAAGAACGGAAGCTTGTGCGGGCATCCTTTAAGGGTGTTTTTTTTATGTTTCTCTGATTTTCAATTCTTGCCTATCTCGTGTCTCTTGGTGGCATGGTGGCGCAGCTGGTAGAGCCAAAGACAGACCCAACTGTGATCCTGATGTCGAATGCTGTCCGTGTGGAGTTTGCACCGTCTCCCTGTGACCGAGCGGGTTTCCTCCGGGTGCTCGGGTTTCCTCACACACAAAGACGTGGGGGTTTGTAGGTTAATTGGTCCTCTGTAAATTGCTCCTTGTGCGTGGGGAGAGGATGAGAAGGTGGGGTAACATTGATGATCAGTGTGGGCTTGGTGGGCCGAAGGTAGGGTTGCCAACGCTCTCGCTAACAAATAAGGGACAAACGGTCAAAATACGGGACAAATTCCCGACGGCAATTCGTTGACCGACTCGGCCGTGGCTGGGTGAATGATGAGTTGGCCCGGGTGCTGGGCTGCACACAAAGTCCAGCCGGCGGGCCAGCTGAGGAGTTTTGGCCCGGGCCGCGCGACGTCCATGAGAAGGAGGGGTGGTGGTGTCAGCGGTAAGAGAAGGTCCGAAGATCGGTCAGCTGGCCGGCTGCCGACCGACGTGGCCACGGGCGAGGCTCCGCTGCTGCTGCACTCCATGGGATGCACTATGTCGGGACGGGTGAGGCGGGGCCGGACACAGCGCTCCGACCCGACAGTCCCCTCAACGGTCACATGGCACAGAGTTAAAAGCTACAGCAAAATGCAGCGCCCGAGGCCCTGGTTCGATGCTGACTACGGGTGCTGCCTGTATGGAGTTTGTCGCTTCTCCCCGTGATCTGCGTGGGTTTTCTCCGAGATCTTCGGTTTCCTTCCCACACTCCAAAGACGTACAGGTTTGTAGGTTAATTGGCTTGATAAAAAAATGTAAAATTGTCCAAGTTGGCGAGATGCAGAGTACTACAAAATTCAGAAGGTTCAGAAGGTTCAACCCGAGTAGTAGCAGTCAAATACGGGACAAGGGCGGTCCCGTACGGGACAAACTAACTTAGCGCAATAGACGGGATGTCCCGGCTAATACGGGACAGTTGCCAACCCTAGCCGAGGGGCTGTTTCAAAGTAACAGGGAAATCTCCCCCATCGAACCAGCACTTCCTGGCTTAGGCTGTAGGTTAGTTTAGTGTGGAGATTCAGGGTCGACCCAGCAAGTACACATTGAACAACAGTCACCCGTACACGAGTCCTATCCTGTACACTTGGGGCAATTTGCAGAAGCCATTTAACCTGCATATCTTTGCAGTATTGCGAGGAATCCGCAGCATTTCCGGGTTCGACACACACGGTCACAGGGAAAAAATACAAACTCCGTCTCCCCAGCACCCATAGTCAGGGTCGAACCCGGGTCTCTGGTGCTGTAATTCTATCAATGCGCCACCGTGCCGCCAATATTTTTAAACCTGCAATCCAGACTGCAGATGGTAGTCAAACATTGCCTAATTGTAATTCACCTCATTTACAGTCTTTTCCAAATTCTTCAAATATATTCATTTCTTTAACTCTGCCGCAGATATTCATTATTCTATATATAAACCATCTGTGCCTTGATTAGATTTCAGCTCTCTGCCTCACTCCCATATATCCATTATTCTATTTATAAACTCTTTGGATTCTTTGATTAAACACCAGCAATAATGCATGTCTGCGTGTCTGTTAATTCATATATTATAAATCTTTTGATTCCGAACCTGCAACACATTCTCAGGTATCAATTACTTTATAGGTAAACTTCCCCAAACCCCTCATTTGAGCAACACCTGTGACTCACTCCCAGCTATTTATTATTGCACGTAAACCATTGGAAATCTCAATTCTATTGAAGTCTGCAACAAGTTCCCGAATATCCATTACTTTATATTAGTTGCACCTAAATTTTGCGATTAGATTCGAGCCCATAACTCATTTATGCGCATCTAATATTAATGTCTAAACTATCACAAGCTCCAGCTGGTTTTCCTACTCTGTGAACTACCACAGGTATATTTTATCTAGCATTGGAAATGACACATTTAATATAACTGATATATTTGAATATACTGCTTCATAAACTGTCCATGATCCCAACAGCATGGAATGTCTGACGGACGGTTTCATTATTCTTCCGAACTTTAAATCTTCGGCTTTGGTGTTGATCAGATTTTCCAGAAATTCTTTCATCTGAAGAATTATCACACTTTCATCTTCATTAATTTGCAGCCTTTTGCTACGACAGAATTACTATCTGTCACCCCTTTTCCCATATCAAGATTTAATTAAATACATCCAGCGACTTGAAGCAGATAGAGGCAATGCAGACTGACATAAAGTTCTGACCTTGCTGTCCTATATAGGGAGGCGCAGCGGTAGAGTTGCTGCCTCACAGCGCCAGAGACCCGGGATTGATCCTGACTACAGGTGCTGTCCGTACGGAGTTTTTACGTTCTCCCCGTGACCTGCGTGGGTTTTCTCCTGGGAGCTCCAGTTTCCTCCCACATTCCAAAGGCGTACAGGTTTGCAGGTCAATCATCTATTGTCTATTGTCAATTGGCTCTGGTAAAATTGTAAATTGTCCCTAGCAAGATAGTGTTAGTGTGCGGGGATCGCTGGTCAGCGCGGATCCGGTGGGCTGAACAGTCTGTTTCCGTGCTGTATCTCTCAACTAAACTAAACTAAACTAAACTATTTGTTCTCCATTCCACTGCAGCAGAATTTTTTTTTTCAAGAGACGACAGATGCTGTAACTTGGTGTAAAAAAAACGAACTGATGGTGGAGCTCGGGGCCAGGCAGCATCTGTGGAGACAGAGGAATGATTAGCATTTCAGATCGAGATCCTGCGTCAGATCTAAGAGTGCAGAGAAGTGTTTGCCAGTATAAAGAGGTGAGAAGGAGGGGTTGAGAGACGGACTGGCAGGAGATGGGTGGAATAGGTGAGGAGGGGGGTGGAAGGCAGATTAGCTATCATCCCTCTACAATCTCATTCCTTTCAGTTTAGATTAGAGATACAACATGGAAACAGACCCTTCAGTCCATGCCGACCAGCGAACGTGCACTAGTTCTATCCTACACTAGGCACAATTTACAGAAGCCCATTAACCTGCAAAGCTGCATGTTTCTGGAATGTGGGAGGAAACCTGAGCACCCGGAGAAGACCCACGCAGTCACAGGGAGAAGGTACGAACTTCGTACAGACAGCACCCGTAATCAGGATCGAACCCGGGTCTCTGTGAGGCAGCAACACTACTGCTGCGCTGTCATGCCGTCCTGAAGGAGGGTTTCGAGAGGGGCAAAGTGTAAAGGGGTTGTACGAACATAGAGTATTGTGAGTGCCTGGTATGAACTGCCAGCCACGGTGGTGGGGGCTGTTATGATACGATAGTGGTATTTAAGAGACTTTTATATAGGTACAGGGATATGTAGGGAATGGAAGGATATGGGTTATGTTGTTGTACATGCTACATACGTGTAGCAGAGGTGGTGAGAACAGGTATTGATGAGGGGGGTTGTTCAAGGATGCCAGAACTAATTGCTGAGCCTTCCCGAGGTGTCTTGGGCCTAACTCAGCGAAACACCAGAGGAGGGCAGTGCCCACTTGATAACTCCAATGGTACACGACTAGTTTTATGTGCTTGTTACGTAGATAGCTTACTACTGTATATGGAGTTAGTTATTGTCCTAGGGCAAAAGTGTGTATAGGCAGGTTAGACAGGGCTGCCAACATTGGGTGAGAGTTGAGAGTGAGAAATTGCGAGGGGGCGTAGCGACCGAGCGGGGGCGGAGGGGGGGGGAGCTTTTGCATTTTTCAGCTTGAAATTGTGCAATCTGGTGCATACTGTTGCGAGTCTTTTAACTTACACTTGAATGCAACATTTATGCTACAAATTGAATTAGGTATGAATAAGGTTAGGCTAAATTACATTCCTAACTACATTCCACAGTAGAGCCAGGCTCTGATCAACAGGTGCAGCACATGAATGACCTTAGTATGTTCATGTATGGAAATCAGATTATAATCCATGCTGTTATGCATATATATATATAGAGAAACAAAAACATAGAAACAAGGCAAGTGGAGTTGGACTTCCATCACTGTTCTGCACAAATAAATCAATCAACCTTATCCTTTGACTATAGAAACAAGACGAAAATAATGCCACATATTCAAGCGTATATGGTTCAATGAAATTAAGATATATATGTAAAACATATATATGGAAACAGGCCCTTCGGCCCACCAAGTCCACACCGACCGGCAATCTACCTTACACCAGTTGTATCCTACTCGCCACGGACAATTTACAGAAGCCAATTAACCTACAAACATGCACTTCTTTCGGATGTGGGAGAAACCGGAATATCCAGAGAAAACCATGTGGTCATAAGGAGAATGTACAAATACTGTGCAGACAGCACCCGTAGTCTGTAATATATTTATTATGGTGTGTCACGTCAATAAAGATGAATACATGATTATAATTTTGGCCCTTAGTTGGATAACACACATCTCCAGTCATTGTGTTTTATGGCTGGTTTTCAACCTCTTCAGTCTGAAGGTCTCGACCCGATATATCACCTATTCTTCCTCTCTAGAGATGCTGCCTGTCCTGCTGAGTTATTCCAGCTTTTAGTGTCTGTTTAAACCACCTTCTGCAGTTCCTTCTTACATTCTTTGTTAAGTGAAACAGGTCCTATTCTCATAATATTATTCACCTCAACTAAGTATTTTCTTCACCTCTGTTGCTACAGAGAATACAATCCCAGTTATCAAATCTTTCTTCAAAGTGAAAAAAAAAAATTCCAGCCCGCCAATGTGTTCATAAATCACCCCTGGATCCTCTCCAGAGCAATTGCACCCTTTCTACAGTGTGTCACAGTCTTACAGCATGGAAACAGGCCCTTCATCCCAACTTGTCCATGCAGATCAAGATGCCCCATTTAAACTAGTCCCATTTATCCGCATTTGGCCCGTATCCCTTTAAACCTTTTGTGTGTGTAAGGGTGTGTGTTAGGTTGTGTGTAAGGGTGTGTGTTAGCTTGTGCATGAGAGTGTCCGTCAGTGAAGCGGCGACAACACCCGGAGTGAGCGGAGACTTGGCGATGTCCAGGGAGCATTTCCCTCCCCCCCCGGGAATGCGGGCCGGCTCAGGTGCTCTGTGTCCAGCTGTGGTCCGGGGGAGGTGAGGGACAGTGGCCCGGGGTCCTGGGGAGGTGTGGGACAGTGGCCCGGGGGTCGGGCATCGGAGCGGAGTTATAGCCCGAGATTCATCCCTGCAGCTCCGGAGACAGCACCGACGCCCCCACTCCTGGCAACGCCATGCGGCGTGGACAGAGCGGCCGCCGGACACAGAGCCGCCGCAGGTGAGGGTGGAAGATGTGAGCGATGCCTGGGGAAGGGGGGGGGGGTGTCGGCGCTGGGACCACCGCCGCGTCCCACCTCTCACACCATCTGCACGGGAACGTGAATGCGGGGGAGGCAGCATCTATAGAGCGGTGGACAAAAATGCTGGAGAAATGCATGCTTGAGTCTGAAGAAGGGTCAAACTCAGGCATAGATGCTGCCTCACCCGCTGAGTTTCTCCAGCATGTTTGTCTACATTGCCATTTTTAAATAGTGTGCGATGGGCTTAAGCCAATCGTTCTTTATTGCTCGTTCTTTACGGGGAACCCGCCAACAAAAACCTATTCTCATTGGTGAGTGTGGAGGAGTGTGACTTTATTTATTTATTCATATATTTTTTTAAATCTTTTTTTGAGCGTGAGAACTTCTGTCATCAGCATGAGGGCGTGAGAATTTCCTCAAATGCGTTAGTCTCACGCTCAATGCGTGAGTGTTGGCAGCCATACGGTTTGATACTAATTTGGTTTTCTTGGTTGAGCTCTTATCCTGGTGTTAGAGCACAAACACTTTATGGTTGAATAGTAATTTATGTGCAGGCAGTTAAGAGTTGGCCTTGGCATCGTTTTCAGCACAGGCATTGTAGGCCGAAGGCTTTGTTCCCGCATTGCACTGATCTATGTTTAGCATTCTTGAATGGTGGGACGTAAACAAACGAAAGGACAAGTGCAGTTGCACAAGACACAGAATTTACCATGCAAGTCAGCAGTCTTCTATCAGAAAGGATGAAAAGGGTTTTTTTTAAATCTGAAAAAGCTCTGTTTTGCTCACCACAGATGCTAACTGGTCTCTCGTTATCTCCAGCATTTTTTTATTTGATTCCTGAATTACATGGAGAATAGGTGCAGGAGGAGGTTATTTGACCCTTCGAGCCTGCACCGCCCATTACATTCATGCTTTGAACACAGGTTCTGAGAGGAATAGATCGGGTAGACACTCCGAGGGGAATGGAGAACCAGAGAACATAGGTTTAAGGTAAAGGGAGGGGGGAGATTTAATAGGAACCTGCGGGTTAGCTCTTTCATACAAAGGGTGGTAGGTATATGGAACGAGCTGCCGGAGGAGGTAGTTGAGGCAGATACTTATCGATATGTTTAAGAGACAATATAGGTGGGTACATGGATGATAGGACAGGTTTGGAGGGATATGGTCCAAAAACAGGCAGGTGTGCTATTGATGGGACATGTTGGCTGGTGTGGGCCAAAGGGCCTGTTTCCACGCTGTATCACTCTAAGACTCTCTGACTATTAGTAGGCTCACACCTCCTTTATAGAGAATGTCTATAAATGTATTAAGCATTGGCCCATCAATATTGTCAATTGTAATTCTTATCTAGAAGTGCAAGTGAGGTGATTATAAAAGAGACATCCACAAAGCACAGATAGGATGTGTGCATGAAGCTCATCTGAGAGCTGACAAACTGCATTAGGGTAACAGCATATTAATTCACCATGAGTGAGGCTCCTCGTAACCTCACGTAGTAAATAATTTACTGCTTGGCTTTGTGACTTGTGAGAAGGATGCAAAGAGGCTTCAAAGCAAGCTAAGCAAATTGAGTGACTAGCAAATACATCAGGTCATATGTTATAGTAGGATTCGGCCATTTGGCCATTCGGCCCATCAAGTCTACTCCTCCATTTAATCATGGCTGATCTATCTTCCTCTCCTAACCCCATTCTCCTGTCGTCTCCCCATATCTTCTGACACCCGTACGTACTAGTCAAGAATCTATTATCTCTGCCTTAAAAATATCCTCTGCCTTCTGTGACAAAAGAATTACACAGATTCACCGCCCTCTGACTAAATCTGACTACACTCGGTAGATCCAGTGTAAACCTATCCCTTCAGGAGATGAAAATGGACATTTAAGTTTTGTTGTTAAATGACGATAGATTGGGAAAATGTTGATGTACAAAGAATGCCAAGCTGTCTCTGAAAGCATGTGGAGTATTGTGAGCAGTATTGGGCTCCACATCTGGGGAAGGATGTGTTGGCGCTGGAGAGGGTCCAGAGGAGGCTCACGTGAATGATCCCTGGAATGATTAGGTTAATGTATGATGCGCGTTTGACGGCACTAGGCCTATACTAGTTTAGAGGTCAGGTAGATCGGAGTGGTGGAGTCATTTAAGTTTCTTGGAACCATCAACTCCAGGGACCTTAAATGGGAGGCCACCATCGACTCCACAGTCAAAAAGGCCCAACAGAGGATGTACTTCCTGCGGCTGCTCAGAGAACACAATCTGCCACAGGCAATCATTGTCCAGTTTTATACGGCCATCATAGAGTCTCTCCTCACCTTCTCCATCATGGTCTGGTTTGGCTCAGCCACCAAGCACGGCATCCGGAGGCATGCAGCGAATCGTTCAATGATCCAAGAAGGTTATTGGCTGCAACCTTCCCCCATCAACGAACTGTACACTGCAAGGGCCAGGAAGCGAGCGGGTAAGATCATCTCTGACCCCTCTCACCCTGGCCACAAACTCATTGAATCACTTCCCTCTGCAAGGCGACTCCGGACTGTCAAAGCTGCCACAGCCAGACATAAAAACAGCTTTTTTACCACGAGCAGTAGCTCTACTCAATAACCAAAAGTCTGTAGCCTCCATTTGCTCTGGTATTAAACTATACTGATGTTTAAATTATAGTTTTGCTTTTAATTGTCTACTGTATATTGTGTTGTTTGCGAGCAAAGCACCAAGGCAAATTCCTTGTATGTATACAAACTTGGCTAATAAAATGTATTCAATGGATATTTTTAAGGCAGTGATTGATAGATTCTTGATTAGTACAGGTGTCAAAGGTCAAACAGAGAACGGGGAAAAATAAGGTTAGATTCTCCCAGAGCAGAGAAGGAAAAGGGGAGTTTTATAAAGCAGTTGAAAGGGAGGTTGATCCTTAACAGAATAAATGTGGGGTAACAGTATCCATCTGCAGGAGGGTTGGTAAAAAGAGGAAACATATTTAAGGTATCTGAGAAAAAAAACAAAAAATTGGTCCTCCCACACTCCAAAGAAGTACAGGTTTGTAGGTTAATTGGCTTGGTATAAGTGTAAAATTGGCCCTAGTGTGTGTGTCAGGTAGTGTAACTTTGTGCAGGGATCGCTGGTCGGTGCAGACTCGGTGGGCCAAAGGGCCTGTTTCCGCGCTGTATCTCTAAACTAAACTAAACTAAAAAATTGGCCTGACAGTGCTGTCTGAAACCATCAAACTAAAACAAGCTAGATAATGACCACCTACTGATGTTCATTTATTTCCCCGGGATCAGTACAATGCTTCAGATGGATATCGCCCGTAATTTGACGTAAAATCTGTGTTCCATTCACAGAGAAAAGAAATTAGCAGAAAGACTTTAAACCTAATGAGACACTACTGTAAGTAATAGTTAAAGGAATCCTTACGGCAAGACTTGCTCTGAGCTAATGTAGCTACATTCACTATGCAAAGTTTAATTGAATTTTAGCAATAGTTATGAGATCTAACATGTACAATATCATGAGAGGATTAGATCAGGTAAACGCACAGAGTATCTTGCCCAGAGTAGGGGAGTATGGATTCAACAGTGGCTGAATGGGAGATGTCAGAGAGTAATGGTGGATGGGACTAGGGGAAAACAAATGGTCGGCACGGCCTGGAAGGGCCGAGAGGGCCTGTTTCCGTGCTGTAATTGTTATATGGTTATATGGTTATATGGGAAGCAATAACCAGAGGACATAGGTTTAAGGTCAGCGGGGAAAGAGAGGTAACTTTTTCACGCAAAGATTGTTGGGTGTATGGAACAAGCTGCCGGAGGAGGTAGTTGAGGCCGGTACAATCGCAATGTTTAAGATATATTTAGAAGGGTACATGGATAGGACAGGTTTAGAGGGATATTGGCCAAGCGCAGGCAGGTGGGACTAGTGTAGCTGGGACATGTTGGTCAGTGTGGGTAAGTTGGGCTGAAGGGCCTGTTTCCACGCCATTTGGCTCTATGACACTATGAATCTAAAGTCTGAAGAAGGGTCCCCCTCGAAATGTCGCCTGGCCATGTTCTCCTGAGATGCTGCCTGACCTGCTGTGCTACTCCAGCACTTTGTATCCTCATTTGCCTCTATTTAGCCTTTAACCCTCTAAACCTTTCTATCCAACCTACCTATCAAAATGTTGTAAATGTTAAAGATAATACGCACAATGATCACTTCCTCTGGCAGCTCACTCCACATTGTCACCGTCAACCTCTGTGTGGGAAAAGTTGCCCCTCAAGACCTTTTTAAGTATTTTCCCTCTCACCTACAAGGAGAGGTTGCACAAGCGTAGATCGTTCGGAAAGTCAGAAGTTCGGGGGAGATCTGATCGAGGTGCAGTATATGAAATGGTGAGAGGCATAAATAGGGCAGGCAACCAGAACGTTGTTCCCAGGGTGGGGATGTCATAAACTCATGTGCATAGCTTTAAGGTGAGAGGGGAAAAGTTTAAAGGTGAGTGACGACTTTGGGGTAGGCGCCGTTCGAAGTGGTGGTGGTGGAGGCAGACACAAAGGGGGTGCCTAAGATAGACACATAGATATGCAGTAAATGGACAGGTGTGGATCACGTGCAGGCAGGTGAGCCTAGTTTATCTCAGCATCATGTTCAGCAAACACACCGAGGGCAAAAGGGCTGCTTCTGTGCTATTCTGTTCTAAGCTTGTTCATCCAATGTAAGTGTGTGACTTAATTTACGACAATGATCCGAGGGCTGGTTGCGTTAACGTTCAACGAGCGTTCGACAGAGTGGATGTGGAGAGGATGTTTCCACTCGTGAGGAGAGACTAAGACCAGGGAACACAGACTTAGGATAAAGGAACGTAGCTTTAAGGGGCTTTCCCACTGTACGAGCTAATTCAAGAGTTCTCCCGAGTTTCCCCTGATTCGAACTCGGAGAATTACGGTAATAGCCGCTCGTGGGTACTCAGGGCTCTCGTGGACATTTTTCAACAAGTTGAAAAATCTTCACAAGTCTTCACGAGCTTACCGCGTTTCCTGAGTACCTGCCGTTAGCGTTACGAGCCGCTAAGAGACGTCCCGAGCTCCGACGTACCCGCTACGTACATTCTACGCACTTACCACAAGTTTGATTTTTTTTTAAATTTGGGAGAGCTCTTGAATTACCTCGTACAGTGGGACAGGCCCTTAAGAAAGGAGATGAGGAGGAATTTCTTTAGTCAGAGGGAGGTGAAACTGTGGAATTCATTGTCGCAGACGGCTGTGGAGGCCAAGTCATTGGGTATTTTTGAAGCGGAGATTGACTCGTTCTTGATTAGTAATGGGCCTGTCCCATACCAAATTAATATCTTACATTTATAATATTCTTTTAGATAGTGAGAATCCGTCGACAGAATTACATAGACAAGCATGGGAAAATGAATTAGTTCAACCCATAACGAAAGATATTTGGGATGAAAGTCTACAACATATACATCAATGTTCATTAAACGCCAGACATTCTTTAATACAATTTAAAATATTACATAGATTGCATTATTCTAAAACAAAATTAAATAGAATTTTTCCTAATATTTCTCCTATCTGCGATAAATGTCAATATTCTGAGGCTAATTTAACCCATACCTTTGTAAGTTGCATAAAAATTAAAATATTTTGGGTGGATATTTTTAAAATTATTTCCGTAGTGGTTAATACTCAACTGGAGCCCAATCCTAAATTAATAATATTGTGCATATCTGAACAATACCTAAAACTTACAATAAACCAAAGAAATTTCCTTGATTATAGTATAATAACTGGGAAAGAATTTGTATTAAACATTTTGGAAAACCAATATCCCCCACAATCAAAATGTGGATTATGGAGATGTCGGAGACCTTAAATCTGGAAAAAAAAAAAAGATTTGTCTTAATTGACAAACCAGAATTATTTATTAGAATATGGTCTCCGTTCATAGATTATTTGAAGGGGTAGAATGGGCCGGCGCTGATACCTGACGGAAGCTTGAACCCAGGACTAGATGAATAGTTATGCTTTCTTACCTACGGACCTATCTCCTAAGTTGTATTATGGATAGTTTATTCTATTTTTCTAAATTTTCTTTTCTTTTTCTTTATTTTTTCTATCTATTAAAAAAAAAATAATAATTAGAGTCAATGTTAATATGTAACCGATAAATGAAGACCCCAGCTACATTGGTAGTTGAGTGCCTGGAATCCTGGATATTTAATATGTAACCGTTTAACAAAGTTTGTAGTGGTTCGGACTATGATCTGTACATGCCACTAATAAAATTTAACTTTATAAAAAAAAAAAGTAAAGGGCCTGTCCCACTTCGGCTATTTTGAGGCGATTGCCGGCAGTTGTCACAGCCATAGCAGGTCGCCGAAAAACCGGCGACTCGACCCCACTTCGACATAAAATTTGAAATAGAATCATGACTTTAACAACAACAAAAACCAAAGTCAGCACCGGCGACAACCTACGTTAACCTGGCGCCAACTACGACAGCACCTACGTCAGGAGAAGTCAAGCTACGCTCATTGGCATCAAACCCACTGTCACTGACTGTCTCCGAAAAATGTTCAACATGTTGAAAATCCAGGGCGACCATAAAGACGCTACGACTCTTTGGGCGACTGAGGAGACTACTCACAACCATACAGGCGACATTCCAGCGACCATGTGGCAACTGCCTAGTCGCCTCTAG
The DNA here is from genome assembly GCA_035221665.1 of Okamejei kenojei. NCBI lineage: Eukaryota > Metazoa > Chordata > Chondrichthyes > Rajiformes > Rajidae > Okamejei > Okamejei kenojei. The sequence goes on from CM069154.1 coordinate 10,795,196, forward strand.
TCATCTGAAAAATAGCCTAAGTGGGACAGGCCCTTTAGGGAGACAAAGGTTATGGGGCGAAAGCAGGAGAATGGGATTGCGAGGGAAAGATAGATCAGTCATGATTGAATGGTAGAGTAGACTCGATGTGCCAAATGGCCTAATTCTGTTCCTATGACTTACGAACTCATGAAAATGTGTATTGGATGCCACAATATCATATCATAGTATGAACCCAATAGCCACCACACTACATGTATCCTACAACACAGGGAAACTGGAACTATTCGAAAAGACTACGTTACCCATCCTGAGAAGGACCGAATTACAAGTGGCGACTGCTTTTTATCTTGCAGAAAAGCATATTTCCAAAACATAAATGAGGTCAAGTTTAGATTTTTAGTTTAGTTTAGAGATACAACGCGGAAACAGACCCTTCAGCCCACAGAGCCTAGTACATTATGGGCCCTGTTTAAGCGATTTTTTTCAGACCACACGGCACACACACACACACACACACACACACAAATACATCGCAAAGGCGGGGGACAGGGCAAGCGAGGGGGAGCGCTGTTTGAAATTCACACGGTGCAATGCCAAGGTGATACAGACACACACCGAAATGAAGAGGAAGGTTGGCGCTGTATTTAAGACGTCTAGCACAGAGGAGGGGAGAGGGGGGGAGAATGGGGGTAGAAGGAGTTGAGACAACATTTAAGGAGTTGAGAATTCCTTTAAAAGAGGAGGGGAGAGGGGGGGAGAATGGGGGTAGAAGGGGTTGAGACAACTTTTAAGAAGCCAGATAACTTTTAATAAGCCACAGATACACAGCTGTGAAGTTGCCGGTCGGTTTTCCTTGGTTCTGAAAACTCCTGCTTACGTTTTTTTTTCCCCCAATGAGCCAATGAAAATGACCGGTCAGCAAAGGCGATTAACTATAACAACCTCGACTACCTACAACTACAAGGCGACCCCACTACAACTGCACCTACGACTACAGGATTATCGATTATCTCCATGACGACCAATTTTTGGTGGCAGAAAATGTTTCAACATGTTGAAACATTTGCGGCGGCCATACTGAGGCCGCGACTAGTTCCCAGAATGCGGGAACTCCTCGCGACCATGAAGGAGACTCACCAGAGACCACCGGCGACCATGTGGCGGCCATGTGGCGAGCGCAGAGTCTCCTGCACTCGCCTAAAAAGTCGCCTAAGTGGGACAGGCCCATGACATTACCCGACACACACTTGGGACAATTTTACATTTATGCCAAGCCAACCTACCTACAAACCTGTGCGTCTTTGGAGTGTGGGAGGAAACTGAAGATCTCGATGAAAACCCACGCAGGTCACAGGGAGAACGTAAAAACTCTGTATAGACAGCGCCCGTAGCAAGGGTCGAACCCGGGTCTCTGGCGCTGTAAAGCAGCAACTCCACCGCTGCGCCACCGTGCCACCCAAGTGGTGATCTTAATGTCACAGGTTTATAAATATTTACGATGTACAAATTTCACTTCGCTATGCAGTAATACATTTATCTCTGCTGTTCAAGTAGATTTATCACGTGTAATGCTAGAATCTGTTTTCCTGGAGACTGAATACATTAAAGGGCCTGTCCCACTTTCACGACCTAATTCACGACCTTTTTTACTCGTGGACATTTTTCATCAGGCTAGAAAAACGCCCCGACCTACTTGATGCCACGAGTACCTACGACTAGCATCACGACTTACCTACGACCCACCTACTACCTCCTACGACCTGGTGACGACCATGCTGCGAGTATGAGTCAAGGGCAAACTCGGCAGAGGTCGTGAATTAGGTCATGAGAGTGGGACAGACCCTTTAGGCTCAACCAAACGAACATCAGCCCATTTAATACATTAAGAAATGATTCTATAGTCTAGATGTTCACGACAGGGAGGTGATCATTAGTGTATTGTTGGTAGAATATTTTGCATCAATGCTTGCACAAGCAAATAAACAAAGCTGAACCACCAACCGGCCAGTTTTAATTGAAGGCAGTAGTTTCGTTTAGCGATACAGCGCAGAAACTGCCCCTTCGGCCCACCGAGTCTGCACCGACCAGCGATCCCCGCATGTTAACACTGCCCTCCACACACTAGGGACAATTTACGATTACTGTATACCAAGCCAATTAACCCACAAACCTGTTTGGCTTTGGAGTGTGGGAGGAAACCGGAGATCCCGTAGAAAACTCACGCAGGTCACGGGGCGAACGTACAAATTGCGTACAGACAGCGCCCGTAGACAGGATCGAACCCGGGTCTCTCGCGCTGTGGTGTCTGCTAAAATAATACATCAAAGTCATCCTTCACGGTGCATTCCGTTCTTAAAGGAACGCTTATCTGAAGAAGGGTCTCGACCCGAAACGTCGCCTATCTCCTTCGCTCCTTAGATGCTGCTGCACCCGCTGAGTTTCTCCAGCCTTTTGTGTACCCTCGATTCTCCAGCATCTGCCATTTCTTCTTTAACACTTATCCTTAAGTACTTGTCACCTCTGGCCTGCTAAAAAATAGAAATAAACCGGCACAAAGCATTGAAATACATTTTTACTATTTGCAGTATTTAGTTTAGTTGAGAGAATCAGCGTGGAAACAGGCCCTTCGGTTCACTGAGTCCACGCCAACCAGTGATGACCCGTACGCTAGTTCTGTCCTACACACTAGGGACAATTTACAGAAGCCAATTAACCTGAAAACCTGCACGTCACAGGAAGAAAGTGCAAATTCTATAGAGACAGCACCCGTGGTCAGGATCGAACCCAGGACTCTGCCTCTACCGTTGCGCCACCATGCCACCCCATGTATGTATAAAGCACAAACAACAGTCTCAACGTTGATCTCTGCAGAACATCGCAGAAACACTCCTCCACCACTACCCTGTGTCATCTACAGCTGAGCAAGAATGAGCTGGCTCTAATTTTAATTTTAATTTCCCATTATCAATATTTCCACTGTGAGGTCTCTGAATCTTTCAGCTGGAATCCATTTTCATCTGAACTCAATGTGTGGTAGTGAACTGCAGGTGCTGGCTTTTAGTGAGATAGACACTACATGCTGGAGTCGCTCAGCAGATCAGGCAGCATCTAAGGAGAAAAGGAATAGGTGACGTCTTTCGATTCGGAACCCTGCGATAGACCGGTTAAACATTTTGGGTGGGAACTCTTCTTCAGACGGAAAGATTGAGGTGGGGCGGAAACCGGGGGTGGAAAAAAGGCCAGAACAAATCAGTGCCGGTATCAGATGATCTCAGGAAGGGTGGAGTGCATCATGGTCCATTGTTGTCTGGGGAGGATGTCCTAACGAGAGGGATACAAAGATGTGAACAGTGGGGCTGGGGGGATGACTGAGGAGGGTGAGTCTGAAGAAGGGTTCTGACCCAAATCCAAAGAAGGGTTCCGATCCAAATCATCACCTATTCCTTTACTCCAGGGATGCTGCTGAGTTTTGTGTCTCTCATCTGCAACCTAGCCCTCCATTGCTACATCTTCTCCTGCCATCTCCCAATCCTCACTACCCGCTTCCCAAAGCGAGAAAGTATTTTTTCAGATCATTCAGAAATAATCCTGGTCTTTCTCGTCCACGCTCTGGCCACTCACGCACCTTCAGTATGAGTGTTTCAAATTAAAAATGTGAACTTTATTTTTTTACAACAACTCTGCTCTGTTTTGTGTGAGTTACTTTGCCAGTCAATGTAACTAACTCCATCGCCAATTATTTAGAGTCTCCAACTGAACAATGCGATTCCCATTAGTTTCAGAGTTAAGCAATCATCTGTTTCCTCTGACCCTTCCTGACATGTTGTAGCTACCATGATGTGAACACATAATATTAACTGTGGGGCAGCACAGTGGCGCAGCGGTAGAGTTGCTGCCTCACAGCACCAGAGACACAGGTTCGATCCTGACTATAGGGTGCTGCCTGTATGGAGTTTGTACCTTTGTACGTTCTCTCTGGGTTCTCTGGTTTTACAATACACAATAGTCAACAGGTGCAGGAGTAGGCATTCGGCCCTTCGGGCCAGCACCGTCATTCACCGTGATCATGGCTGATCATCCACAATCAGTATTTGTTAAAGAAGGAACTGCAGATGCTGGAGAATCGAGGGTACACAAAAAGCTGGAGAAACTCAGCGGGTGCAGCAGCATCTAAGGAGCGAAGGAGATAGGTGACGTTTCGGGTCGAGACCCTTCTTCAGACTGGTGTCCACAATCAGTACCCTGCTCCTACCTTCTCCCCATATCCCTTGACTCCGCTATCTTTAAGAGCTCTATCTAACTATCTATCTATCAAACTGATAATAAATGTCCTTGTATCCTTTGTAACTCTCTCTTGAAAGCATCCAGAGCTTTGGCCTCCACTGCCTGCTGAGGCAGAGAATTCCACAGATTCACAACTCTCTGGGTGAAAAAGGTTTTCCTCATCTCCGTTCAACATGGCCTACCCCTTATTCTTAAACTGTGGCCTTATTCTTAAATTGTGTTTCCTCCCTCATTCCAAAGACGTGCAGGTTTGTAGGTTAATTGACTTCTGTAAAATTCCCCCCAGAGTGTAAGATGCAGAACTGGGGTGGCACGGTGGCGCAGCGGTGGAGCTGCTGGCTTGCAGCGAATGCAGCGCCAGAGACACAGGTTTAATCCCGACTACGAGTGCTGTCTGTATGGAGTTTGTACGTTCTCCCTGTGACCTGCGTGGGTTTTCTCCGAGCGGTTTCCCCCCACACTCCAAAGACTTACACGTCTGTAGGTTAATTGGCTTGATAAATATAATTGTCCCTAGTGGGTGTAGGATAGTATTAATATGCGGGGATCGCTGATCGGCGCGGACCCAGTGAAGGGCCTGTTTCCGCGCTGTATCTCTACACTAAGAAAACTAAACTAAACATGGAACTAGTATAGGGGTGATCGCTGCATGTCAAAAACTAAAAAAACTAAAGCAAAACAAGGATCCTCAGATGCTGGTTAATACACAAAAGGACACAAAAATGCTGGAGTAACTCAGCAGGTCAGGCAGCATCTCTGGAGAACACAGTTCCAACACAGTGAAGAATGCTGTGGTGGATGTCTGTGTTACTTGTATTCACTGGGGTTTAGAAGGATGAGGGGGGATCTTATAGAAACATATAAAATTATAAAAGGACTGGACAAGCCAGATGGGCAAGGAAAAATGTTCCCAATGTTGGGTGAGTCCAGAACTAGGGGCCACAGTCTTAGAATAAACGGGAGGTTATTTAAGACTGAGGTGAGAAAAAACCTTTTTACCCAGAGAGTTGTGAATTTATGGAATTCCCTGCCGCAGAGGGCAGTGGAGGCCAAATCACTGGATGGATTTAAGAGAGAGTTAGATAGAGCTCTGGGGGCTAGTGGAGTCAAGGGATATGGGGAGAGGGCAGGCACGGGGTATTGATAGCGGACGATCAGCCATGATCACAATGAATGGCGGTGCTGGCTCGAAGGGCCGAATGGCCTGCACCTATTTTCTATGTTTTTCTATGTTAAATTATGTTGTGTATTGTGTCCTTTTTTAATTGTAACGCTGCATTGTAAATTCATCTCGCTGCACCTTATGGTGCATGTGACAAATACATTTGAACTTCATCTTGATAGGTGATGTTTCCTGCTCAGGATCCTCCTCGAGGTCTTGACCAGAAGCGTCATCTGTCCGCGTTCTCCCGAGATGCTGCCTGGCCCGCTGAGTTACTGCAGCACTCTGTGTGCTCATGCTTAACTGTGTCTTCACCCGCACTTGGCTACAGGAAGGGTGGTCACTGGGCTCCTGCCCAAGACTTGGTTACAGGACCTAGAGTGACACGCAGTGCATTGCTGAAGGAGTGTCACACACTCGGAGGTGCAAGGTTAACTAAACAACCTCTTTTTGGAGGAGATAATAGGTCCCTTGGCACTGTCTCGGAGTGGAGTAATGAAATGTTCCCTGGCGCTTTTGGCCAACAGTGATCGCTCAACCAGAAACAGTAATTAATGGGACGTGGGAGTCCCTGACGAGACCAGCACCATCATTATGGCAACGTACTGCGGTCACATTGACTGCTATGTTTCAATGCTCCAACAGTGATTTCACTGCTAAAGTGCTTTGCTGCCATCAAACTGTGTAGAGGCACTCTGCATATGGAATGAAAAGGACAGTACAGCACAGGAACAGGCCCTTCGGCCCACAACTATTTCCAGCTGTCGTCAGGCAGCTGAATCATCCTCCCACAACTAGAGAGCGGTCTGAAGAAGGGTCTCGACCTGAAACGTTCTCTCCAGAGATGCTGCCTGCCCCAACGAGTTACTCCAGCATTTTGAATCCATCTTTAGTCCTGAACTACTGTCCACCTCATTGGTGACCCTCGGACTATCTTTGATCGGACTTTACCTAGCACTAAACGTTATTCCCTTAACATGTATCTGGCTCATACACTGTTAATGGCTCGATGGTAATCATGTATTGTCTTGCCGCTGACTGGTTAGTACGCAACAAAAGCTTTTCACTGTCCCTCGGTACACGTAGCAATAAACTAAACCAAACTGAATGTCCATGCTGGACATGATGCCAAGTTTAACTAATCTCCTCTGCCTGCACTGATTCATACCCCCCACTGGCATGAAAGGTACCATATAAATTCCTTGAACAAAGATCATAAGATCATAAATGATAGGAGCAGAATTAGGCCATTCGGCCCATCAAGTCTACTCCACCATTCAATCATGGCTGATCTATCTCTCCCACCTGACCCAATTCATCCGCACTAATCAAGAATCGATCTATCTCTGCCTTAAATATACCCAATGACTTGGCCTCCTCAGCCGTCTGTGGCGAAGAATTCCACAGAATCGCCACCCTCTGTCTAAAGAAATTCCTACTCATCTCCTTCCTAAAGGAATATCCATTAATTACAAGGCTATGACCTCCACAAACTGCTGGAGGAACTCATTGGGTCAGGCAGCATCTGTGGAGGGAAATGGGCGGATGACGTTTTCGGGGCAGGGCTCTTCATCAGACTGATGGTTAGTTTAGTTTAAGGATACAGCATGGAAACAGGCCCTTCGGCCCACAGGTCCGTGCTGACCAACAATCACTCTAATCACTGACCAACACATTTGTTCTATGTTACCCCCACTTTCCCACCTGAGAGGTCAATTTGCAGAGCAAATCAGCCTACAAACCCGCACGTATTTGGGATGTGGGAGGAATCCAGAGCGCCAGGGGGGAAAGCCACGCCGGGTCACAGGGAGAGCGTGCAAACTCCACACAGAGAGCACCCATAGAAGGGGATCGAACTCTGGCATTGTGAGGCGGCAGCTCTACCAGTGCCCAGCGTGCACGCTCAGCACTTTAGTTAGTGGGCACCGCTGTGGGAAGTTAGCTCTCCCTCCAGTTGCAGGTGGTCAGACTCAACAGAACCCTTGCTCTTCAACCCTGCAATAGCTCTGTTGCCACATGAGCTCTGTGCTGTTTCTTTATCTTGCCGTATGTGTCTATTGTGGTGCTGCCGATCTGTGTTGGTGGAGTACTCAGTCTAAAGCTGCATGCTATCTTCTTATGCTTAAATGAATATATAGACAGGCACGGTAGCACAGCGGTGGAGTTGCTGCCTTACAGCGCCGGAGACCCGGGTTCGTTCCCGACTACGGGTGCTGTCCGTACAGAGTTTGTACCTCCTCCCTGTGACTGCGTGGGTTTTCTCCGAGATCTTCGGTTTCCTCCCACACCCCAAATATACCGTTATACCATTGGCCTGGTATAAATGTAAATTGTCCCTGGTGCGTGTGGGATCGTGTTAGTGGACGGGGTGATTGCGGGTCGGCACGGACTCGATGGGACGAAGGGCCTGTTTCCACGCTGTTTCTCTGAACTAAACAGAGCAAAGCACTGGTCAATGGGCCGTGTCTTGAGCAAGAGATGAAGCTGATTTGTTCACAATCATTTGTGAACAATCCCTGGTACAATATTCTCAAAAAGAAGCATCAGCCATTGGTAATGGGCAACCATAGGTTTGTTAAAATGGGCTCCAATGATCACTGCAGCACAGTGGCGCAGTGGTAGAGTTGCTGCCTTACGGAGCCAGAGGCCCGGGTTCAATCCTGACACGGGTACTTGTCTGTACGGAATTTGTACCTTCTCCCTGTGACCTGGTTGGGTTTTCTCCGAGTTCCGGTTTCCTCCCACACTCCAAAGACGTACAGGTTTGTGGGTTAATTGGCTTTGGTAAAAATTGTCAACTGTTACTAGCGTGTAGCAAAGTGTTAGTGTGCGGGGATCGCTGGTCTGCATGGTCTCGGTGGGCCGAAGGGCCTATTTCCATGCTGTATCTCTAAACGGAACCTAATTAAATTCGATAGACATTTTAATAAATGGAGTAAATCAGCGGGTCGGACAGCGTCTCATCCCTTTTCTCCAGAGATGCTGTCTGTCCCGCTGAGTTACTCGTGCTTTTTGTGTCTATCTTCGAATTAAACCAGTATCTGCAGTTCCTTCCTAGACTAAATGAGATTGTGAGGATAGATTGCATTAATTATGCAGCCTGGATTATGGAGAGTCGATGGATGAATTGACTGTCCTTTTTGTGATTAGGAAGGTGGATTGAGAGTGTAGATTGTGATATGCCTTTGGTGCAGAGAGGATTGAAACAAGGGGACTTTGAAATCAGGGGTACACAAAAGGCTGGAGAAACTCAGCGGGTGCAGCAGCATCTAAGGAGCAAAGGAGATAGGCGACGTTTCGGGTCGAGACCCTTCTTCAGACTGGTCAGGGATCAGGGAAACGAGAGATATAGACGGTGATGTGGAGAGATAAAGAACAATGAATGAAATATATGCAAAAAAGTATCGATGATAAAGGGAACAAGCCATTGTAAGCTGTTTGTAGTGTGAAAATGAGAAGCTGGTGCGACTGGGGTGGGGGAGAGAGATAGAGAGAGAGGGAATGCCAGGGCCCGAGGGCTGAGGGAGAGGTGGGAAGGGGAGGAGACAGCAAGGGTTAACAGACTTTGAAATCAGTTTGTTCAAGAAAGGTTTTGCATACTCCAACCAAAACCAAACGTTAGCTTAGCTGGTAAAATTAAAATGTTATAGACAGATAGGCTTTTGCCACCCATGGTTATAAAATTATATAGATCCAAGGCAAACCATATGTGCTTAATATAAATTATGATGTGCGATTCAAGGGTTCAAATGATTCAATAATACTTCATTGTCACGTGTACTGAGGTACAGTGAAATGATTTGTTTTGTGTACAACTTGGTAAAATCAAACAGCAGAACTCAACTAGGCAGTAACAAGGAACTGCAGATGCTGGAGAAATCGAGGGAGCAGGAGAAACTCAGCGGGTGCAGCAGCATCTGTCCTTAGAAGGGTTCGACCCGAAAACTCTTTAGATGCTGCTGCACAACGTACCAACGCTTAGTTTAGGTTTGCTTAGAGCACAATCAGGCCCTTCAGCCCACTGTGTCCGCACCGACCAGCGATCCCCACGCATTAACACTATCCCACGCACACGCGGGACAATTTACACTTAAACCAAGCCAACTAACCTACAAACCTGCACGTATTTGGAATGTGGGGGGATACCGAAGGGCTCGGAGAAAGCACACGCAGGTCATGGGGAGAAGGTACGAACCTCGTACAGACAGCACCTGTAGTCGGGATTGAACCCGGTTCTCTGGCGCTGCGAGCGCTGTAAGGCAGCAACTCTACTGCTGTGCCACCGTGCTGCCCTACAAAATGTTCATCAAAACAGTTGTATCTTCTGCCTGCCGCCGCACGTGGCAGCGAGCAGCCTCCTGCCGTGTCCCCTCCCTCCATCCTCTATAGAGCGGAAGAACAGGAAACTGAACTGCCTAAACTCAATCCCATATTTCCATTCTTCTTTTTTCACAAAATTTGAGCCAAAGGGCCTGTTTCCGTACTGTATGACTCCATGACGACGATATACCATGGAAATAAACGTTTCCAGACCAGCACCTGGTTCTCCCCACGACTGCGTGGGTTTTCCTCGGGTGCTCCGGTTTCCTCCCACACACCAAAGACGTGCAGTTTGTATATTAATGCGCTTTGTTAAATTGTCCCTAGTTTGTAAGGATGTGTGGGGGTCGATGGTCGGCACAGAGTCGGTGGGCCGAAGGCCCTGTTTCTGCGTTGTATCTCTAAACTAAACCCGGGTTCGATCCTGATCACGGGTGTTGTCTATGTGGAGTTTGCATGTTCTCCCCGTGGCCACGTTTGTTGCCTGTGTAAGCTCCAGTTTCCTCCCACATCTCAACAATGTGCCTATTTGTAGGTTTGTTGGCTTCTATAACTTGTCCCTAGTATGTGGGTGACTGGATGAGAAAGTGGAGTAACATAGAACCCGCCTGTACGGGAAGTGATGGTCGACATAGGCTCGGTGGGCCGAAGGGCCTGATTCCATGTTGCATCGTTTCAATGATTCAATGAGTTTTGGAGAAGGACATGGATTATGCAGGGAATGGAGGGATATGGATCATGTGCAGGCTGATAGAGTTGGTCTTGGCAGCATGCGCGGGCACAGACAGTGTGGGCCGTACTGTTTTATAGACCGAAAATGCTAAAGTAATCTGAAGTAGAGTCGCGACGCTAAATGTCACCCATTCCTTCTCCCCAGAGATGCTGCCTGTCCCAGCTTTTTGTGTCTATCTTCGGTTTAAACCAGCATCGGCAGTTCCTTCCTACACACTGTTCTATGTTCTATTCAACAGGAGACAAGTGTTCAAAGCCCCCACCACAGCAGATGGGGAATTTAAATTCAGTTGTTAAAATAAATCTGCTTTCAAAGGCTGTGATGAGAATTGGTGAATAGGAAATTGCTGGATTGTTGTATTTCAGTAATCTTCTTTAAGGCACAAATATTTCACTGCCCTAATGGCCTCTTTGACTCCTGACCCACCAATATTGTTTGTTTTTCATTGCCTACTCAGTTCAGGGGCAATTTGAGATGGGCAACAAATGCAGCCCCACCCCCCCCCCCCCCCCCCCCCCACACCCTCCCCCATATCCTGTGAATAAACTGCAGCCCTTCAAAAGAGGACAATGATTCAGAGAGGCCTGGGTTTGCTCACCACCGAGCAGTGGTCCGATCATACTTTATTGCCATGTGTGCCTGGATGCAGTGAAATCCTTTATTTTGCACACTATTCGGTAAAATCTTACGATACAAAAGCACAATCAAAAGTACAAAATTGCAACAATTGTAGTCGACTTCACGGGGACAGAACGCAAAGACTCGCCGTGTTTCCAGCGCCATTTTGTGCCCTTCAAATTCCAAGTTCTTGAATAGAGGGTGGCAGGGTGGCGCAGCGGTAGAGCTGCTGCCTGACAGCGCCAGAGCCCCGGGTTCGATCCTGACTATGGATACTTGTATGTTCTCCCCGTGGCCTGCGTGGGTTTTCTCCAAAATCTTTGGTTTCATCCCACACTCCTAAAGGGTTGTCCCACTTAGGCGACGTTTTAGGCAACTTGGCACATGGTCGCCGGGGTGTCGCCTGTATAGTCGTGAGTAGCCTCCTCAGTCGCCCAAAGAGTCGTAACGTTTTTCTGGTCGCCGCTGGATTTTGAAATGTCCAAAAAATTTTCAGTGACAGTGAGTTTGACAGCAATGAGCGTAGCTTGACTTCTCCTGACGTGTGCGCTGTCGTAGTTGTCGCCAGGATGATATAGGTTGTCGCCAGGTGACGTAGGTTGTCGCCGGTGCTGACCGGTAAATTACAATGGCGACTGAATTTGTCTCAAGTTGTCTTCAGTTGTTGGTGACAGGGTCGTAGCTTGTCGTAGCTGATGGGTGCTAATGAGTCGCCGGTTGTCGGTAGCTTGCCATAGCTTGATATCATCTAGGCGGTGGGTTGTAGTGGCTTGCCATAGACATTGTCGTAGGGGGGTCCAGTCGTCGGTTTTTCGGCAACCTCCTACGACTTTGACAGTCACCGTAAAAATCGCCTAAGTGGGACAGGCCCACTAGATGTACAGGATTGTAGGTTAATTGACTTGGCATAAAATGTGAATGGTCCCTAGTGTGTGTAGGATAGTGTTAGTGTGCTTGGGTTTTGCTGGTCGGTGCGGAATCGGTGGGCTGAAGGGCCTGCTTCCCTGCTGTATCTTGAAGCTAAACTAAAGTAATCTAAAATTGCATCGATTGTAGTAGACTTCACTGGGACGGAACACAAAGCGTGGCCACGCTTCCGGCACCTTCAAGTTTCAAGTTCCTGAGTAGAACTCATCAGACTCAACAGCGTTTTACCATGGTCATAAAGGCCCGTTGTCCCGGCGACGGCAGTGGGTCAGTGTTGCAGGGGTCGGCCTGGCCTGGAGATGCTGTCGGTGTCCTCCACCGCTGCCCCGCCGCTCCGTGCCGCTGCAGGCCGCGTCCAATCCGCGCACTCGGTCTCTGTGAGGCCTCCAGTGGTGCCTGAACCACAAGATACCCTGGATAGGCCAGGATAGAGTGGATGTGGAGAGGAAGTTTCCATTAGTGGGAATGTAAACACATTTGCCTGATTTTTCGACCAATAATCCAGACAAGAAATATCATGTCACTGATGGAGTGATTTACGTAGGAGGATTTGATGATATTGCTATTGACAGTATGAATACACAGTGCGCAATGACTCCAATAGGCAGAACAATCTGTAAAATTAAACTTTAGCCCCAAGTATTACATTTTCCAGTCAAATTTCAAGAAATATTTGTAATTTGGGATGATGAGATACTTTAATTTTAATTGTCTGCAATTTGCAGTCTATTCACAAACACAAATAGCTTGACATTATTTTGTAATGTTAGAATCTTACACTACATTACTTTTCAAAGTGCGAGCGAGACCGATTAGAATATGTATCAGGATCGCCTGAATGTTGTCATTTACCTTCATGCACCCCTGTGAATACATTGACTGCTTTCTAAAGGTGTTCAAAGTAAAATCAAAGAGGATTTATGAATTCACTCCGTACTATTTTAGGGTTTAATTTCCAAAACATGTGGGATTTGTAGCATAATTGACTAACTGTAAATTGTCCCTAGAGAAGGACACAAAGTGCTGGAGTAACTCAGCAGGTCAGGCAGCATCTCCGGAGAACATGGATAGGTGATGTTTTGGGTTAGAACAGAAACATAGAAAATAGGTGCAGGAGGAGGCCTTCCGGCCCTTCGAGCCAGCGATCATGGCCGATCGTCCCCAATCAATAACCCATGCCTGCCTTCTCCCCATATCCCTTGACTCCACTTGCCCCTAGAGCTCTGTCTAACTCTCTCTTAAATCCATCCAGTGATTTGGCCTCCACTGCCCTCTGTGTCAGGGAATTCCACAAATTCACAACTCTCTGGGTGAAAAAGTTTTTCTCACCTCAGTCTCAAATGGCCTCCCCTTTAGTCTTTTATTTTAATATATTTTTGTTAGAGGTAAGCAATAAATTGGCAAACGCATATTATGGTATAAGTATTTTGTGTACATCAATCATTCATTATTAATATTATCAATTGAATCATTCTGCCTCTAATAGGTTTTCTTTATAGATTAAGAATAATAAAAAAAGAGAGGAAAAAAGGAGAAAAAACATTTTTTTTTAATGGAATAATTTACCATTAATACATCATTGGAGATAAGATCAATGAATATAGAGTATAACTTTTCATCTGATCCTGAGTCCAAGTTTCAGTTAGGTCCCCCTGCTGAACCAATCTACCCTTTTAAGTATTGAAGAAGGAACTGCAGATGCTGGAGAATCGAGGGTTACACAAAAAGCTGGAGAAACTCAGCGGGTGCAGCAGCATCTAAGGAGCGAAGGAGATAGGCGACGTTTCGGGTCGAGACCCTTCTTCAGACTCAGATATGCAAAAATGTATCGATGATAAAGGGAACAAGCCATTGTAAGCTGGGGTACACAAAAAGCTGGAGAAACTCAGCGGATGCAGCAGCATCTAAGGAGCGAAGGAGATAGGCGACGTTTTTGTCTCCTCCTCTAAACTTTGTCTAAGCCATTGTAAGCTGTTTGTGGTGTGAAAATGAGAAGCTAGTGCGACTAGGGTGGGGGAGGGAGATAGAGATAGAGGGAATGCCAGGGCCCTTCCCACCTCTCCCTCAGCCCTCGGGCCCTGGCATTCCCTCTATCTCTATCTCCCTCCCCCACCCTAGTCGCACTAGCTTCTCATTTTCACACCACAAACAGCTTACAATGGCTTGTTCCCTTTATCATCGATACTTTTTTGCATATCTTTCATTCATTGTTCCTTATCTCTCCACATCACCGTCTATATCTCTCGTTTCCCTGATCCCTGACCAGTCTGAAGAAGGGTCTCGACCCGAAACGTCGCCTATCTCCTTCGCTCCTTAGATGCTGCTGCACCCGCTGAGTTTCTCCAGCTTTTTGTGTTACCCTTTTAAGTAATCGATGAAAGAAGACCATATTCTAACAAAGAGTTCTTGTTTGTCTATTAAGGCAAATCTGACTCTTTCCAGGTGTAGGGTCTCCGATATTTCCATAATCCACATTTTATTTGTGGGGGTTATCCCTCCCCTTTATTCTATGGCTGTGGCCCCTGGTTCTGGACTCACCCAACATTGGGAACATTTTTCCTGCATCTAGCTTGTCCAGTCCTTTTATAAGAGACCCCTCTTCAGTGTATTAATGAATAGTAGATCCTGGCGAAGGTTTCAGGTGCATTGGTGCAATAAACTAAACCTGCCAGAGCTTTTATAGAATCACTGATGATGGAGTCCAATAAATTCTGCTTCACCACCCATCCCCATCCCCCTGCATTGATTATTTTATTCCCTTTTAAATGCTTATCCAGTTCCCTTTCCAATAAGACAGACAAAAAAAAGCTGGAGTAACTCACGCGGGTCAGGCGGCATCTCTGGAGAAAAGGAACGTTTTGGGTCGAGGCCCTACTTCCGCTTTAGAGAGTTTGATGTCCAGTAACCTGATTGATTTCTGTTGTGATAGATCTAGTGTATCGGTGGGCCGAAGGGCCTGTTTCCTTGTTGTATCTCTAAACAGTATGTTCTCCTGAATGTATGATCTCCTAAATCTAAATATATATGTTCTCCACGTGACAGCGTGGCAATAGGCCCTTTGGCCCAACTTGCCCATGTCGACCAAAATGCCCAATCTACATTTGTCCCACCTGCCCGCATTTGGGCCATATCCCTCCAAACCTTTTCTAACCATGCACTCAAGCTCCTAGATCCCTCTGCTCTATAACACTCTTCAGAGCCCTGCTATTCACCATGTAGGTCCTGCTCTTATTAGACTGCCCAGAATGCAAAACCCCACACTTCTCTGTATTAAATCCCATCAACCATTCCTCAGCCCACCAGCCCATCCGATCAAGGATGCTGCAATTTCAAGTCAAGTCAAGAGAGTTTATTGTCATGTGTCCCAGATAGGACAATGACATTCTTGCTTGCTGCAGACCAACAGAATATTATAGGCATAAATACAGATCAGATCAGTGTGTCCATATACCATAGAATATATATATATGCACACATAAATAAACAGATAAAGTGCAATAGGCTGTTATAGTTCAGAGTTTGTTTGAAGTTGTGTTTAATAGTTTGATGGCTGTGGGGAAGTAGCTATTCCTGAACCTGAATGATGCAGATTTCAGGCTCCTGTACCTTCTACCTGATGGCAGCGGAGAGATGAGTGTGTGGCCAGGATGGTGTGGGTCCTTGATGATGCTGGCGGCCTGTTTGAGGCAGCGACTGCGATAGATCCCCTCGATGGTAGGGAGGTCAGAGCCGATGATGGACTGGGCAGTGTTTACAACTTTTTGCAGCCTTTTCCGCTCCTGGACGCTCAGGTTGCCGTACCTTCCACTGGCACTGGCAGCTATCTTCACTATCTACAATACCACCACTTCAATGTGATCAAAAGCTTCTGCCTCAACTACCTCCAACGGCAGCTCGTTCCATACGCCCACCACCCTCTGTGTAAAAAAAGTTGCCCCCGTGGATTCCCATTACATTTTTGGCCCTCTCACCTCAGGTCTCTGGTGCTGTGAGGCAGCAACTCTACCAGCTGCGTCACTGTGCTGGCTGCCATTTGCCTCGCGAGATATAATCCCGATTAGATGCATTGTTACACTGTCCGGCACAAATTGCAGATTCCCACAGTGCTAAAATGTCGTCTGAACCTAGTCAATTCCACTTTCATCTGTGAAGCTTGCCGAACACAGCACTCAACATTTGTTTCTCCACTCTGCCCCAGGTGATAAATTTAAATCAATTTATTTTATTTCAAATCTTCCTGGTATTTTTCCTATTGATTGATTCATAGAGAGATACCACAGGGCTACCAGACCCTTTCATCTACTGGCTCTGCGCCGACCATGGACCATCCAGTTATACTAATCTTACATTAACTTTTAGTCTCCTCGTATTTCCATCAACTTTGCTTTAGACTTTTGAGATGCAGCAGTGTGGAAAAGGTCCCGTCGGCCCACCGCCCCCGCGCCGACCAGCGATCACCCCGTACACTAGCACTACCCTACGCACACTTGGGAGGAAACCAGAGCACCCGGAGAAAACCCACGCGGTCACAGGGGGAAGAACGTACAAACTCCGCACAGACAGCAGCAGGAGCCAGAATCGAATCTGGGTCTCTGGCGCAGTAAGGCAGCAACTCTACCACTGAGCCACTGTGCTGCCCCAACATGGTTTAAAGATGCAGCAAGGATCCTCGGATAGACACAACATGCTCAGATAGACAGAAAATGCGGGAGTAACTTAGCGGGTCAGGCAGCATCTCCGGAGAAAATGGATAGGTGTTGTTTCACGTTTGGACCATTCTTGAGACAGAAATGGAGTCAGAGATTCAGAGCGTCATAGAGTGATACAGTGCGTAAACAGGCGCTTCGGCCCAACCTGCCCACACCGGCCAACATGTCCCAGCCACACTAGTCCCACCTGCCCGCGTTTGGCCCATATCCTTCCAAACCTGTCCTATCCATGTACTTGTCTAACTGCTTCAAACGTTGGGACAGCCCCAGCCTCAACTACCTCCTCTGGCAGCTTGTTCCATACACCCACCACCCTTTGTGTGAAAAAGTTACCCCTCAGGTTCCTATTAAATCTTTTCCCCTTCACCTTAAACCTAAGTTCTCTGGTCCTCGATTCACCTACTCTGGGCAAGAGACTCTGTGCATCTACCCAATCTATTCCTCTCATGATTTTATGCACCTGGGTTTTATACAGTAGGTTAGCATATGATTAGCGTTTGACTGCACTAGGCCTCTACTCGCTGGAGTTTAGAAGGTTGAGGGGGGACCTTATTAAAACTTACAGAATAATGAAAGGCAAAGATAGAGTGGATTTGGACAGGATGTTTCCACTGGTGGGAGAGTCTAGGACCAGAGGTCACATCCACAGAATTAAAGGGCTTTCTTTTAGAAAGAGGATAAGGAGGAACTTCTTTAGTCAGAGGGTAGTTAATCTGTGGAACTCATTGTCACAGAGGGCTGTGGAGGCCAAGTCCGTGGATATTTTTAAGGCAGAGATAGACAGATTCTTGATTAGAACGGGTGTCAAGTGTTACGGGGAGAAGGCAAGAAAATGGGTTTAGGAGGCAGAGATCAGCCATGATTGAATGGCGGAGTAGACTCGATGGGCCGAATGGCCTAATTCTGCCTCTATATCTTGTGAACTTGTGAGCATTTAGAAGATCAACCCTCATCCTCCTGCGCTCCAAGGAATAGAGTTCCAGCCTACTCAACCTCACCCTGTAGCTCACGCCCTCTAGTCCGGACAACATCCTCGTAAATCTTCTCTGTACCCTTTTTTGCTTGATAACATTTTTCCCATAACATGGTGCCCAGAACTGAACTCAATAAATGGTAAGTGTGTCTATCTTAAGTTATCTGGCAGTATAGCATTATGGTTCTTGGATATGGATGTGCGGAGATTAGCCGCAGTGTTGCCTGCATTGCAATAGTGACAATATTTCAGAATTGTATCACCTTTGGGCGACACGGTGGCGCAGCGGTAGAGTTGCTGCCTCACAGCGCCAGAGACCCGGGTTCGATCCTGTCTGTGGATGCTGCCTGTACATGCGTGGATTTTCTCCGGGTGCTCCAGTTTCCTCCCACACTCCAAAGACGTACAGATTTGTAGGCTATTTGGCTTGGTAAAATTGTAAATTGTCCCCAGTGTGTGCAGGGCAGAGCTAGTGTGCTGGTGTGCGGGGGTCGCTGGTCGGCGCAGGCTCCATGGGCCGAAGGGCCCATTTCCACACTGTATCTGTCAAACTAAACCTCTCCATTGACATTAAGCAATGTCCTGGGTGTTCAGAGGTGGCTATATTAAGGAAGGTTAATTATTCCTTGTGCTGCCGCCTTCAGCCACACACCCCGCAGAGCACCATTCTGTCTCCAGAAGGCTTCCTAATCGTTCCAACAGATGCGCAGGCTAGATATGTGACCTTGTTTGTAGCAAGATCTCTCTGCACTGATTTTATTCCAGAAACGATTAACTTTAAACCAGGCCAAGGATTACACAGATTTTTTTATTGCTATTCTATGCTGGCATTCATCCACACGAGCAGTAATCCTTCCTGCACGCACAGTGCATTAAGAAAGCATTCAGACCCCTTCACGTTTTTCCACATTTTGTTACGTTACAGCCTTATTCTAAAATGGATCAAATTCTTTTCTTTTTTTTATCATCAATCTACACATAATACCCCGTAATAAAAAAGTGAAAACAGGTGTTTAGAAATTTTTGCAAAGTAATTAAAAAGAAATAACTGAAATATCACATTTCCATAAGTATTCTTACCCTTTACTCAGAGGCACCTTTGGCAGCAACCACAGCCTCAAGTCTTCTTGGGTATGACGCTACAAGCTTCCACACCTGTATTTGGGTAATTTCTCCCATTCTTCTCTGCAGATCCTCTCAAGCTCTGTCAGGTTGGATGGGGAGCATAGATGCACAGCTATTTTCAGGTTCCTCCAGAGATGTTCGATCGGGCTCAAGCCATGGTCTGGCTGGGCTACTCAAGGACATTCACAGACTTGTCACAAAGCCACTCATGCATTGTCTTGGCTGTGTGCTTAGGGCCGTTGTCCTTTTGGAAGGTGAACCTCTGCCCCAGTCTGAGGTCCAGAACACTCTGGAGCAGGTTTTCATCAAGGATCTCTCTGTACTTTGCTCTGTTCATCTTTCCCTCGATCCTGACTGGTCTCCCAGTTCCTGCCGGTGAAACACATCCCCACAGCACGATGCTGCCACCACCATGCTTCACCGTAGGTATGGTATTGGCCAGGTGATGAGCGGTGCCTGGTTTCCTCCAGATGTGACGCTTGGCATTCAGGCCAAAGAGTTCAATCTTGGATTCATTAGACCTTCTCATGCCTTTTGGCAAACTCCAAGCGGGCTGTCATGTGCCTTTTACTGAGAGTGGCTTCCGTCTGGCCACTCTACCATAAAGACCTCATTGGTGGAGTGCTGCAGATATATTTGCTCTTCTGGAAGGTTCTCCCATCTCCACAGAGGAACTCTGGAGGTCTGTCAGAATGACCATCGAGTTCTTGGTCACCTCCCTGACCAAGGCCCTTCTCCCCCGATTGCTCAGTTTGGCCAAGCGGCCAGCTCGATGAAGTGTCCTGGTGGTTCCAACGTTCTTCCATTTAAGAATGATGGAGGCCACTGTGCTCTTCGGGGCCTGCAATGCTGCGGAAATTGTTTTATACGCTTCCCCTGATCTATATCTCTACACAATCCTGTCTTGGAGGTCAATTCCTTCGTCTTCATTGCTTGGTTTTTGTTCTGACATGTACTGTCAACTGTGGGGCCAAATATAGACAGGTGTGTGCCTCTCCAAATCATGGCCAATCCATTTAATTTACCACTGGTGGACTCCAATCAAGTTGTAGAAAGATCTCAAGGATGATCAATGGAAACAGGATGAACCCAAGCTCAATTTTGAGTGTCGTAGCAAAGGGTCTGAATACTTATGGAAATGTGATACTTCAGTTTTTTTTTAAATTACTTTGCAAAAATTTCTAAAGACCTGTTTTCGCTTCTTTGTAGATTGTGTGTAGATTGGTGATAAAAATTGGGGGTAGATTGATGACAAAAATGTAAAAATAAGGCTGTAACGTAACAAAATGTGGAACAAGTGAAGGGGCCTGAATACTTTCTGAATGCACTGTGTCTGCTTTTTTTATCACAATATCCTTTTATTAATTTTTTTTCAGTCGCATCATCAACCGTACACAGTGGCGCAGCGGGTAGAGTTGCTGCCTCACAGCGGCAGGGACCCCGGTTCGATCCTGACTATGGGTGCTGTTTGTACGGAGTTTGTACGTTGTCCCCGTGACCTGCTTTCTCCCGGTGCCCCGGTTACCTCCCACGTTCCAAAGGCGTACAGGTTTGAAGGTTAATTGGCTTCAGTAAAATTGAAAATTGTCCCTAGTGTGTAGGATAGTGCGAGTGTATGGGGATCGCTGGTCGGCGCAGGCTCAGTTTAGTTTTGTTTATCGTCACGTGTACCAAAGTACAGTGAATAGTTTTTGTTGCGTGCTATCCAGTCAGGTGACAAACAATGCACGATTACAATCAAGCCATTTACAATGTATAAGAAATGTTGCTGGAGGAGTATTTAAGCCCCTGTCCCACTTGCGTGTCCTTGGCACGCTAATTACGCGACCTCGTAGTCGCGTTGAGCCGCGACGGTCCCGCGAAATCGCGCGACTTCATTCGACCGCACAGCCGTCTGGAGCACATGATATCATTTGAAGATGGACACAAAATGTAGGAGTAACTCTGCAGGACCGGCAGCATCACTGGAGAGAAGGAATGGATGATGTTTCAGGTCGAGACTCTTCTTCAGTCTGAAAGAAGGGTCTCTGCCAGAAACATCACCCATTGCTTCTCTCCAGAGATGCTGCCGGTCCCGCTGAGTTACTCCAGCATTTTGTGTCCATCTTCAATTTTCTTGGCCCCGCTCCGGGAGTAGACGTGGGGGCAGATCCGGATCCCCAATGGCCGTGAGCCCCAGGCCGAGTTCGGCGATCGTTTGCCTGCTTCTGCTGCTGTTGGAGGTGAGACGTTGCGTCACGCCAGGGAGTTGGGCCTGTCCCACTTTGGCCGTCAGTTAAGCGACAAGCCGGTGGCGCGCGTAGATTTTGTTCGCTACAAAGATTTCGGAGCCCCGCGCGATGTCGCGCACAACTACACACCCCTCCCCGTTTCTCAGTGGGACCGGCCCCGTGCGGCCACACGATGCCCGTGCGCCTCAACGCGACCACGAAGTTGCGTAATTTGCGTGCCAAGACACGTAAGTGGGACAGGCCCTTTAGGAGTGTGGAGTGATTGTAATATGTTATTGTAGATCTGCTTCTGTGGTTAGCACGCAAATAGTCACCTGGGTTGGGCGCCATCTTGGAAGCATGTGGGACGAAGGCCCTGTTTCCGCATTGCATCTCTAAACTAAACCAAACCTATTAAACATTGCCATGGGTAGACACAAATGGCTGGAGTAACTCAGCAGGACAGGCAGCATCTCTGGAGAAAAGGAGTGGGTGACGTTCCGGGTCGAGACTCTTCTTCTGACTGATGTCAGGCGAGATGGAGGTACATAGATAAGGAAGTGTAAGATGTGAAAACAGGACAAAGGGAATTAAGATCAAGGAAAATGTAGAATAGATCACTGTTAGCAGGGAGAAGGCAACAACAAAGCAAACAGAGATAAAATGTAGTCGGAGACAGTCAGACTAGTCAGAGAACTAGGAAGGGGAAGGGATGGAGAGAGAGAAAGCAAGGGTTACTTGAAGTTAGAGAAGCCAATGTTCATACCGCTGGGGAGTAAGCTGCCCAAGTGAAATATGAGGTGCTGATCCCCCAATTTGCACTGGGCCTCACTCTGACAATGGAGGAGGCCCAGCACAGAAAAGTCAGTGTGGAAATGAAAGGGGGAGTTAAAGTGTTTAGCATCTGATTGTTTCCTTCCTAAATATTGCCATATTTGCTTCAATTATTAACTCCAGTCATACACTGAATTTCTCTTTAAATAGGTTTTGCCTGAGATTCAGCGGTGGCTCAGTTGGGTAAACCTCTTACCTCTTAAATAGAGGTTATGGATCCTACGTTTAATCTATTGCATCCTCCCATTCACGATCTCAATCCCTAGAATAAAGCTGCTTTTCTCCACACCTTTTCTTAACTATTTAAACACCAGTGAGAAAGTCTAGGAGCAGAGGTCATAGCCTCAGAATTAAAGGACGTTACTTTAGGAAGGAGATGAGGAGGAATCCCTTTAGTCAGAGGGTTGTGAATCTGCGGAATTCATTGCCACAGAAGGCTGTGGAGGCCAAGTCAGTGGATATTTTTAAGGCAGAGGTAGATAGATTCTTATATCTAGTACGAGTGTCAGAGGTTATGGCGAGAAGGCAGGAGAATGGGATTAGGAGGGAAAGATCGATCAGCCATGATTGAATAGCGGAGTAGACTTGCTGGGCTGAATGGCCTAATTCTGCTCCTATCGCCTTGCCTGCTGGAACAAAGCCTAATCTATTTTTCTCTCTATATTTCATACTTCTACAAAACAACAAAAGCCTATTTTCTTTTTTATAGCCTTAAAGTACTATGTTCCATGAGGCACTTTACGTAAACAATACCAAACGTTTGGCATTAAGCTACAAAAAGAAAAGTCGGTCAAAGAAGTTGTTTTGAAGGTACATCCATGAAAGGAAAGAATGGCGGGGAGAACAGGATATTGGCAAAAACATTCCAACATTTTAGATATTGGTACAAATGATCATAAAAAACCATTGAGCCATGAACCATTTTGCATAGCAAGTTTAGTTAACCATATAACCATATAACAATTACAGCACGGAAACAGGCCCTCTCGGCCCTTCCAGTCCGTGCCGACCATTATTCAGTTATTAGTTTACAGTCACAGCGCGGAAACAGGCACTTCGGCCCACCGGGTCCGCGCTGACCAGCGATCCATGTACACGAACACTATCCTACACACACTAGGGACATTTTACAATTATACCAAGATAATGAGACTACAAGCCGGGACGCCTTGGGAGTGCGGGAAGAAACCAGAGCACCCGGGAGAAAACCAACATGGTCACGGGGAGAACGTAGAAACTCCGTACAGACTGCACCCTAAGTCAAGATCGAACCCAGGTGTCTGGCGCTTTAAGGCAGCAACTCTACCGCTGTGCCACTGTGCCGCCCGATTAGTTTAGTTTAGTTTAGTTAAGTTTAGTTTATTTTCACGTGTACTGAGGTACAGTGAAAAACCTTTTCGTTGCGTGCTATCCAGTCAGCGAAAAGACTATACATGATTACAAGTAAGCCGCCCATAGTGTACAGATACAGGACAAAGGATGTAACATTTAGTATGAGATAAAGTTTGATTAAAGATAGTCCGAGGGTCTTCAATAAGGTAGATGGTAGATCAGGACTGCTCTCTGGTTGGTAATAAGATGGTTCAGTTGCCTGATAACAGCTGGGAAGAAGTTGTCCCTGAATCTGGATGCATGCATTTTCATACTACCAAATCCACACAAAAACCGAGATAATTAGATCCTTGACCCTAATTACATCATCATTGGCGAAGGTTCACATTGATTCTAAGAAGGATGTAACCACCCCCCCCCCCCCCGCCCCCAGACACCCCCATAACATTCATTAAACTTCTTCCACCGTTCATATCAACGTTTGATGCTGAAAGTAGACACAAAATGCTGGGGTAACTCAGCGGGACAGGCAGCATCCATGAGAGGAGGAATGGGTGACGTTTCGGGTTGAGACCCTTCTTCAGATGTTTAAAGCCTGGTGATTTCTTAATCCCCAGTAATCTCCAGGGCAATTATCAGAATCACCAACATGACTAGATCTGACTTAAAATATGCTTGAATTAAATGATTCAACACTGACTAATTAAACTGTTCAAACATACAGTAATAGTTGAGTTAGTTTCTGTTCCCCAATTTCGTTATAAATATTCAAGTGTTCAAACACCATATGCGCTTTCTCTGAAGTACACAGTTGGAGAAGCAACGAGCACTGAAGGAACTATTTGGTCCATTATGGCTGCACTGAGTATATGAAAGCGCTAGCTCATTTGTCCCCAATCCCTTCTACACCCCATAACCTCACCAATTTTTCCTTCTTTTAATTACTTGTACAACTCGCTTTGAATGGCTATCAAAGCTCCTACCATTCACTCTCGCCCATTTTAGGAAGATGAGAGGTGATGAGAGGTGTATAAGATCACCAGGGGAATAGAGAGGGTCGATGCACAAAGCTTTTTTGCCGAGTTGTAGGGAAATCAAGAACAAGAGGGCTTGGGTTTAAGGTGAGAGGGGAAAGATTTAATAGTAATCCGAGGGGCAGCTTTTTCACACAGAGGGTCCCTCTACAATTTATGAGGGTATTTCTTCAAAAACATTCGTGTTTTGCACAGATGTTGCTTGATCTGTTGAGTTATTGCAGCACTTTGTGTCTATTTCTGTGAGTCTGAAGAAGGGTCCCGATCTGAAACGTCACCTACCATGTACTCGCTCGAATTTAGAAGATTGAGGGGGGATCTTATAGAAACTTACAAAAGTCTTAAGGGGTTGGACAGGCTAGATGCAGGAAGGTTGTTCCCGATGTTGGGGAAGTCCAGGAACAAGGGGTCACAGTTTAAGGATAAGGGGGACTTTTAGGACCGAGTTGAGAAAATAATTTTTCACACAGAGAGTGGTGAATCTGTGGAATTCTCTGCCACAGAAGGTAGTTGAGGCCCGTTCATTGGCTATATTTAAGAGGGAGTTAGACGTGGCCCTTGTGGCTAAAGGGATCAGGGGGTATGGAGAGAAGGCAGGTACAGGATACTGAGTTGGATGATCAGCCATGATCATATTGAATGGCGGTGCAGGCTCGAAGGGCCGAATGGCCTACTCCTGCACCTATTTTCTATGTTTCTATGTTTCTATCCATGTTCTCCAGGGATGCTTCCTGACCTGCTGAGTTACTCCAGCTCTTTGTGTCTTTTTTGTAAACCAGCATATGCAGTTCCTTGGGCCTCCAGGATATTTCTATCTCAGGCGCATGTAGTGCCATCAGCACAAATATCGTTGCCATAAATCCATTCAAATGTCAAGAATAGAATTAATGTTCTAAAGTTCATCCTGTTATATGAGAAACTAAAATGAAAGTTGCCTTGAAGACTTAATCTCCTGCCCATTGCTTCTGTGTCCTTGATTATATATGAATACAAAATCAGGGATGTAATACCGAGCCTCTAAAAGGCGCTGGTCAGGCCACATTTGGAGTTCCGTCGACAAATTTGAGCCCCATTTCTGAGGAAGGAGGCGCCGGCTCTGGAGAGGGTCTGGAGGAAGTTTACAAGAATGATTCCAGGAATGAGTGGGTTCGCACATGACGAGCGTTTGGCAGCACTGTGCCTCCACTCGTTGGAGTTTAGAAGGTTGAGGGGGGACCTCATTGAAACTTACAGAATAATGAAAGACATGGATAGAGTGGATGTGGAAAGGATGTTTCCACTGGTGGGAGAGTCTAGGACCAGAAGTCACAGCCTCAGAATTAAAGGGCGCTCTTTTAGAAAGGAGGTGAGGAGGAACTTCTTTAGTCAGAGGGTAGTTCATCTGTGGAACTCATTGCCACAAAGGGCTGTGGGGACAAAGTCAGTGGATATTTTTAAGGCAGAGATGGACAAATTCGTGATTAGAACGGGTATCAAGGGTTATGGGGGGGGAAGGCTGGAAAATGGGATTACGAGACAAAGATCAACCATGATTGTAGACTCGATGGGCCAAATGGCCTAATTCCACTCTTATAACATTCCAGTGATGATTTTATATTCATCAGCTCCTGAGTTACTCAAGTGATGATAGACACAAAAAGCTGGTGGAGCTCAGCGGGACAGGCAGCAATTCTGGAGAGAAGGAATGGGTGACGTTTCGGGTCGAGACCCTTCTTCAAACACGTTGCAACTCTAACCCTAGCCCTTCTTCAGTGACGTTTCAGATCTCGACCCGAAACCATCACCCATTCCTTCTCTCCAGGGATGCTGCCTGTCCCACTAAGTCACTCCTGATTTTTGTGTCTGTCTTCGGTTTAAACCAGCATCCACACTAACTGAAGTGATGAGATGGATTCTTACATTCCCAATCTTAAGCAGCAAGTGTGCATGGGTTTCAACAAGCTCCAGAGAGAGATAGTTTTGCCGGTCGGTACGGACTCGGTGGGCCGAAGGGCCTGTTTCCATGCTGTATCTCTAAATTAAACTAAAACTAAATGATTTCCAACTTCCTTCAGGTATATTCCACAGCGAGGCAGAGGGGAAGGGAGGGTTTCATCATGATTGGCCCATATCTCTCTAAACCTATCTTATCCATGTTCCTGACCAAGTGTCTTTTAAATGCTGTTATTGAACCTTCCGACTAAATCCTCCTAATTAAAGTGTTAACCTCTCTGTCCTACTGATTCTATCAGTCTGTACTCAGGCCCCTCCACGAAACCAAACCAAACCAAACTCTGCAAACCCATACCTCCTCAGTGGTGAAGTGAACACACATTCGCAAGGACAGCCCAGTGGCGCACTTGGTAGAGTTGCTGCCTCACAGCGCCAGAGACCCAGGTTTGATCCTGACTTCAGGTGCTGTCCATGTGGAGTTTGCGCATTCTCCCCCTGAGCACGTGGGTTTCCCCCGGCTGTTCCCATTTCCTCCCACTTCCCAAAGATGTGCGGGTTTGTAGGTTAATTGGCTTTGGTAAAAAAATTCTAAATTGTCCCT
The DNA here is from genome assembly GCA_035221665.1 of Okamejei kenojei. Classification (NCBI taxonomy): domain Eukaryota; kingdom Metazoa; phylum Chordata; class Chondrichthyes; order Rajiformes; family Rajidae; genus Okamejei; species Okamejei kenojei. The sequence goes on from CM069154.1 coordinate 10,821,972, forward strand.
AGTGTGTAGGATAGAGCGAGTGTACGGGGTGATCGATGGTCGTGGTGGACTCGACAGAAGGAACAGCCGGTGCTGGAATCTTGTGCAAAACACAAAGTGCTGGGAGTAACTCAGCAGGTCAGGCAGCATACGTGGAGGACATGTTTTGGGTCAGAATTCTTCATCACACTGATTGTAATGGTGGTTTAAAGGTTCAAAGGTAAGTATATTGTCACATGTACCAATTAAGGTACAGTGAAACTCAAATTACCATACTGCCATACTAAAAAAAGCAACAAGACACGTAACTACATAAAAGTTAACGTAAACATCCACCACAGTGGATCCCCCACATTCCTCACTGTGATGGCAGGCAATGGTGAGGGGGAGAAGGCTGGAAAAGAGGTTGGGGCGGAACAGTGTGTTGGGAGTGTATGAGAATGTGGGATAACATAGAACTAGTGTGAATGGGTCGGCATGGATTCGGTGGGTCTGTGGGCCTGTTTCCATGTTGTCTCTCTAAACCTCCATCCTGGTGAATCCCCTCGATACATTCCCCAGTGTAACTCTTCCTGTAGTGTGGTGACATGAGCAGCGCACAATATTCCAGATGTGGCCCAGCCAATACTGTATTAAGTTGTACCATAACCCCCTTGCTTTTATATTCTCTGCCCCAGCTAATAAAGGCAAGTAGATTTCGCCTGGGCAACTTACACCCCAATGGTATGAACATTAATTTCTCTAATTTCAGTAACCCCTGCGTACATTCTCAACCCCCCCCCCCCCCCCCACCCCACCCCACCCCCCTCCTTCCCCACTCTAGTCACCCTACTAGTTCTACTGTTTGTATCCTTTTGTTATCACCTCTTCTCCAGCCAACAATGGACCATTATGGGCTCCACCCTTCCTGGGTCATCTGTTGACGGCCCTGCTTCGTTCTGGCCTTTTCTCACCTCCAGTTCACCTCTCCTCTACTTTCAGTCTGAAGAAGGATCCCAACCCAAAAACGTCACCCATCCATTTTTTTTCCAGAAATGCTGTCTGACCTGCTGAGGTCACTTTGTGTCTATCTTCACAAATATCCTGAGTGCCTTCGAAACAACTTATGCAGTTGCGTTGCCACCACAAAGATCGTTGGGCAAGGTCTACCAAGGTCCTTTTGTTCTTCAATGCTCCCTAGGGTCTCCTACCATTCATTGCGTATAACCTACCTTTTGTTAGTCCTCTGAAAGTGCATCACCTCCCACATGTCAGGATTGAATTCCATCTGCCTTTGCCCTGCTCATTTTACCAACTGATCAATCTCTTCCTGCAACCTAAGACGATCGTCCTCACTGATATTCAAGCGATCTTCAAACATACAAATCATATCTCCCGAAATTCATATCCGAATCGCTATGTAACAAGCGGTACAGATTCCAGTGGTACAGTACAAGTCACAGGTTTCCAATCACGAAAGCAACACCCCATCATTCACCCTCTGCCTTCTATCCAAGTGATGTTGGATCGTAGAGCGGCATGTTGGGCAGTGGTAGAGTTGCTGCTTTACAGCACCAGGGACCCGGGTTCGATCCTGACACACTCTCTGTGTAAAAAACATAAACCGGCACATAGGTTCGTAAATTCATCAGTGATAGGAGCAGAATTAGGCCATTCGGCCCATCAAGTCCACTCCGCCATTCAATCATGGCTGATTTATCTTTCCCTCCTAACCCCATTCTTCTGCCTTCACCCAATAACCTCTGACACCCGTACTAATCAAGAATCTATCTATCTCTGCCTTTAAATTATTGACTAACGGCCTCCACAGCCCCCTGTGCCAATGAATTCCACAGATTCACCTACAAACCCCATTCTCCTTCCTTCTCCCCATAACCCCCTGACACCCTGCCCCAAGCAGAGATAGGGTGAGGTACAGATACAATGAAAATCTTCAGGCATCAAAGGTGAAACAAAAGTGATCATCCCCAATCCGGATCCTTAACATCTTTTAGACTTTACTTTAGACTTTAGTGATACAGAGTGGAAACAGGCCCTTTGGCCCAGCATGTCCACGCCCCCCCTGGCCAGTGATCACCCTATCCATTAGCACTATCCTACAGGCTAGGGACAATTTACAATTTATAGAACCTAATTAACCTACAAACCTTTGGAGTGTGGGAAAACCAGTGTGGTCACAGGGAGAACGTACAAACGCCATACAGACAGCACCCGTAGTCAGGATCGAACCAGGTCTCTGGCACTGTAAGGCAGCAACTCTACCGCTGCGTCATCGTGCTGCACCTTTTCTGGGCTATCCTTATCCCTTTCTCTCGCTACCTTGAAATTTGCAGAGTTATGGTCACTTTCCAAAATACTCTCCCATCTGTCCATTTCCATTCCCTGAGAATTAGTTCAGTGCTGCCATTTCTCAAGATGAATTATCTACATACTGGTTCAAAAAGCTCTTCTAAATCTATTTATACAATTTATACAACTAAAAGTCTCATCTTGTATGTATGTATGTATGTATGTATGTATGTATGTATGTATGTATGTTCCCGAAATACAGCCAAAACGGTACACAATAGTGCAACCATTTTAGGAGCACCTTACTCACCATTCGCCTGTGGTGTGCAGTAGCAAGTTTAGTTTGATTTTACAAAGTAATTCCCTTGATAATCTTTAATTTACATTACACCGTGAACGGCACTGCGCTCCCACTTGCCGGGCCCGGTATCTGTGAGTGCACAGTTGGGGGAGGGTTGCCGGGTCCGCCGCCATTTACAGATTGCCATTTTCGTCGAATACTTCCGTGTGTGCTTGACTGCCGTCACAACGGGGACGCAACGGGTCACGGGTCGTCTAGTATACTTTAGAAATTCCACCACCTCTGAGACTTTACACTACATTGGTCCCAATTGATATAGAAGAATTTGCAATACTCTACTACTATAACCATATTCTCCTTACATATGTTTACTATTTGCCTACATATCTGCTGCGCCGTCTCAGGCTTGCAGTTCGAAGGCATGTTGGATAAACCCAGTAAAGTGCCCTTTCAGTCCATCTTGTTTCAAGCTTCTCTTCATTTAGTTTAAACACAAAATACTAGTGTAACTCAGCGTGACACACCAGCATTTTGTGTCTATCTTCGGTGTAAACCATCATCTAAAGTTCCTTGTCTGAAGAAGGGTCTCGACCCAAAATGTCACCCATTCCTTCTCGAGAGAGATGCTGCCTGTCCCGCTGAGTTACTCCAGCTTTTTGTGTCTATCTGCAGTTCCCTCCGACACCTATCATTTAGTTTAGTTTCATTTAGAATATAGACATACAATGTGGAAACAGGCCCTTTCGGCCCATCGAGTCCATGGCGAACACGATCTCCCGTACACTCGTTCCATTATAGACACTAGGAACAAATTTCAGAAGCCAATAAACCTACAAAGCCTGCACCACTTTAGGATGTGGGAGGAAACCGGAGCACCCGGAGAAAACCCACGGGGTCACAGGGAGAACGTACAAACTCCACACACACAGCACCCGTATTTGGGATCGAACCTGGGTCCCCGACGCAGTAAGGCAACAACTCTACCACTGCGCCATTTTGCCACCTTCCGACACTCAAAAACGTCCCATGGATGAGCCTTCAGTTACCGGATAATATTGGTGTCAGTGGTGACGGGGAGAAGGCAGGAGAAGAGGGTTGGGAGGGAAAGATAGATCAGCCAAAATTGAATGGTAGAGTAGACTAATGGCTTAATTCTGCTCCTACAACTTAAGAACTTATGAATCCAATACAACCAAAATAGCTGAGAACTCTAAATGGAACTTGTGAAAGTGGATTCCGAGAATGGATCGTAGTTTTCAGTGAGGCAGTTAGAAACACTTGTTACAAAGCAGCAATGATCTGGAGACTGAAGTGGCCTGTCCCACTTTCCCGAGTTATTGACGAATTCTCCTGAGTTATTCACGAGTTGTCCAGAGTTTTCAAACTATCAGAATGTTCGTAACGAGTCCTTCGGAGGCTGTGGGAGTCCGTGGACATAGCGTAGCGGCTCGTTGCGCCGGCCGTAGGTACTCTGGGCTACTTTTTTACTCGTGGACATTTTTCATCATTCTGAAAAAACGTCCCGACTTACCTGATGCCCCGATTACCTACGGCTGGCATAGCGAGGCGCTACGATATATCCACGGCACTCCTACCGCCTCCTAAAGACGTGTTACGAACATTCTGCGAGTTTGAAAACTCAGGAGAATTCGTGAATAACTCGGGAGAATTCGTGAGTAACTCGGGAAAGTGGAACAGGCCCTTGAGGCAACAATTTACAAGATGAACAGGCAATGCTTTTTTTTTGTGCAGTCTGCAAATGATTTTTTTAAACCACAGCAGCGGTGCTATTCTGAGTAACGCAGCACAGCAGTGATTCCTGAGTGTGCAGGGAGTGATGCTCAGGGTTTATGGACAGAGTCATTCTCGGAATTATTTTCAGACTGTTAGTGCATGGTGTTTGGGGACTAAAAGATTCACGGAGGCATTGAATTCTATTGGAACTGTTATTTTCAACGGACTGATTTTCAGGGAATACTTGTTTCATTTTTTTTCATACAACATGCTTTTATTCAGAACAGACAAAAATACATAGTAGTAACACGATCAGAGAATGCCTATATTGGCATTTCACAAGCAAAGTTATCAAAATAAAATATTCACATTTTTATCAACAATACATTCGACCTCCCGCGGTGACCAGCGTTGACGGAAGGCCTCCAGAGTCCCCGTGGACACCGCGTGTTCCCTCTCCAGGGACACGCGGGCACGGACCTAACCCCGGAAAAGGGCAGGCAGCCGACCGCTGTGCGGCCGTTTTCAGGGCATACTTTTTTTTTTTTTTTTTTTACAAATGCTTTTATTCAAACCAACAAATACAAAACAGTAACACGATCAGAGAATGCCTATATTGGCATTTTACAAAGAAAGTATACATTCGACCTGCGGTGACCAGCGTTCACGGAAAGCCTCCACGGTCCCCGTGGACACCGCGTGTTCCCTCTCTAGGGACGCGCGGGCACGGACCTAACCCCGGAAAAGGGGCAGGCAGCCGACCGCTGTGCGGCCGTTTTCAGGGCATGCTGGCGGTGGTGTATCTGCCATTCCGACAATGCCCCACAGCATGGTTTGGGAACAACTCCATCCCGCTGACTGGTTAGCACGCAACAAAAAGCTTTTCACTGTACCTCGGTGCACGTGACAATAAACGACACTGAGCTGAACGGAACCGAGACCACAAGAAATTGCAGAGAGTCGTGGGCATGGCGCACACCGTCGCGCAAACCAGTGACTCCATCTACACTTCACGCTGCCTCAGCAAGGCCACCGGCATTATCACGGACCAGTCCCACCCCGATCACTCCCTCTGCTCCCCTCTCCCATCAGGAAAGAGGTACAGAAAGTTTAAAAACTCACACTTATGGATTCCGGGACAGTTTCTTCCCAGCAGTTATCAGGCAACTGAACCGTCCTTTCACCAGCTGGAGTATCATGCAGTACCGACCTTCCATCCACCTCAGTGGAGACCTCAGAACTACCTTTAATCGGACTTTATTGGACTTTGTCGTGCACTAAATTATATATCTGTGCGCTGTGAATGGCTTGATGGTATTCATATACAGTCTGCTCATTGAATGGATAGCACGTAATAAAAAAGGCTCTGTACATGTGACAATAGTAAACTACTTATTCAAACAAGAGGAATGTTCCTCCTTCCTGCTCGCGAAGAAAATATTGGACATTGGACATATTGGACTTAAGCTGTGACCCCTTGTCCAGGACAAGAGGTCACAGCTTAAGGATAAGGGGGAAATCCTTTAAGACCAAGAAGAGAAAGACTTTTTTCACACAGAGAGCGGTGAGTCTCTGGAACTCTCTGCCAGGGTAGTTGAGGCCAGTTCATTGGCTATATTTAAGAGGGAGTTAGATGTGGCCCTTGTGGCTAAGGGGATCAGGGGGTATGGAGAGAAGGCAGGTACGGGATACTGAGTTGGATGATCAGCCATGATCATATTGAATGGTGGTGCAGGCTCGAAGGGCCGTGGCCTACTCCTGCACCTAATTTCTATGTTTCTATGTTTCTATTTTCCATCATATGTTGGTATATTTGCTTAATTTTCCTCAGCTGTGTTTTAATGCTCAGAAAATCCACCCTAAAGCAAAATAGATCCTTTTCCTCCAGAGATGTTGCCTGAAACCACTGACTTACTCCAACACTTTGTGTCTACCTGTACTGTTCTATGTTCTTCCCTGCCTGACCTGTTGGGTTGCTCCAGCATTTTGTGTTTTAGTCAAACTGCATGATGAAGGAAGTCCCTTCAAACCCCTGATGTGGGAGTGTTATGGGAGTCATAGAGAGTCATAGAGTCATACAGTGCGGAAACAAGCCCTTCGGCCCAACTTGTCCCCACCGACCAACATGTCCCATCTACACTAGCCTCACTTGGCCCGTATCCCTCTAAACCTGTCCTATCCATGTACCTATCTAATTGCTTCTAAAACATTGCGATAGCCCCTATCTCCTCCGGCAGCTCGTTCCCTACACCCACCACACTTTGTGTGAAAAGGTAACCCCTCAGGTTGCTATAAAACCTTCCCCCCTTCGCCGTAAACCAGTTCCCTCTAGTTCTCGATTCCCCTACTGTGGGCAAGAGGCTCTGTGCATCTACCTGATCTATTCAAGTCAAGAGAGTTTTATGTATCCCAGAGAGTTTTATCGTCATGTATCCCAGACAGATAGGACAATAGAATTGTTAGGTAAATTCCTTACAATAGCTTTATAATTGAGTTCTTATTGAGTCCACACACAAGATGCTGAGCCCAAGCTGAACACACTTCTCGGCATCTGCACAATGTTGTCTGTCTTGTCGCGTCTTGTGCGTGGTGGTGGAAAGATTGGTGGAAACAGGGCTGTGACCTGAACGTTTTTTCCTTGACCCCACAATACTGGAGTTGATGAACCACAGTAAACATTTGCAATTAATTAGCCCAGGAAAGACTGACATAGGGTCAGGAAAATGCCATGTTTGAGAGCTTCAGGAAATATCATTCCTGTTTCTCTTAGTCAAGTAATACAAAACACATGACAACTCTCAGATTGAAGATGGACCCCACAATGCTGGAGTAACTCAGCGGGACAGGCAGCATCTCTGGATAGAAGGAACGGGTGACCTTTTGGATCGAGACCCTTCTGAAGAAGGGCCCCGCTGAGTTACTCCAGCACTTTGTGTCTATCTTCATTTTAAACCAGCATCTGCACATCCTACTGACACAAGTCTCAGACTGTCAATTTTGTACCCTAGAATATTCCTATGTGACAGAAATCTATCCAATTTGAATTTAAATGAATCCACGTTAACTACTTCCATTAGCTCCAGAGAGAAGCTGTTTCATACACCGGCCACTCACTCACTTGAATAATGTTCATGCAAATTGGTTTGAAATTTGAACTTCAAGATGGAACGTGACATATCAGACAGGAACCCAGCCTATTAATTACTTCAATGACTGGAAGGTGAAAGAATCTTAAAAGAGGCCAATCCTTGGACAGAGGGCTGGTTTGGTTTGGTTTGGTTTGGTTTGGATTGGTTTGGTTTGGTTTGGTTTGGTTTGGTTTGGTTTGGTTTGGTTTGGTTTAGTTTAGTTTGGTTTTAGAAAGTTATGCTGATAGACAAATATTGAGAAGAGGGTTGTGTAGAGCATAAGATAGACAAAGGGCAGCGGCTCTACCAGCTGCACCATTATGCTGCCCAAAGTTTATTTGATGTGGTTTACAAAAGCTGTATCAATCCAGGTGTTACGTTAAAATGGCCATCAATAATACAGAAGATAAATTGTATGAACTTACTAATATGAGAGTGGAGATATTGATAATTCCTGCCTCTTGTACAGATGATTAAGTGGACAGTAAAATGGAAAGGGTAACACAGTTGGTCAGGCAGCATCTGTGGAAGGGCAGCATGCTGGCTTTGCAGTACAGTTGCTGCCTTAAGGGCCTGTCCCACTTTCACAACCTAATTCACGACCTCTGCCGAGTTTGCTCTTGACTCATACTCGCAGCATGGTCATCACGAGGTCGTAGGAGGTCGTAGGTAGGTCGTAGCAGGCCGTGATGCTAGTCGTAGGTACTCGTGGCATCAAGTAGGTCGAGGCATTTTTCTAGCATGGTGTAAAATGTCCACGAGTAAAAAAGTTCATGAATTAGGTCGTGAAAGTGGGACAGGCCCTTTAAAGTGCAGAGACCCAGGTTCAAGTCTGACTTTGGGAGCTTGTCTGTATGGAGTTTGTACATTCTCCCCGTAAGCTGCTGGGTTTTCTCCGAGATCTTCGGTTTCCTCCCACACTCCAACTCCAGGTTTGTAGGTTAATTGGCTTGGTATAAATGTAAATTGTCCCTAGTGTGATTAGGATAGCGTTAATATGTGGGGATTGCAGTTCAGTGCGGACTTGGTGAGCCTAAGAGCTTGTTTCCGCGCCTTATCTGTAAACTATACTAAATATAGATAGGTGGTGTTTCGGGTCGGGACCTATAACGAGATTTGCAATGGTGAAAAATAGAAAGGCTGAATAGCCAGCTCCTTTTATTCATTTAATTTAACTTGTTTGAATCCATTTAGCTCTCACCATGTGAAGTGAGAGCGAGCTATTTAATGGCACATTGCAACTTGTTTGATTTGATACAACACATTTATTTTGGAATAGCAAAAATGCATCATTAATTAATTGGACTTGAAATTAAATTTAACAAAAATCTGTGTTAAGTATTAATAGTCCCAAAATAAAATGTTGATGCCAAAATGGCCCTCATATTGTTATTTCAAGCAACAAGCTTGACTAACCCATTCAATGCCAGAGTTAGCATTGCTTGCCTTGGCTATGTACTGTGTATTCCTAAAAAATTGTTTACTTTAGTTTAGTTTAGAGATACAGTACGGAAACAGACCCTTCGACCCACCGAGTCATATGGTCTGTCCATAGTTCCCCACCTTCTACTTACAGTTGGAAGAAGGCCCCCAACCCAAAACGTCACCCATCCTTTTTCTCCAGAGATGCTGCCTGACCTCCTGCGTCACCCCAGCATTTTGTGTCCGTCATTAACCCATTGCCCCGGGTCTAATTACCGGTTGAAGCCAAGTGTCTTGGTGGACAAGACAAGGATGAGCTACTTAGGGTGGCTCTCCAACGGTTGCCAGCATAACCATCCGGCAGGAAACGTTGGCGGCATCTGCAATAAAGTGGGAAGGAACTGCAGATGCTCTTTTGCACCGAAGATAGACACAAAATGAGTGACTCAGCGGGGGACAGGCAGCATCTCTGGGTGGCGTTTCGAGTCGAGACCCTTCTTCAGACAGATGAAGAAGGGTCTCGACTCATTCCTTCTCTCCAGAGATGCTGCCTGACCCGCTGAGTAACTCCACCATTTGTGCCTATCTTCAATGTTCATACTGCCGGGTTGAAAGCTGCCCAGTATACCCAATAGGGTAGATGAGGGCTACACTGAAGCACTTGCATTCCACTGTTTCAGTTTAGTTTACAGATACAGCGTGGAAATAGGCCCTTCGACCCACCAAGTCTGCACCGGACTGCGATCCCCGCCTTTTAACGCTATCCTACACACACTAGGGACAATTTATACTTTTACCCAGCCAATTAACTTATAAACCTGTACGTCTTTGGAGTGCGGGTGGAAACCAAAGATCTCGGCGAAAACCCACGCAGGTCACGGGGAGTCTTTATTATGTGGGGGGGAGGCAATAATGTTCAGTCATCTTCCTCTTGTTCACCCGTGGTCGGGGCCTTATGCCCCTGTCCCACTAATGCCCCTGTCCCACTCAGGAAACCGGAACGGAAACCTCTGGAGACTTTGCGCCCCACCCAAGGTTTCCGTGCAGTTCCCGGAGGTTTTTGACCTCCGGCAACCACCTTCAACTAGCATCGCAACTGGTTTCGACTAAAAAAATTACCGATTTTTAAAACGGAAACCACTTTCGACCATGAGGGAGACTGACAAAAACCTCCGGGAAATGCACGGAAACCTTGGGTGGGGCACAAAGTCTCCAGAGGTTTCCGTTCAGGTTTCCTAAGTGGGACAGGGGCATTAGAGCCCGCCGCAGTCGCCGCTACGGCGGCCCGATGTTCGGGCCCGCTCGCTGGCCAGAGCTTCAGCAGCGGCGCAGCGCTGAATTACCATCTCGGAGCGGGCGATGCCTTACCGGGGATCGCCGTGTTGGGACTGCCGACTTTAACACCGTGGAGCTGTGGTCTGCGGAGCTTCCAGCCGCGGGCGGCGCTGACTTTAACATCGCAGATTCCTGGGACCCTTTGCCGGGGATCGCCAGTGTTGGAGCTCCGCCCAGCTCGGCCTGTGGACTTCGGGAGCCACGGTCTCCGGTAAGAAGTGGCCGATTCGGAAATTCCAAGCCGCTGAGAGTGTTCTTCCATTCCGACGCCGCTGCTCTGATCATCCCGGCGAGAGGGCATGAACATCGAGCTGCCGTAGCGGCGACTGCGAAGGACACAAAGGCCCCGACCACGGGTGAACAAGAGGAAGAGGACTGAACTTTATTGCCTTCCCTCACAGTGGGAAACATTGATTCCGCTGTGGGGGATGTTCATGTTAAATTCTATATTGTTGTATTCATTTTCTTTTATTTGTGTGGCTGTGTGGTCACTCAAATTTCACTGCACCAATATACAATAGACAATAGACAATAGGTGCAGGAGTAGGCCATTCGAACCTTCGAGCCAGCATCACCATTCAATGTGATCATGGCAGATCATCCCCAATCAGTACCCCGTTCCTGTCTTCTCCCCATATCCCCTGACTCCATTAACTTTAAGAGCCTTATATAGCTCTCGAAAGCATCCAGCGAACCGGCCTCCACCGCCCTCTGAGGCAGAGAATTCCACAGATTCACAACTCTCAGTGAGAAAAAAATGTTTCCTCGTGTGTGTTCTAAATGGCTTACCCCTTATTCTTAAACTGTAGCCCCTGGTTCTGGTCTCCCCCAACATCGGGAACATGTTTCCTGCCTCTAGCGTGTCCATACCCTTAACAATCTTATATGTTGCAATAAGATCCCCTCTCATCCTTCTAAACTCCAGAGTGTACAAGCCCAGCTGCTCCATTCTCTCAGCATATGACAGTCCCCGCCATCCCGGGAATTAACCTTGTAAACCTACGCTGCACTCCCTCAATAGCAAGAATCTGCGCTGCACTCCCTCAATAGCAACCAATTGGTGTGTGTGACAATAAATGTAACTTGAACTTGAACTTGAACTCTGGACAGATAGCACCCGTAGTGGGGATCGAACCCGGGTCTCCGGCACAGAAGCGCTGTAAGGCAGCAACTCTACCGCTGCGCCACCTTGCCGCCATGCTCGCACACCGTAACAGAGTACGACTGTAATCACAATCTTTTATTTCATAGAAGGATAGGAAAGCTATTCCATCTTTGTTGACTCATCACTTGTTTGTGTGATACAGAGGCCAATAAAAAAAGCAAAACCTTACAGTTGGCGTAGGCCATTGTACTCATCGGATAATCCTTAACAAAAACACCAAGGCTGAAAAAAACTGTTGAATCTTGCGGGATAAAGCAAAGGTCAAAAATAGTTGATTTATGTAAACATAATAGGCAAAGTTACAGCCTGCAATGAGTCACTGGCTTTTTGTATTTGTTTGAGTATGAATCATCTGCTAATGCATTGCACAGAGACGAGACCGAGATGGAAACAACGCTGACTCCCACATGGAGTGGACAAGCGCATGGCAGCTCAGTGCAACACAGCTCAGCGATACTGGTGTTGAGATACAGGTGATATCCTGCTATCATGTGTCACTTGTTCTTCCTGTGTTGCATCTCATCCTCCTACAAGCCTATCCTGCTCCTCCTCTCCGCATCCTCCCTGTGTAGCTTTTGTTACTCTTTACAAAGGACTAAGTCAAGGCATCCATCCACCGTCTGGTCAATTACTGAATTATTGCGCAAATCTTGGAGACTTTGGGGGGCGATCTTGGATGGAGTTGGACAAACAGGGGGGGGGAAGGTGACACCACAGTCACGGGTTGACGCCCAATGCAGCTCGTTGAGGACCACAGATTACCTTGGACGAACAACAGTTTGAGCCGTAAAAACACGTTCTTTTGAAAAAGGGAGAGGTCCCTGTGCCAAAGTCCTCCGTTTCTAGCCCCGAAGCTAACATTGGGCATCGGGCCGATTGACATACAAAACAAAGGACTAATTGGAGCGGTGCACGACAAAATGTCAAGCTGGTAGGGGAGGGGAATTTTTTCAAAAGTCCACCTTTTATCTATTTCAGGACCGGGCTGGCAGGCCACGGTTTCCATGACAACTAATAATCACCGCAAGGCCCGCTGGTCATCGCCATAGTAACTGTGACACGCTGTCCAGCAGTCATAAATAACGCAGAACCATTAACCAGAAAGATGCGCAAGCCCGCGTTTTTCCATTTGGCCTCCTCTGCTCTCTTCCCCCCCCCCCCCCCACCCCATCTCACACGATCCTGGCACCTGGGCAACAAGTCCTAATCTCTCTGGAAATGTCTCCAGATGTGTTGGCAGCTGTTTAACCTCTTCCAAAGGATGTCTTGGGGGCGGCACGGTGGCGCAGCTGTAGAGTTGCTGCCTTACAGCACCAGGGACCAGGGTCCAGGGTCCAGGGTTCGATACCACCCACGGGCGCTGTCTGCACGGAGTTTGTCGGGTCTCCCCGTGACTGCGTGGGTTTTCTCCGGGCGCTCCGGTTTCCTCCCACACTCCCAAAGTCGTACAGGTTTGTCAGTTCAACTGCTTGAGGACTTTGTAAACTGTCCCTGGTGTGGAGGATAGTGCAAGGGGTGGTCATTGTCGGCCCGGACTCGGTGGGCCGAAGGGTCCCGACCCAAAACATCACCTATCGTTTTTCTCCAGAGATGCTGCCTGACCCATTGAGTTACTTCAACACTGTGTGTCTATCTTCAATCCATTGCCCCAGGTTTAGTTGCCTGTGAAGGCCAAGGCTGACTGCCTTGGTAGGCCGAAGGGCCTGTTTCTCCACTGGATCTCTAAAGTCTTCTTAATTCCAACTTCCAGCCCTTGTCAACTGACACAAACACGTTTATCTTTAACTCTCTTTTTTTCATTTTTTCACCTCAAAATCCCAGACTTGTGGATAATGCGGTGAACTTTTCAAAAAACCTGTGATGCATCTGCCCTTTGTGATCAGAGAAGGGAGCTGCATCCTTTATCATGCACGTGAGCGATTGAAGCTAAAATGGAGTCAAGGTCACCGCCGCTTGCATGAATCCGTTCCCTTCCCGTTTTATGATCAGGATGTGAGAGAGGCTTGATGGCAGCGACAGTAGTGACACAGTGGAGCAATGCTAGAGTTGCTGCCTTACAGTGCCAGAGACCCAGCTTCGATCTTGACTGCGGGTGTTGTATGTGCAGAGTTTATACGTCCTCCCCATGACCCGCGTGGGGTTTCTCCAGTTTACAAAGACGTGCAGGTTTGTCGGTTAATTGTCTTCAGTAAATTGCCCCGACTGTGCAGGATGTAAAAATGTGATAACATAGAACGAGTGAATGGGTGATCGATGGCTGGCATGGACTCTGTTGGCCAAACCACCTGATTCCACTATCTCTAACTAAATTGATTGTGTTCACCACAAAACCACATACTTTGTAAATCGTGACTGGTAATTAACCATTAAAACACAAGCCCACATCCCAATGAAAAACCTGCCAATTAACTACAGACACAGGTGCCTTTAACTTCCCTTCCCATTACCTTACTGACCTTGTGCAGGAAGGAACTGCCGCTGCTGGTTTAAACCAAAATATCACCCATTATTTCTCTCCAGAAATTTTAATTTAATTTAATTTAATAACATTTATTTCGGATTCAAGGTCCAGACAAGGGACAACATTACATAAAAATACATTGCATATAAAAACATCATAAAATACATATAAATACATTAAAAAAACACAATACATGAATTAAAATCTCAAATAAAAAAGAATGATTGATGTCCTACAATGAGACAATGATAACAGTGTCTCCACAACTGGGATTCGTAGCATGTAGTGCTAAACCTTATGTTTGGCAAGGCCACAATAATTACATTTTTAGTGTCATTTATCCTGCAGATAAATTTATACATATGATTTCTTATGTTAGCTTCTAAAGTACTGGGTCCTGCAGCCACAAACATGTTACCAGCACTACACCATCTAGGTTTCCTTAGCAGTGTTCTCACAACATCATTATATGACACCTTTAGTCTCTGCAAACTTGTCTTTCCATAGTTTGACCACAAGCGTGCAGTATAGAGTGGTGTGCAATATGCTCTAAACAGCGACATCTTCATCACATCTGTACATGCACCACTTACACAAGAGAATATTCGCCTGTACATACAGCATGCGTCGTTGCCTATAAATATCCTCATCATCTGTCATTTGTTCTGTAATAAAATGTCCAAGATATTTTACCTTATTACAGACACTAAGATTATTGTCAGACAATTTAAAATCAGGACATTTTAGACATTTATCCTCTTTGGTTCTACAGATCATGACAGCACTCTTACAAGCATTATATTTAATATCATGTTCCACACCATACACAGAAAATATAGTAAGGAGCTGCTGGAGACCAGCGCTAGATGGACTAAAGACCACAAGATCATCTGCATACATAATGTGGTTCACTAAAATATTACCAATCACGCACCCAGTATTGCAGGCTTTCAATTGTTTGGACAGATCATCTATATAATGATTAAAAAAGGACTGGGGACAAAATACCCCCTTGTCTAACACCATTGCTAACCCCAAATGGAGCTGAGACCCTATTGCCCCACTTTATTTGCATAGTCTGGTGGGCATACCAGTAAGCCAGAATTCTCACAATGTTTTTAGGCACCCCTCTTTGACTCATTTTAACAAACAATTTTCTGTGATTAACACGATCAAAGGCTTTGGAAGCATCAATAAAGCACATAGGAATTGAAGAGTTTTTGCCTCTATATTTGTTTACAATCTCCTTTAGGGCATATATGCACAAGTCAGTGCCATGTTTAGCTTTAAATGCTGCCTGTCCCGCCCTTACTGACCTTTCTGTCTTTGGCCTCATTCATTGCCAGAGTGAGTCCTTATGCAAACTGGAGGAACAGCACTTCATAATCTGCTTGGGTAGCTCACAACCCAACGGTATGAACATCGACATCTCCAATTTCATGTTAACCCCCACCATGCTGCAAAGTCCAATCAAAGATAAGTGCGATAGCAGTTCAGGACCACTCTCTGGTTGTGGTAGGATGGTTTGGTTGCCTGATAACAGCCGGGGAGAAACTGTCCCCGAATCTTGAGGTGTGCGTTCTCACACTTCTGTACCTTTTGCCCGATGGAAGAGTGGAGAAGAGGAAGTGGCCAGGGTGCGACTCGTCCTTGATTGTGCTGCTGGCCTCGCCGAGGCAGCGTGAGGTGTAAATGGAGTCAGTGGAAGGGAGGTCGGTTGGTGTGATGGTCTGGGCTGAGTCCACAATTCGCTGCAATTTCTTGGGGTTTTTTTGCTCACTATCTTATTTTCTCAAAGGAGCAAATGTTCTCATTCTAAGTACTAAGGAAAGATAGAAGTTAAGGACAATTCAAAAGAGTTTTGGACAAGAAGTGAATCATAGGCATGGGATTAGATTGGGAAAGTACAGTTGGGATACACACAGTCATAATCCAAAAAATTCAGTCCAGTTGTGAGGAATCCTAAGGTCTATAATTCCTCTTTCATTGACTTTTATAAATATCAGCGCAGAATTGCTAAACTGAAAGACTTGTTTACGCCACACCTTCCATGTAATTGATGTACCATTCCATTCCTTGGAGCGCAGGGGGGATCTTATAGAGGTGTACAAAATAATGATCAGGCAGACGAACAGTCTCTTGCACAGAGTAGAGGAATCGAGAACCAAAGGACATAGGTTTAAGGTGAAGGAGGAAAGATGTCATAGCAACTTTGTCACACAAAGGGTGGTAGGTAAATGGAATGAGCTACCAGAGGAGGTAGTTGAGGCGGGGACTATTGCAATGTTTAAGAAACCATTAGACAGGTACTTGGATAGGGCAGGTTTAGAGGGACATGGGCCAAACGCAGGCAGGTGGGACCCGTGTAGATGGGACATGGTGTTCAGCATGGACCAGTTGGACTGAAGGTCCTATCTCCACACTGTATGACTTCATGACTCTATAATTTGTACAATTTTCATCATGCTTCATTAATGTTAATTTTATTTTTGCGTGATAATGGAGAGCCTCAACTATTTCAGAGCCCCCTGATTGTAATATCAAACCAGATTATTATTGATTACTTCAGTGGTTAGAGAAGATCTGTTTCATCGTCTTAAATTGGCAATCATGATTTTCTTTCGCAACAATTACCGGGCGGCACAGTTGCTCAGCGGTAGAGTTGCTGCCTCACAGCGCCAGCTTACCGCGTTCGATCCTGACTATGGATGCTCTCTGTATGGAGTTTGTGCGTTTTCCCCATGACCTGCGTGGGTTTTCTCCGGAGATCGCCAGTCTGTGGGCATCGTTGGTTGGTGTGGACTCGGTTAGCCGAATGGCCTGTTTCCACGCTCTATCTCTAATCTCCTAGCACATCTCCTGTAAAAACCCCCCACCCCGACCTTAAAGCTGTGCCCTCTAGTCTTTGGCACTTCCAACTTGCACGTTCTCCCTGTAACCACGTGGGTTTTCTCCGGGTGCTCCGGTTTCCTCCCACACTCCAAAGACGTGCAGGTTTGTAGTTAATTAGCTTGGACAGTTTCTTCCCAGCTGTTATCAGGCAACTGAACCATCCAACCACAACTAGAGAGCAGGCCTGAACTACAATCTACCTCATTGAAGACCACAGACTTTTTTTTGGATCGTTTTTTACTGGCTTTACCTTGCACTAAGACGTTATTCCCTTATCATGTCTCTGTACACTGTGAATGGCTCGGTTATAATCAGGTAGTGTCTTTCCACTGAAGATCGACACCGAATGCTGGACTAATTCAGCGGGACTCTGGATAGAAGAAATGGGTGATTTTTCAGTTCGAGACCCTTCTTCAGACTCTGACTGGTTAGCATGCAAGAAAGAAAGGTTTTTCACTGTACCTCGGTACACTTGACAATAAACAAACTAAACTAAACTAAACTTCTGTAAAAATTGTCTCTAGCGTGTTGAATGGAAATAGTGTATGGGTGATCACGGGTCGGCGCGGACTCGATGGGCCGAAGTGCCTGATTCCACGATGCATCTCTGAAAAAAATGTCTAAAAAAAGTAATTCCCTTCACCTGCTGAGTTCCTCCAGTATTTTCAGATATGCGTAGGATTTGATTCAGACCTGGACAGCTGTACACTCTGATAAAATGGTCAGGTCAGGACTGGATCAGAGAGTACAAACCATGCTTGGTAGTTATCTAGGTCAGGATGCTATGCTTAGAATAACTGCATGTGTCCTGAGCTCTAGATCAATATTTGGTCTTCCATCAAATGGTCGACAGCTTGTTTGAGCTTACAGTGTTTATAGTTGATGGTTGGGTCAGGTCGGGTAGGGAAAAAAATCCTGTGGTCAAGTTAGATTTTTGTTTTGTACGCCAGCGAATCTCTGGCTTTGGCCACCTTGTGTGATGGTTCGATGTTTGAATAGTGCGTAATCTGTCACATATTTTTCATATTTAGACATGCAGGCACCGCCATCTTTTGGCGCCATTTCCAATGTCCAAAGTCCGGTCGGCCCGCACACTCAGTCTACAGGAGCAGCTCCGGATCCAGGCGAGCCCCAGGCTCCTGTGGGGCCTTCCTCCGTCCCCCTCGACCAGATCAGCCTGCAAACCAACGACCAAGGGTCCGCAAACTCCCCTCGTTCCATGCGCCCACCACCGTTTGTGTGAAAAAGTTACCCCTCAGATTTCCATTCTTAACTGTTGGGATGAGGAATTAGTGCTGGAAAGTGACCCAGAGGTGAATAATCAGCCATGCAGCAACACAGAGAGCCAAAGAGCTTATCCTCTTCCTATTGCTTATGTTCTTGGTCACACGGCCTGGAAACAGGCCCTACAGCCCAACTTGCTTACACCAGCCAACATGTCCCAGTTACATTAGTCCCACCTGCTTGTTTGGCCCATATCCCTCCAAACCTGTCCTATTCATGTACCTGTCAACTGTCTCTTAAACATTGGGCTAGTCCCGGCCTTAACTACTTCCTCTGGTAGCTTGTTCCATACACCCACCACCCTTTGTGTGAAAAAGTTACCCCTCAGATTCCCATTAAATCCTGTTCCCTTCACCTTAAACCTATGTCCTCTGGTCCTCGATTCACCTGCTCTGGGCAAGAGACTCTGTGCATTTATCCGATCTATTTCTCTCATGATTTTACAGTGTTGGCCTAATGTACGTGTACATTGCCTCCGACAGTGCGGCACTCCCCCAGGTATGTCCAACCCACAGGCATCTAACCGGGAGGTGGGAATTGGTGAGAGGAGTAAAATTTAATTGGAACCTGAGGAGCAACTTTTCCACACAGAGGGTGGTGGGAATAAGGAGCAACCGCCAGAGGCTTATAACCCAGCGGTATGAACGTTTAGTTCTGTAATCTCATGTAACTCCTGCATTGCCTCCCCTT